>WFKH01010211.1:26036383-26048028 GCA_016163765.1 Magallana hongkongensis
TGGCCTCCGGGTATAACGAGATGCTGGGGACATCGTTTTATATCTCGTTATAACCGATACTTTATATCTGATGTTGGCATTTCCCATGGTGACACGTGATTTTTTTTCTTTATTTCAAGTAACGTTTATAAACGAGTGATAATAAAATAGATATAATTTATTCAAACTGTTCAAACTGTTCAAAAGAAACACAAAGGATTTTTATGTAAATGGTCATTTAGCTACAGACAAAAACTGCGTGATGGACAATTGTATTTTGATATTTTTTTGATAAGTTTCAATAAGTTCATTTAGTTTTTGTAACATGCTAAATGTTAAATCGGAGGTGTCAGTTTTTTGCATAAAGAAAGTTTGTAACGTTGTAATCGCGTTTACCGCATCTTGTGCTGAAATTTCTGGTGTTTCTTGAGTATCTGCGGACGCATCGATCTCTTCCCCACCTTTATCGGTTTCTGCCCCGTCTTCGTCTTCAAGTTCACCCCAAATTTTATCAACAATGTCATCGTCCGTCAGCGTCTCTGTCGAAATAACTTGCGAATCCACACAAACATAATCGGAAGGCTGAATGTGATTTTCGGTGTCGCTATTTCTGTAGTCACGTGTTTTACGCAGCAAGTCAGCTAAGATCGTCGTCGTCTGAGTCATGCTCACTGTGATCTTCAATCTCGTCGGTACTGGTAATTGCCGGAATGAAAAACCCTGCTTTACGAAAGCAATTTTGAATACACTTTGGCGTTACCTGGTGCTATGCTTTATGCAACCAATTCACAGCATTAAGTAGACTTATCGTAGTTTCTTGTTTTTTCTCAAAATCGTCCAATACATTTTCGACTATGCATTTTCTGTAATTTACTTTCAAACTCTTAATTAATGCCTTGATCACACGGTTGGATAAGAGATGTCGAGTTTGGAGGCAGGAAAATTAATTTTGTATTTTTCAAATTTTAACTGAGGGATGGGCTGGACAATTGTCGATAAAAAGAAGTATTTCTCTGTTTTCTAGCCGCATTTTTTTTGTCAATTTTTTGAACCCATCTTTCAAAGAACTCGCTTGTCATCCATGCCTTTGAGTTTACCATATACTGGACGGGGAGGGTTTTGATACCTTTAAAACACCGCGGATTATTCAATTTTCCAAGAACTAACGGTTTTATTTTTTCGCTTCCGTCCATGTTACAACACACCATAACAGTTACTCTATCTTTGCTTTTTTCCCGCCCGAACACGTTTCACCAGTTTTCTTTGGCTGAAGCTTGTAAAACAGGCCCGTTTCATCGGCGTTGAAAATATTTCTCGGCTTGTAACCATTGATTAAACTCGGTAATTTTTCCTTCCAATTTTGAACACAATCTAATTCAACACTCGCACTTTCACCACTTGACGTTTTGTAAACTATATTCCGGCGCTGTTTGAATCTCTCGATAAACCCATTTGATGCTTTGAAATTTTCGTAGTTTAATTTCTTTGCAAGAACTTCTGCCTTCGATGCTAATATCGGACCGGAAATCGGAATGTTCTCACTTCTTGCTTTTACAAACCAAGTGTATAAAGCATTTTCAATATCAGTAAAATCCCCTGATCGGAACCCTTTTCTGTTTTGTCCAAATCCCTCCGAATTGTAATTTTCTAAAATCACATCTTTGTTTTTCAAAATCGTACTAAATGTACTTGAAGCTAATCCGTACTCTTTTGCGATATCACTTTTTGTTTTTAATCCCTTTTCAACTTCGTTAATTATTTCTACTTTTGTATCTAGCGAAATTGCTTTCCTCTTCTTTGAATTCGAAGCCATGACTGAAGTGAACATTGCAATAAAAACAACTCATCATTATTTCTGAACACTTTTAATCAATTGTCATGTGCATACATACCTGTGAAAATTACTTGGCCATACCGTTAGTTACCTGGGACTAGCGTGTGCATTCAAGCGTGCTGCGAGTACCTCGTTATATCCGATAGTGCTTACAACAAACAGGCACAATTGTTTACCTCGTTATATACGGAGTCTCGTTATAAACGATCTCGTACTATCCGGAGTTTTAAAAAAGTAAATATTAAAGAAATAATCTGGGACCAAAAAATCATCTCGTTGTAAGCGGTACCTCGTTATATCCGAGCTCGTTATACCCGGAGGCCACTGTAAATATTGAATATATGTATGAGTAGTGAGCTACCAAAGTAAAAGGGTGTTTTGTTAAAATTAATTAAAAAACTATATACAATAGCAACATTTCTCTTTACTTTATTAAACTTTTTTAAGTCAGAAGAAATAGAGCTACATATATTTATTACATTTATATTTATTGGTACAAAATGTTACATGATAAAAAGAACAAAATTGATATTGCGTTGTGTTCATGGTGTGTTTTTAAAAAACAAACAACTAATACAGCAATGAATTCCAATGAAAGTCCAATATCATTCATTTCCCCCAATGCTATCCCGATGAACTATAATGAGATTCGAATGCATCGTTATGATAATTCTAGGACTCAAACATACCGCAGTGTACCAAACTATACTCTTTAAAAATCTGTTAAAAAGTACTAAATGAAATTTTGTTATATCTCAAATAAATTTTGATTTTACTTTCATGTTCCCGACTAGTTTTTTTTTTATTTATGATTTTACTTTGCAGTGTTACAAATTCACAGGTCATGCAAGCTCTGATTTAATAAATTCAACTTTGTACAAAAATCTATTCAAGTCGATAGAATTTTTTTGAAATGAAATCAATAATTAAAGCTCTTGAGGTTAAATGTCACAAAAAAGTTTTTTTTTTTCATTCAAACTATCTACCACCACTTTATCATTTAATTAAGAGAGGTTGTTCTGATTGCAACACCCATTAATAATTGCATATCAAGGGTTTAATTTTGTATATAAGAGTTGATAAATAAATAAGAGAGAGAGAGAAAGAGAGAGAGAGAGAGAGAGAGGGAGGGAGGTCGGAAAAGGGAGGGAGGGAGGGAGGGAGAGAATTAATCCCTAATTATTATGTTAATAGTATTTGTTTCCGACTAATTAAGACTCGGAAAAAATGGTAAATTTAGTTATCGTAACTTAAAAGATAAACGTCTTTAAATTTGTTATTGGCTTTCAACGATTGCGTTTTTGCCCCTTATTAAGTATATGTAATTTGTTTAAAATGAATCGTCCAAGTAATACATTTTAAAAGCTAAATGTACCTAACATACACCAATGAACCCCTAAATGACCATTGATATACAGAAGAACATTGTAATGATAACATGTATAACAAAGAATTGGAAGATCTTATCTCGCTTGTAACTTGACAACTTGCATTCAAATTTTGATTGAGCATATAAAATACACAAATAAAGCACTGTAAACATTTAAACTGAAAAAAAAATAGAAAATGTTTTGCTCAAATCGTAACCATGCCCCCTCCCGTTATAGACAGTTTACGCTTACATACTCAAAACATTTCGTGCGTCCATCTTACTTTTTCCAATGGCGAACGTTATTAAAATATAATCATAGATTTGAAAATCATTTATTTTGAATGAAGACCTATTCAGGTGTAAAATTATTAATGGCCCTTTGTGATTAAGTGGAAAAATAGGCGAAGTACCTATCATTTCTTTTTCTTTTGTGTTAAATACTCTATTCCTAGTAATGAACCGTTTAAAGCCATTTTAGTTATTTAAGATTAGTGAACACTCGTCTCTCTACCTTAGGGAGATGACTCAATTAGTGAGGGAATAAGCCGAGGCATAAAACCACTTAAGTCCATTTGAAAAACCCACTATTTTTTTCCTTACAAATATCCTTTTTGTTACATTTATTAAGCATATGTAATCATTTGCATTCAGTATTGCCAAAACATTCAAAATTTGACTTCATACCATTTTTAAAGGACGTATACTGATAAAACATGTAAATGTCTATCTTTTTCAATTTTCAAAAAATGGTACCAAGACCCACTCTATAGTAAAAAGCAAGTTTTCTTCCTTCAATTTTCAGGATGATCATCAAATGGCAAAAACCGAATCATGTTTGCGCAATACTAAATTGAGTTTGTTATCTAAATGAAATAAAACATGTGATTCCGTGTTGTAGCGGTTAGCGAGGAGTTCTTGGAACACAAACTATGTTGAAGTGGGTGTTTGATGCCAATGAATCGTGTTGTAAATATTTTTTTATATCTTTGTTTACTTTTTTTAAATTCGAAAAACTCATTTGACGTAAAGAAAGTAAAAATTGCGTTATTATGAATTAAACACATGCAGTTAATCATTTTATATTTTTTTAGTTAACTGCTAAATAAGTTATCTTAGGTATTATTTTTTAAACTAAACATGTTACTTTGTTGAGGGGGTACAAATTATGGTCTTTAAGACAAAAGATTGAAATTCTTTGTTCTATGTACACGCACATAATAAATTCTAAATACTAAATGCGTGATTGTCATTTGAAACATACTAGTGATAGGGTTGTGGCCACTTGTGGGCATATGCCTCGGCTTATTCCCCCAGGTTCTTTGAAAATTTATTTTGTTCAGAAATAAATCTTGTCATCTCTATTCTAACTTTACTAAGATAGTATTCTTTAATTTGTATTACATGTATACCATCTGTGCTCACTTTAATCAATTATTTGCATATTTAATTAGTAATACCTTTGGCTTCTTTGAATGTATATTGAAAATATTGAATATTGCCTTGTTTCAATGCTATACTGGCCTAAATCCAATTCTCGTCCTTCACCTTACTTCACGAAACCATTATCATATGTTGTGTTAAAAAAAATTGTTCCCACGGCGCGTTTTCTGTTCTTTTGTTTTCATTTCTTGGACCTCTGACTTGCGTCGGTTCTGTTGTCTCGGTTCAATGCTATGTGCCTGCATATTCTGGTAAGATAAAAACCACCAATTGAACTATATCCGAAAATAAAGATATCACATAATAGGCTGTGCAGAATTGTGTGTAGAATTTATGAATAATACATTTAGTTATTTGGTATTATTTTAAAGATTATGTATCTGTTCTTTGATATTTTTATTGAACACTTTGATGCAATCACAGAGAACCTATCTTTAGATGGTAAACAGGCATCTATCTATTACACCAATACTTATGATATTCTGAAACCAAAGAAAAGATCCGAGATCATGGACATCATGTTTTACATGGCTGCAATTCAGACCTATAACTTCCTTTTCCCGTTTTAAATGACTCAAGCTTTGAACCTGGTGGGTTGCAGTAATTGCCTAATGAAGGAGAACAAGCAAGTGAGATGTTATTGTTAAAAACTTGTAACTTACATGTACATATAAAATTGAAGCGAGTGTCTTGAAGAAAGGACTACTTTTCCCGCTTGTTTAATTTAGTAATTAGGGTTTAATAACCTCTGAAAAAAATTTCATCAGTGGTGAGATGAAAATCTCTAGAGAGAACTACTTTGGTATGCAATAACATTGTATATAAAACGACAAACATTCAAGCATGCAACTTTTAATTTAATAAATGCCATTCACAACAACTTTAAATTTTGGGTCTGATCATCATTGATGCTCTCTTTAATGCACGGTTTTCATTTCCGAATTTGTACCAGATGATACTACCCCACGTGATTTTAGCCGATTTTTGATAAGGTCCATTGAGATAAGCATAGTGGCATGACTTAAACCACCATCCTCCTTGGTATTCCACGCTACAGTGTTTATCCCATGTGTCATTGTCTTGGTCTCTGGTAGAAAACTTCATACCGTTATGATATGCGAGACTATCACCTGGAATATATTTCTTATATTTAAATTTTAATATTTAGTTTGCATTTTTGAACTACAATTTGCAATATGAAACTCAGATTAAACTGATAACTATTGTATATACTTACCTGCCGTTCCGCTGTATCCCCCGACAGTTAATATGTATTTTTGAGACTCGCTTCCAACAGTAAACGTGGAATACTTCTCGTAGGCCTTCTCACCCGAAAACTTTTTTAAGTCCACACGTAACTCTTGGCTAGTTCTTGTTGTGAGCAAGTGAATATGTTCATTTCCTAGAAAATATAAAAAAGCTTCATGGGTCATCTCGCTCACCTGGACAACAATGTCCAGAATTGACTAAAAAAGTTTTCATGGAATCAACATGGTTCATAACGGATTGCTGTTTGTAGCTACTATTCAGCTACGACTTAAAGTAAGATGAATATGGTGTATTTTAAAGTGTTTATGTACACAAAAGCTGTTTTATATTATAAACTACATGTAGTTGTTTAGCTTACTATCACGAAAGGGGTGGGGTCTTTAATTCCTATGACATTTTTGCTAGACGTAACAACTTTTACAAATACAAGTGCTCTTAAGCTTTCAACTAGATATTCTTTTTTTTAATCAAATTTAATTTATAAGATGAATCTCAATTATCACATAAAAATGTTTTATCGCACGTTTTTACCTAGCCAATATTCTCCTTGCGGTATACCAAACCCAGCTTTGTAGGTTTGCCAAGATTGATAAAAATCTACAGACCCATCCATTCGTCTTTGAATTACCTGCAAGACAACACGATACTTGTGAATAAAATTGTATATTGGAAAATTATTGTACAATTTTAACATATATAAGAAGATAAGCTTTGGAAGACTTTGAAAGTGATTTAATGCATCATAAGATACTGATAATGATATCGTGTTGTATCAAAATAGCAAATGTCCAAAATGAAGGAAGCATAGTTCAAAATAACCAATAAACGATTTGTACCGATGTTTGTTGACTGTTCAAGTGTGAATGAGGATGAAAAAAAATTAATGGCCTTCGGCAGGCTGGATGGTCAACAAATTAACCATCAGATCTACTTAAAATTTTAATATATGATTTGTTAAGCTATGAACAATTATTTGGTAAGGAAAAAATCCATAAATTTTTAATTTTGGAATTTTCCTTTATCTTTATATAGAGCTCTTCTTCAGGAGATAAATATAGTCTTAAAATGGCCACGACCATCAAGCGCTCTTAAGTGGACCACAACGATGGCCTGTTGGAGAAATTTTAGTGAACCAGTAAGTTTTAGAAAGTTATTTAACGTGCAAGGTATGGACACATCTCATACATATTGAAGTAAATGAAAGAAACCAGTAGAGACTCACGGTCCACCCTCCGCCGTCCGTTGTCATGTCACAGTACACCAAGTTCCTGGTCTTCATATCCGGGTATATCCTGTACACACCGTCTCTTCCTTTTGTGTTGGGTATTGCTTTTAGAATGGATGCACAGTCTCTTTGCTTTTGTAGCTCTGTAATTTTACAGAGAAATTCAATAAAGAATGTGCCAAATGAACTAAGGTGAAAGAAGTATTTGAAAAAATATATTAAAGGTAGGAGATTTGATAACCTGTGCTTCAAAATTTACAGTGAGTAATTTATGAAAGTTGTATCAAAGAAGATATAAATGTACTGACTGAGAAACTTGTTGAGGTGCTTTCCGGTCAGTCTGTAGTGAGAGGTGAGGGACACATCCACAGTGACGGGGGTATCCACTTTAAAGGACGAGTTCAAGTGTTTCCAGTTCCATGGGGTCAACTCAAGCAGAGACTCCACGCTGCCTGAAAGAGGGGAAAGTACATCAGTTGTTATATTCAAATACTTATATGACAAATCCAGAATTTACTATTGTTGTATTTTTTCAGTCTGCATCAACAAATAGTTATTGTTTTATGTGTTTTTACAGAATAAACTCTATTGTCTGAACAGATTCACAGAATATTTACTCATAAGCGTTTGTTGGTTTAACAAATCTTCTGTAGTCGACGAGTTGCAAAAATTGACGACATAATAGCAACTAATACGTTATCGTGTTTTTTTTTATCTTGTTATACATACAGATTACAATTTGTTTTGGTCGTTGACAATACTAAAAATGTAATGGATTTTGTTACTATTTGTCCACGGGAATATTTTGAGCTATCAAATCTCACAGACAGTTCGGCATAATTTGTCTATTTTGAGGCAAAGTAACAACTGAAACGAGCAATATTCAAACATTTTCTCAACAAATGGTTGCAGAGAGGACACCAATGAACCCCCTTCATATTTTTTTAGATTGAATCTTCAAAATAGTCTGTAGCTGCGCAGTTCGACAGCGGTTCTGAGTGATTAAAAAGGCATTGCCCTGTTCTTGTATGCATACTATTCAAACAAAATGACATGTAGGACTTCGTATTTATTGCTTTTATATCTTTTTACAACCTTTTTGGCCAGTTTTGGGCAGAAACAAGCCAGTTTAAGAAATGTTTACATTCTTATCCTCAAATGTACCAGATGTCCGCACATCCCCCTTAACCCATTTATATTCGTAAAACTTGAACATGTCAGACACATGTAATTGTCGAATTTTGTTTTCATTTTTCTTTCAAAAATATTTTAATAAAATTGTCTACAAGGGATTAATTATGTTGCTTACCTTTGACCTTGGGGTGAGGTTTCATACACATAACGACAACAAAATAAATCCATAAAAAGAGCAAAATGTAAAATCTACACAGAACCATTGTGTTCACTACGCTTCCCATCTAGGGGAAAGTTTTCAATATATATGTATTTTTGTAGATAATTAAAATGAAATATGATATGTGTTTCGTGAGAAAAAAGGAAATATATAGGTTCTATAGCGGGTAATTACGGATGTTGACAAACCCTGTTATACACAAGTTCCTTGCATGAGTTGTCTTCCCCGAATAATCGTCTACATGAAATGAAACGTACCATGGATATTGAAATGGAAATATTATGTTTCACATCACTGAACATGATTAAAAAGCTTGAACGGTATTCCTGATGTTGCGGTTCCCGCCATTTTGTCCATGAGTGTCGCTTTACATGCTGAAGACTAAATACACATTAAAAATGAAGATATCTCTCATGAATATCATAAAAATATATTGATAATAATGATAAGTTTGATTTCACTTTAATGTTCCCGACTAGTTTTTTTTATGTATTATTTTATATTGCAATGTTACAAATTCACATATACTTATACAAGCTCTGATTTAATAAAACCAACTTTGTACAAAAGCCTATTCAAGTCGATAGAATTTTTTTGAAATGAAATCAATGATTAAAGCTCTTGAGGTTAAATGTTACAAATGCAACACTCATGTATAATTACATATCAAAGGTTTAATTTTGTATATGAGAATTGATAACTAAATTAGATTCAGAGAGAAAAGAGAAAGAGAAAGAGGGGGACCTCTCTAAATATTATGTTTATAGTATTTGTTTCTGACTAAAGACTTGGAAGATATTTGTACATGTACATTAAGTTTTTATTACTTAAAAGATAAACGTCTTTAATTTTGTTATCGGCTTTTAACAATTGCGTTTTTGCCCCTTATTAAGTACATGTGTCTTTTTCAAAATGACTCATCCAGGTAATAAATTGTGCAAGCTTAATGTACCTAACAAGGAACCCCTAAATGACCATTGATATACAGAAGAACACTTCAATGATAACATGTATAACAAAGAATTGGGAGATCTTATCTCGCTTGTAACTTGACAACTTGCATTCAAATTTTGGTTGAGCATATGAAATACACTAAAAAAGCACTGTAAACATTTAAACTGAACAAAAATAGAAAATGTTTTGCTCGAATCGTGACCATGCCTCCCTCCCCTTACAAACAGTTTTGGCGTACATACTCAGAATTTCTCGTGAAGTCCATCTTTTCCAATGGCGAACGATATTAGAATATAATCATAGATTTGAAATTCACTGATTTTGAATAAAGACTTATTCAGGTTTAAAATTATTAATGGACTTTTGTGATCAAGAAGAAAAATAGACAAAGCACCCATGATTTCTTTTTCTTTTGTGTCAAATACTCTATTCCTAGTAATGAACCATTTAAAGCCATTTTAGCTATCTAAGATTAGTGAACACTCGTCTGTCTACTGTAGGGAGATGACTGTTAATACTACAAAATTTGAAAATTAATTTTGTTTAGAAATAAATCATGTCATCTCTATTCTAACTTTAATTAGCTAGTATTCGCTATACTGGCCTAAATCCAATTCTCGTCCTTCGCCCTATTTTACGAAACCTAGTAACTGAAATGGTTATCAAAGAACATCAAAGAAATTTAGTGATTCATATTGGGTAGGCCTATTATTTTGATAATTATATAAAGGCCGCCCGGAACTGTCAAATGCACAGCCTATTATGTGATATCTTTAGTTTCGGATATAGTTCAATCGGTGGGTTTTTTTCCAGAATATGCAGGCACATAGCAATAAACCGAGACAACAGTACCAACGCAATTCAGAGGTCCAAGAAATGAACCCCCCCCCCAGAAAACTCATCATTGGAACAATTTTTTTTTTTTTACATAAAGTATGATCATTTTTATTTGATGAGATTGAATAATGCAATAAATTTTACATGAAGGTGAAGAGAGAAGACCCTCCTGACAAAAGAAGACCAATGAAAACATGAATAGAGAAAATTATTAGCTTGCGTGTGCTGGGGATTGGAATAGAACTTCTAATTGAAAGCTATGGTCATTTTTCTCACCGTATGCTGTAGGAATCGCATTTTTGAGATCAGAGGTAATTAGTGGTTTTATCAGGCATTACATAATTATTTGGGGTGAGGCTGTCATGTTGTAAATTTTGAATTTACCAGGTGGCAGTTAATACAATATTTAAAACAAATTTTATACTTACTGCCACCCGGTAAATTTAAACTTTACAACATGACAAAATTTCTTGTAAATTTTATATTTACTGCCACCCGGAAAATTTAAACTTTACAACATGACAAAATTTCTTGTAAAATTTTGTATTTACTGCCAACCGGTAAATTCAAAATTTATAACATGACAGGGCAATAAATTCTACATATTAAAACCTTATTACACATCTACAAATGATGTCCAGTCACATTCTAAAAGATAAACTAGCTAGGATTAACAAAGTTGGCCCCGTTTTGAATATGAATATTTTAGCAATGTAGTGTAGGTAGACCTTCAGCTCACAGAATGTTTTGTGTGTAGAATTTATGAATATTTACAGATTAATACATTGAGTCATTTTATATTATTTTTCAGATTATGTTCCTGTTCTTGGATATTTCTATAGAACACTTTGATGCCATCACTTAGAATTCGTCTTTAGATGGTAAACAAGCATCCATCCATTACACCAAAACTTATGATATTCTGAAACCAAAGGACAGATCCGAGATCATGGACATCATGTTTTACATGGCTGCAATTCGGACCTACAACTTTCTGTTCCCTTTTTAAGTGAGTCAAGCTTTGAACCTGTTGGGTTGCAGTGATTGTCTAATGAAGGAGAACAAACCAGTGACATGTTATTGTTAGAAACATGCAGCTTACATAAATTGAAGCAAGTGTATCTTGAAGAAAAGGACTACTTTTCTCGGTTGTTTATTTTATCAATAATGGTTTAATAACCTCTGAAAACATGTCATCAATGATGAGATAAAGAATCTCTAGAGAGAACTACTTTGGTGTGCAATAATATTGTATATAAAAAGACAAAAGTTCAAGTATGCAATTTTTAATTTTATAAAAAGCATTTAAAACAACTTTAAATTTTGGATCTGACCATCATTGATGCTTTCTTCAAAGCACGGTTTTCATTTCCGAATGCGT
>WFKH01010211.1:26050407-26073895 GCA_016163765.1 Magallana hongkongensis
GAGGGAGGGGGTGGGGTTCTACTCGTTATGCTATACGGACTTATTATGAATTTCTATATCATTAAAATAACCATAAAGTTTTGTTTCATATTGTAAATTTTGAAATTACTATAGGCGAGTTTAAATTGAAAATTATCATTTGATAACTGGACACAAATTTAATTCAAACAAAGAGTAAGATATTTTGGGGGGGGGGGGGGTAATTACGCGGTTTTATTCATCCGGTAAGTTAAAAAATTACAATTTATTTGTTCGATGTATGAATAAAATTTAGGGATGAAGATAGGTACATGTATTGTATATGACGATGATGAATTGTGTTGTACATGTACATATATACATGTGAGCGATGTAGACAATGTTTGAAAATTTCGTAAGAATAGTTCTGTATACATGCCGCCAACAGTTAAAAAGACTAAATTGAACCCCCTTTAAGATTGTATTCGAATTTCTGTCCAGCATATTAGACGTTACAAGTGTGAACACTATTACAGAAAAATAAAGCAGTAATTCACTTTAGTGCAACAATTATATTATACAAAACAAAAATATTAAGACTGTGCAATCAAATCATTGACCTTTTGTCACCCCCCCCCCCCCCCCCCTCCCCCCCCCCACCACACACACACACATAAACACGGCACTGATGAATCGGTCTTTGAACGCTGTTCGAATCGCAAAACAAAAGTGAACTAGATTTTTATTATTGTTTGCATGTAATGATGATCATGCACGGTTATGCACTGTACATGCAATAGACTTATATTATTGGGAATAGGTGTTAGAGAGAAGAAATACTTTAACACAATTATTTTGAATAATTGTTTAATTGTAACAGATAAATATATTTTTTTTTCGGCGTTCACACTGGCTTTAGTATTAATGATCATTGCAACAAGTATTCCAGAAAATAGTACACTAATGCGGATCAAAATCATTTGTGTATTTACGGTTTCTAAAGTAGATATTTTATTTGATTCCTCATTAACCATAAATGAAAGTCATCTTGAAGAAAAACACGTGTATAGCGAATTCACTAGACATATCATTACGAATATTCGTTATACGAATATAACGAAGTAAATCCACTGGTCCTGATACTTTGCTATAACCGAGTTTTTCTGGTTTATTATTATGTAGGTATTATCGGCATGTATAATTTCATTTTAAAATCACCTGTATTTGTTTAAGGACGATGTCATTTAATGACACAATAAACAAATATTTTTCCTCTCATAACCTTTGTATTCATACCTACTGATCCTGTTTATTCTTTTCATTAGATATGTGGTTTTGTTTCCAAACTGTGGATCAAAATTCGGTAAATGTATTTAAGGTCTATACAATAACTATATTAGATTTTAAAAATAGGAAGTTTTGAAATCTTGTTTGAAAAATTATACACACACTTTTAACTTGTCTAGCTTTCAGTGCGCTCAATATTTTGTTCAATTATATTTGTAGGTTGCACTGTGACTAAGCATTCAATTGCGTAATCGTTTTGGTTAAATGACATAAAGCGTTCAGCGTACATGTGTATGCTAACCGCTTAAAAAGCGAGAGATTTATATTTCCGGTGATGCATAAGCTGTAAACCAACGTTTATTCGCATGCGAGATATTTTCTTGAGGTCATGAGAGCTTCGTAATCGCGAATATTTCAAGCCACGAACGATTCCTTGTCGTGTGATTGTTACATGTATAACAACAGAGGTAAGGATAAGGCTTGGACGCGAACAGTAGTCGTCGCGAAACAGTTTAGCGGTAAATAAAGTCCCCGCGTCCATGATAACGTGGAGTCGCAAAGCCTGAAACGAGACGCGAAGCGAAGCAAAGTTACTTGTAATACCACCACTCTCTGAAGCTAATAACGTGGTACACAATAAATATTATTACTTGCGTGTTTAAAGTGTTTATTTGGAATAATTTGTGTTCAATAAATATAATGGTTTTGTTTGTTTTTTTTGTGTGGAAAAAAAAATAAATATATTTTGATAGAGGATCATGATGTAAAGAATCAGAATGCGTCACGTTGCATGGCAAAGATCATTACATCAAACTCCATGCTACGCATTACTTCTGATCTGATGATCTGATGATCTGCTCCAAGTAATCCGGCCCTTTTAAACAAGTTACTGAAAATTAACAAATAAATAATTAGTTTGATTTTGGTAGTTAAAAAGTGTTTGGTAATAAAAAAGAAAATGCTTCTTTTATATACATGATTATATTACGGCGGCATTGAAGGGTCAGATGAAAAAAAAAATTATTTGTTCGGATCGGCCAGATGAATTACTGTAGTACGGCGGCGTGGATGGCCAAATAAAAAGATATATAATCTTATTTGTTCGGACGAATAACGATTTGTTTGGAAGAATTAAGATTTGTTCGACGAATTAGGATTTGTTCGGACGAACAAATTATTTGCTAATGTATATGAGAAGTAATTTAGACATTGGCAATGATGTAGATGAAGAGAAGGGGGGGGGGTCTCTGATCAAGCAACTCCTTTTCTTCAAATAATAAATTGCTACTCGAAAATGTTATATTGAATGACATTTATACAATATCTGTTTTATCTATTTTTTTTATCGAAAGTAATATCATTATTACAGAGCTTGACGTGCAGAAACATTACAGATACATGTAGTAAATTAAGATATTTTGTCTATAAATATCAAAAATCGGTGGTTATACATGTACATAGTCACCGATTTTCCTTACGTTCTTATTTTAATACCTTAGTATTGGTATAATTATATAAAGATGAAAGACAACCTTGAACTGTTGCCATGGAGACCGGTTGTCATGGTAACAGAGACACAAGATTGAAAATGACCATTTTAAGCTTTTTTTGGAGATAAATAGCATTAATAATTTGAATGATTAAACATGTTCTCAACTTTCATGTAATATCAGTTTAAGCTGCATTTTAGCAAAATAAATGGCCGTTGCAATGACGTTTTGAACAATTAAATATTACTCGATTATTTTTTTACTTTATACATATTTCCTTAGCAATGTCAATTTAACGATGCTCAATGATTCTTGAATATATTTGATAAATAAGTAAACATGTTTCCCACAAATGGCAACAGAGAATGGTTAGTAACATGTTTTAATTTTTATTTGACGTGCATATTTTAATTACAGCTATTCATCTATGAGTTTGGTTCAATAATCACTTCTTTGGTATTTAAAAAATAGGAAAATATATTTTCAAAATAACGGAAACATTCTTTAGAAGTTGATTTGCCCACCAAAATTTTTCTATAATTTGAAAATTGATCAATAGTTAATTCAAAATTTTGTATTTCATAACTTTGATAAGCTGAAATTACTTTCTATATTGCTTTAAAGTTGATAAGATTTGCCATTTCTGTATCTTTGGTCTCCGGTACCATGGCAACGGTAGTCCTTAGCAAAACAAATTTATGTTATCTAGCTACTGAATACATCAATATGTATCATTGTATGCAATATAAAGATAATTAGTGACTATG
Source organism: Magallana hongkongensis (assembly GCA_016163765.1). Classification (NCBI taxonomy): domain Eukaryota; kingdom Metazoa; phylum Mollusca; class Bivalvia; order Ostreida; family Ostreidae; genus Magallana; species Magallana hongkongensis. The sequence continues at coordinate 26,053,910 of WFKH01010211.1, forward strand.
CGTGCCGGAACTCCTATATACAATTTTGATTTTTACATAGAATTGATCTTTAAAACTAAAATTAGGATTATTGAGCAAATTGAAAAAAATAAAAAGATTTAATTCCATTCATTTTAACAATTTTGTATCATTAACAGTTGCGACTGCAACGCTTAATGATAGAAAGTTTGTATCATTAGCGGTTGAGGGTGTCGATATTTGCTTGTTTCAATAAGCGTTAAGGCTGCTGTGCATTTGTGCCGCTTAATGATACAATTCTATCATTAAGCGGCGATTTATCATTAACAGTTGAACATGTCAACTGTTAATGCAAGAATTTATTGCATTTAGCGTTGCAATTGCAACGCTTAATGCTATTTATATCATTAGGCGGCGTTGTATCATTAACGGTTGTTACAAAGCACGGTTTTCTTTTCCGAATGCAAACCAATTTATACTAATCCAAGTGACTTTAGCCGATTTTAGATAAGGTCCATTGAGAAAAGCGTAGTGGCAATCTTTAAACCATTATCCTCCTCGATATTCCATGCCACAGTTTTTATTCCACGTGTCATTGTCTTGGTCTTTGGTAGAAAACTACATCCCGTTCAGTACTGTGAAACTATCACATGGAATATATTTCTTATATTTAGATTGCGTTTTTAAACTAAAATTCTCAATATGAAACTCAGATTAAACTGATAACAATTGTATATACTTACTGCAGTTCCGCTGTATCCCCCGACAGTTATCTTATATTACATAGACTCCCTCTCAACTGAAAACGTAGATTACTTGGCGTAGGCCTTTTCACCTGAACACTTTTGTAAGTCCACACGTAACTCTTGGCTAGTTCTTGCTGTGAGCAAGTGAACATCTTCATTTCCTAGAAAATATACAAGAGTTCCATGGGCCACCTCGCTAACCTGCATAGCAATGTCCAAGTGTGACTAAAACCGTTATCATGGAATCTTCATCGTATAATTGCGTATTGCTGTTTGTAGCTGTTTTTCAGCCACGACTTGTATTAATTCTTTCGACTACTTGGGATCTTTAGTTTTTAAAATCTAAACAAACATTTAATTTATTAAATGAATTTCAATAATCACGTGAAAACATTTTCATCACACGTTCTTACCTAGCCAATATTCTCCTTGTGATTTTCCAAATCCGGCTTTATAGGTCTGCCAAGATCGATAAAAATCTACAGAACCATCCATTCGTCTTTGAATCACCTTCAAGACAACATTAAATATTGTAATTGGAATTTATTGTAAAATTCTAACAAAAGAAGATAAGCTCTGGAAGACTTTTGAAAGTGGTTAAACCATTGCATTATCAATGTTTGATATTGATATCGGGTAATGTCCAAAATTATGGAAGCATTGTAGTTTAAAATAACCATTTGTACCTGGTTTTTCGAGTGTGAATGAGGACAATAACAAAAAATAACGGCTTTTCATTAACCACAACGTTGGCCTGTAAGAGTATTTCTAGAGAACCAGTAAGTTTTAGAAAAATACTTAATGTGCAAGGTATGGAAACATCGCAGACATATTGAAGTAAATAAAAGAACCAGTAAAGACTCACTGTCCACCCTCCGCTGTCCGTGGTCATGTCACAGTACACCAACTTCCTGGTCTTCATATCCGGGTATATCGTGTACACACCGTCTCTTCCTTTTGTGTTGGGTATCGTTTACAAAATTGTGGCACAGTCTCTTTGTTTTTGTAGTCCTGTAAGTATAAATAGCAATATATCATAGATCTGTGTAATTGTAAGTACATGTATATTTGACCTCGCTGCATGTGTCCTATATTTTTTATTTAATTTACAGTATTGTAATTGTTATATATTTGTAGAGTGTACTTTCTGAAGTTGATATTCCGATCATTATCGTAGATTAATCATTATTTTTTATATCTTCCTCCTTAAAGCTGTTGGTCTTCGCAAACGAATCTACATTGACTGGGTTTTTACGGACATTTTACTAATTTGGAGCTATATAATGTACTGACTGAGATACTTGTTGAGGTGTTTCCCTGTCAGTCTGTAGTGAGAGGTGAGATATACATCCACAGTGACGGTGGAATCCACTTTGAGTGGCGTATTCAGGTGTTTCCAGTTCCATGGGGTCAACTCTAGCAGAGATTCCACGTTGCCTGAAAGAGGGAAAATCTTAAATATGCGGATTTATACCATTAATAATAATTTCAATTTTGAAAACATGCATTTATGAATAACTTAAAACAAAAATTTGAATATGTTATTGAAAAACAACACTTCAAGCTATTTGGTCTAATTTTCAGGCTTATAAATTAAACAAACTAGTTCTTTGTAAAAGTTAAAAAGTTTAACCAAATTATAATCACAGAAACGACATCTTTTTAACAATTTAGGAAGTTAAAGTTAAAAATTATTATTGTAGAGTTACACAAAAATTCAATGCACATACGCAATGAAAGTGTAAACAGGCAGAGTCTGTTTAGAATCGTTCCCAACATTATTTTAGTTGAAATCACAGTTAATTTACCGGCGTCGTTTAAAAAATTAAATAGGGTTAAAGAAATGCACTCATTGGGTTATTTTGATTGACCAGAAACGACATCTTTTTAACAATTTAGGAAGTCAAAGTTAAAAATGATTATTGTAGAGTTACACAAAAATTCAATGCATATAGGCAATGAAAGTGTAAACAGACAGAGTCTGTTTAGCTTCGTTCCCTACATTATTTTAGTTGAAATCACAGTTAATTTACCGGCGTCGTTTAAAAAATTAAATAGGGTTAAAACTCATTGGGTTATTTTGATTGACCAAAATGCTTTCAAAAATTTATTTACATGTATATCATTGTTTGCAAATGCCAGTGTCCAATAATAAATATACATGTACATACATGGGTGAATCTTTAGAGTGGCGAATCGAACAAATATTGTTTCAAATATTTATTAATTCATCTTTCTTTTTTCATTCAATTTGAGTTTTTTCTTTATTTTATTTATAGAAAATTTGTCCTAAATGATCGAGAAAAATAACGCATTGTTCATCAATATACATATTAGCAATTAACCGTTGCTTTACAACGGACATAATCTGCTCTACAATCGGACCAAGTATAGCTTTTAAAAAACTGTAAATTTTTAAATTACATTTAAATATGAGAATATTTTGATATATAGAAAACTTATCCATACCCTTGATTGTGGAATGAGGCTCAACAGCAATCCCTATAACAAAATAATCGACGAAACCAAAAATAAAGAACATATTTCCAAAAGAACCCATGATGACGTTGTTACGTTCAATGGATAAAACATTTCTGATTGCTTTTATATACCTATACATGTACATTTACATGTTCATGTGGATATCGCCTGACTATTAAAATGAAATAGGATATGTTTATTTCGTGACAATGGAATAGATCGGTCTAGGTTAATTTGGTGTGTTGATACGGAGACAGCCATGTTGCCATCCGTCCAAGTCCTTTTGCATTGTTGTCATTATTATAATAATCAAGTACCCGCAGAATGAAAATTAACGCAATATATGTATCATTTTCTGGGTACCATTATTGAAAAAAAACATAATATAATATCTGTATAAAGTTTTCCTTTTCACATTCACTACGAATTTCCCGCAGGGAAAAAAAATCTAATTTAATTATGATTAATCATAAAAAACATCATGAGGTCATATAGCTTGATCAGAAAAATCCTGACTGTGAATGAAGATGGAGAGATTAAATTTTGGAAATGGTTATATGTCTATGTTAATTTGTCCTACCTGAACCAGTCTTGAAAAGATGCCATATCAAGGGATTTTTATATTTTTTTTCCCACCCAGTAAGGCTTTAGATGGCACATATGTTTAATGGTTTAAAGACAGATTGAAAGATTTTAATACAGTCTGATTCCCATATCAGGCAGGTGTACGTACGTATTATCGGGGAACACGGGAGGGAGGTAAAGGGAGGAGACGGGGGCCTGCCCCACTTCCACATTTTGTGCTGAAAACAAACATCAGTCTGACGGGGTTTAACGTTTGTGTTCAGTAGGCTCGAAGTGACTCTAAAGATGTCAGATCCCTTTCAAATTTGCACCTGAGAATTCCCATTCAACTCTCACCAAATCCCTAAAACCCTGTCATCAAGCTCCCTCTATTTCTTAATTAGTTATTGAGGAGTTATCTCCCTTGTCCAGACTGAAGAAAATAGCACAGAGGAAAAACATTTGCAGCTTGACAATATGCATTATTTGAGGCCAATTTTTATCCTTAAAACAATGAATTACAACATCATCTTGGTACCAAATCAGAATATATACATTCTTCTTTACATCAAATCAAAAATATTTCATTAGAGTCACTTCATTATGCAATCATTGCATAACAAAGAAGAGATTTGCCCCTAATGTTCATACATTTTATATCTATATTGTGAATTATCAGGTAAAAAATGAAATCTGTATCTGGTAAATTGATATATCAGGTAAAGCCTGTTTACTTGTCTACACACTGCCATACTCACTTTTATCTAAAAGCAGCATGGTAACACAGGACAGCACAAATGATATCAGCATGTAATGGAGCTCAGATCTGCTCCGACAACCATAAATCTTGCTTTGATGATAAGAATGTAAAAGAAACAACTGGGATGCAACTTCATTTTGTGATTTATGTAACATTCTATCTGTAGAGCAAAAGTAGCCATGAAATTTCAATTGGATACACTTAATTATACCCCTCATCAGGCCATCCCCATAGAATTTGAAGAGAATTACTGAACAATGATGATTGACACATCTTAGATAATTTACAGCAAGAGCAATGAGCATATAGATGGAGTAATTCAATAAGGCAATGCATTTATGAAGCATATTTACAAGAGAAATCACATAAGTACATACCATATCACAATACTAAAAAGAATCGGAACAACCCTCATAGTTCTAGATATGGGTAGGGCATCGATATTGTACCCATACATGTTATATAATATGATTCCATTCAAATTTTGATCTTCATTATATAGAATATGACAGGTGTGCTGGGGTTACCATATAGAAAATAGCAATAGCTCCTTCCATACATTTTAACATTGACTAATATTTCAATATCTTATGTCATTCAACATAAATATCAGTATTTGTATTTTGTAAATAAGGAACTCCCCTTAAAATATGGGTAGAAACTGATTTTTTGGCTATATTGCATAAAAAACATTTTCCGGTAAACTGAAATCCACTATTTCTTTAGGATGAAAACAATGAAAAGCTCCTAGATTCAATCATGATGATACTATGTATACTTGACTCCTAATGACCTTCTTAGCTAAATATCTACACAAAATATGCATCTGTGTGATCTTGTAAAAGGTGTTTAAGCATGTTTTGGCCTTAAATATATCATCAATGGGAAATTCAATGTAAAATAAACATAAACCTAGCACATATTTGTCCAAATCCTCTCATTCCTTGAATCTTGGCTCTGTAGGCAGTGAAATCAAATCTCACATAAGGTGAGCAAAAATCAAAGAAATTGAAGTTTTTGTCAAAATAGTCCTTCGATAGAATGTTCGTGTTCTTCTTTGCAATGTTTCGCACTTGTCGCTTAATTCTGAGACTTGCGCATAAACTCAAAATTGGTCATTCGATGAAAAATTAGTCGCTGCGTTCTCTTACTACAAAGTCTGAGGGCATCATTTATGACTGCGTTCAACTGATCTGCACACTTTTACAGCATCTAGAATACAGAAACCAATTTCTTAAGCTCCAGTGACTTCATATCATCCATTTTCAAAGGTTTTTATTATCATATATTGAAAATTATATGTTTTCCACACCAAAATTAATCATTTTTCATATTTTTTTCATTACAAAATTTTAAAATCATTTTTTCAATCTTCAAACTGCATAAAATAATTTCTTTCATCAAAATTTGACATAAAATACTGAAAACTGGCATCTGCATGCATTTTTACATGTCAACATACAGCCCTTCAAGGTATCACACCGGTAATTGTTTTCACTATATAACGCTATAGAGAGGAAAAATTCTTAAAAATCAGTTTGAATTTCTCATGACAAAATATTCGGAGGAAATGTTATTTGTTACCTATCTCATTAGCTAATAACACCAAAAAAAGGGCACACGATACGGCATTTTCTCAAAATATCTAGCTTCCAACAGGTCTACCCTCAAAACCACGTGTTTTCCGTTTGTATGTAAACAGACTGCACACTCCCCAGGAAGCTGCTGAATGTGCCCTGAAAGGAGTAGTCCCTGTGAAAAAAGATCATCATTTAACAAAATGCATGAAATATCCTCCTCAGTGGTACAAAAATTTTTAAAACTGAGTAAAGGAAAATGTTAAAATGCAGTCAAGGAAAAAAATAATTCTGAAGTATATATGGAACTACAATTAACTAAGTTCATTTTGATTGGCCGATTACCGGTGTGATACCTACAGCGCAATGGGCGGTCGGATAACAGAAGTAAGTGAGGCTCAGTATGAAGGGGATTATTCAAACCCACCATCACCAACCGAAAATCTTTCCAGTGCATCAGACGAACTAGTAATATACCGACCCCGTGCTCCGCCAAGACCATAATCAAGAGACAATTAAGATGGGTCTATATACATATCAACATGCAAGATAAGCAGATATAGTTTGTTAACATATATAAAAAGTATAAAAAAAAAAAGTATTAAAGTTTAAATATTTACATTTGCATATATGCTTGCTTATATGAACGTATAGAATAGCGAAGACGTTCAAATTTGTGTGAACTTTTTCAATTTTAACTGATGATGTCACAATGATTACCACACGTGCTTATTGTTTGATGGTTGGTTTATTGTAAGCATAAAAACACGATTATGTTCATAATATTTGAACGATTTGCTTTTTTCAAATGTAAACATAAGTAATAAACAGAAATGTTAAAAAGTACATATCCCGGTGAACGTTTTAACATGGCTGCTGTTTATTTCTTAAATGATAGAACTAACAATACCACGACAAGAAGCAAACAGAAGACAGAATACCAAGATCCTGAACCTGATTACAATTAACGGGTACTATACAACCCCAACCCCCGCCCCCCTCCAAAAAAAAAAAAAGATTACACTACACAAACTCGTCTTTGTCCGCCTCGCGCTCGGTATAAAGAAAAAGAAGGTTCAATCTTTAACTTTTATTGCGTTACAATTACTATATGACAAGATGACCCTATTTCCCTTCCAATGATCCTAAAAATTTGAAACCGCTGTGATGATTTCAATTCATAATAAGACAGTATTGCAACAGACAAACAAGTTGTAATTTGAAAATCATTGTGCAAAACATAATAAGCAAGGTGTTAAAACCAGACCTGCACATTGGTCATCCACACATGTATACAAACTTGTTTTACCACTAACTTCCAAATATAGACATTATATAGTTATGACCATATATGGTAACCCTCACACAAAATACATAATCACGTGACAGATCACAAATATCAGTCAAATATGATCCATTACTAATAAACAATGAAATAAAGTGAATTGTGAAATGTATGGATAATCGAATGAATAATTTATAAATTATTAAATTATAATCAATTGTTACCCTATGATATATAAAGTATCAAGATAAATTTTTCATTCAAATGATTCAGACATGTACTTTTTCAACAATCTTTTTATTTGACATTCATTGAAGCTTCCCAAATCATCATGTGTAAAACAAAAGAGTCCATTCGGAAGAGGAGCACAGCATACAGTTCCTTCATCAGCAAATTCGTCTTCTTCCGACTCAGAAACTGGGCAGTGGAGAAGTACCACGAAAAGACTGTTGGCTTCTGATTTTAAAAAGGAGGATATAAGTGACTTAAATATATTTTATGATGAGTAACCAATGCCAATTGATCGTTTCTTCAAAATGCTCAAAGTAAAGAAACAATGGACCATAAGGTCAGTAGTTGAAGAGGAAATATTGGGCACTTTTAAGCAGGCAAATGAAGACCAGTTGGAGAACTTGAATGTGGATTTTGAAACTATCACTAAAAATGCTGAAATGCATTTTGAAACAAAAAATGAGGACAGCAACAAAGGAAGACGGTATCGTCATGCTTTCAATGTTCTGAAAAGAAATGCTCTTAATATTATCCTAAATGAATCCCAGAGGGTTAACAAGTTCTACAGAAAAGCTGTAATGAATGGACAGTATACTGATGACGCTATGATCAGGTAAGTCTTTTGTTTTTGGAAAATTTCTATTAAATTTTTATTGTACAACTACCTTACATTTTTCACCTGAATTGGTGAGAATAAATTTTGCCCTCATTACATATCTTCTGAATACATTGAAGAATTGTACTTATCAAAGTATGTTTCGAAATCAGAACACATATTTTAAAAAGTCCAGCGGTAAAATTAATCTCTCATTAATTAGGAGATGTATAATTATTAATGTATTAAATGATAATAATGATGGAATCACACAATGTGACACAATATGGCAATATCTGACAGACAGACACACATAGCAGCTATTAGCTTAGTTACATAAGATATGTCTCCACTGTTTACTATTGCACATGGTCATACGTGGCTCGCCTCTGAACCAGACCAAAAACAATTACCCAGGAATATTAAATATACACTTACTTTGCAGATACCTAGTAACCAGCATCCATGTCATATTATTTTTATAATGTGTGCATTTTATTTTGATTTACAGGTTATTTCGTCAATGGGCGGCCGCAGTGAATGAGTTCTTGCAGAGCTGTGTTGATGTGGTGAAGGTTGTCAAGGTGAACTCTGTAATCTATGGTTAAACTTTGTTTTAGTTTTTCTTAGGCCACAGAGAAAAACATATGGAGTGTTCAGGAACAAAGTTGTTACGAGTGAACCAGACATACACTTTGTGTAGACGTTTACTCCCTTTGGAGCAGATGGGTCTCCTGTGTTGATAATGCATTGGGAGGTATAAATTCACTTCTTGTTAATATGTAGCTTTCTATATTTTATAGTATGAGTATATTCTTTCATGGAAAGAACAGTGAGAAATTCAACCATCATTTCAACAATTCGGCAAATTTATAACTAGCACAATAGTAGCATTTGTTTTTGGAAAAGGGTATTATTTTAGAAAATTTTGCTAATTAGAGCCCCGCTCTGCTGGTGCCCTATAGTGATCAGTCTGTCCATCCGTACATCTGTCTGTCCATCTGAGATATCTTATCCAGAGCATATCTTCTCTCCCCTTGGCCCAATCTGGCTCATACTTCACCCACAGAGTGTCTTTGGGTATAGGGTATGCAGTGACCTTGAACCATGTCTCTAGGTCTAAGGTTAAGGTCATAGTAGAATTATATAAAAAATGATTGGTCCAGTCTGGCTCATACTCCACTGACAGAGTGCCTATGGTCAAAAGTGTGCAGTGACCTTAAATGAAGTTTGTAGGTCAAATGTCAAGGTCATATCACACCACGCAAATTTTTTTTTTTCAGAACTTATATACTCTACACTTAGTCCAATTTGGCTCAAACTTCACTTAAACAGAGCTTTTGAGTAAAGGGTGTGCAGTGACCTTAAACCATGTTTCTAGGACCAAGGTCAAAGTCATAGCAGAATTATATGAAAAATCCTTGTCCGGAGCTTATCTTCTCTCCCTTTGGTCCAATCTGGCTTATACTTCACCCACAGGGTGCCTTTAATCAAAGGGTATGCAGTAACCATGAATGATCTTTGTAGGTTAAGTGTCAAGGTCATATTGGATCACACAAAAAATCTTTTTTAAAGAGCATTTATATTCTCCACTTAGCCTTATTTGGCTCATATTTCACATAAACAGAGCTTTTGGGTTAATGGTGTGTGATGACTTTGAACCAAGTCAATGTGAAGATCATAGCAGATCTCTTTATAATCAGTTTTAGACCGTAGATTATTTCCCATTTGCTGAATCTTGCTCAAGTTCAACAAAAATACCTGCATGTAAGGGAAAATGAGATTGAATTAAAGTTCTATGCTAGCTAGAAAATTTCTAAGTTATAGGCTAAGGTCAAAGCAAAACTCTCTGAAATGCTTTTTTTTCCTATTTGTCCATAATTTAAGAGGCCCTTTGAGATGGTCACGATCTCAATGTTGTCTAGTTAAAATTAAAATAGATTAGATCCAAATGAGTAAAAGATACTGATGAAAGTATTACTGTCTAAATACAGAAGGAAGCTCTATATATTGAACAGAAATATATTGCATAAAATGCATATATTGACCTTAGTTGGAAGTCCCAATCACTGATTTTTTATTTCACACTCGACATCTTGATTCTTGCAATGAGATACCTCAATTGTTTATTTGTGCCATATCAAATTTGAGATAGTAAGGTTCGACTGTACTTTAGTTTCAATATATATGGTTTTACTTATATATTTTTGACACATTAGGCCATGATGTAATTGACCTTTAACCCTTACAGGCAATTATGAGCATTTGCAATGCAGTATAGTGTGAAGTTTTGTGCAGTTTTTGAGCTCTTGGCCCCAACAGATGAGTGATTTTAAAAAGTTTATGCTCAATTCTTATATAAAACCTGGGTATCCACCAATGTAAGTCGGAAATCCAAGAAATGAAGGAAAGAAAACTCATCATGGACATAAATTGTTTACATAAAATTTATTATTTGATGATATTCAATAATGCAAAAAAATTTTCATTAAGGTGAAGAGAAAGGACCCTCCTGACAAAAGAAGACCAATGAAAACATGGATAGAGAAAATTGTCAGCTCCCATGTACTGGGGAAGATTGGAAGAGAACTTCTAATTGAAAGTTATGGGTTATTTTTCTCACCGTATGCTGTAGGAATGGCATGTTTGAGATCAGAGGTAATTTATTGTGAATTTATAGAACTATTTGGGATGGGGCAATAAAAGTCTACATATTAAAACCTTATTACATATCTATAAATCATGTCCAGTCATATCCTTAAAGTTGTCCATGGAACATATAGGATTAATTCTTATGATAGTTGATGCTGTATATGAGCTTATTTTTAATTAACCAAATATCTCTAGGATTAACTAGGTTGGCTTTGTTTTGAATATAAATTTATGAGCAATGTAGGTTGACCTTCAGTTCTTATGAAAATTTTGTTTGTGTAGAATTCATGAATATTTTATATTGATTTACAGATTATGTTCCTTTTCTTTAATATTTCTATTGAACACTTTGATGCCATCTCAGAGAACTCGTTTTTAGATGGTAAACAGGCGTCTATCCATTATACCAAAACCTATGATATTCTGAAACCTAGGGACAGATCCGAGATCATGGACATTATGTTTTACATGGCTGCAACTTCCTTTTTCCTTTTTAAGTGAGTCAAGCTTTTAACCTGCTAGGTTGCAGTGATTGTCTAATGAAAAAGAACACACTGGGTCAGTGATATGTTATTGTTAGAAACATTTAACTTACGGTACATAAATTGAAGCGAGTGTGTCTTGAAGAATAGGAATTCTTTTCTCCCTTGTTTAGTTAATCAATTAGGGTGTAATAACCTCTGAAAACATTTCATCAATAATGAGATGAATCTCTAGAGAGAACTTCTTTGATATGCAATAATATTGTATATAAAACGACGAAAACTCAGGAATGTAATTTTTCTTTTAATAATAACAACAACTTTAAATTTTGGATCTGATCATCATTGATGCTTTCTTTAAAGCACGGTGTTCTTTTCCGAATGCGTACCAATTTATACTAATTCCAGTAACTTTATCCGATTTTTGATAAGGTCCATTGAGATAAGCATAGTAACAACTGTTAAACCACCATCCTCCTTGATATTCCACGACACACTGTCTTTTTGAATTGTCATTGTCTTGGTCTTTAGTAGAAAACTTCATCCCATTCTGTTCTTTGAGACCATCCCCTGGAATATATTTCTTATATTTTTATTTCAATTTTTGGATTGCTTTCTTTTAACTAAAGTTCTCAATATGAAACTCAGATTAAACTGATAACTATTGTATATATTCTTACCCGCCGTTCCGCTGTATCCCCCAACAGTTAACCTGTATTTCTGAGACTCACTCCCCACAGTAAAGGTAGAATACTTGGCGTATGCCTTTTCACCTGAAAACTTTTGTAAGTCCACACGTAACTCTTGGCTAGTTCTTGCTGTGAGCAAGTGAATATCTTCATTTCCTAGAAAATATAAAAGAGTTTCATGGGTCATCTCGCTCACCTGCACAACAATGTCCAAGTGCGACTAAAAAGTTTTCATGGAATCATCATGATTCATAACGGATTGCTGTTTGTAGCTACTATTCAGCTACGACTTAAAGTAACATAAATATGATGTATTTTAAAGTATTTATAATTTTATGTACACAAAAGCTGTTTAATATTATGAACTAGTTGTTAAGCTTATTATCACATAATGGGTGGGGTATTTAATCCCTATGACATTTTCGCTAGACTTAACACCTTGTACAAATGCAAATGCTCTTTCAACTACGGATTCTTTTGTTTTTAAAATCAAATTTAATTTATAAGATGAATCTCAATAATCACATGAAAACATTTTATCACACGTTCTTACCTAGCCAATATTCTCCTTGCGGTATACCAAACCCGGCTTTGTAGGTCTGCCAAGATTGATAAAAATCTACAGACCCATCCATTCGTCTTTGAATTACCTTCAAGACAACATGATACTTATGAATAAAATTGTTCGTTGGAAAATTTTAGTAAAATTCTAACATAAGAAGATTAGCTCTGGAAGACTTTTGAAAGTGGTTTAATGCATTATCAGTGTTTGATACTGATAAAGATATCGTGTTGTATCAAAACAGCAAATGTCCAAAATGGAAGAAGCATAGTTCAAAATAACCAATAAAAGATTTGTACCGATGTTGGTTGGTTGTTCAAGTGTGAATAAGGATGATAGAAAAAATTAACGGCCTTAAGGAGACTGGATGGTCAACAAATTAACCATCAGATCTACTTAAAATTTTAAGATATGATTTGTTATGCTATTAACAATTATTTGGTAAAGAAAAAATCCATATATTTTTAATTTTTGTATTTTCCTATATCTTTCTATAGAGCTCTTCTTCTAAAGGAGATAAATATAGTCTTAAAATGGCCACGACCATCAAGCGCTCTTAGGTTACCACAACGATGTCCTGTTGGAGTAATTTTAGAGAACCAGTAAGTTTTAGATATTTTAACTGATGTGTAAGGTATGGAAACATCGCATACATATCAAAGTAAATGAAAGGAACCAGTAAAGACTCACGGTCCACCCTCCGCCGTCCGTGGTCATGTCACAGTACACCAACTTCCTGGTCTTCATATCCGGGTGTATCGTGTACACACCGTCTCTTCCCTTTGTGTTGGGTATTGTCTTTAGAATGGATGCACAGTCTCTTTGTTTTTGTAGTCCTGTATAAATAGCAATTAATCATAGATCTGCGTAATTGTAAGTATATTTGACCGTCGCTGCATGTGTCCTATATTTAGTATTTAATTTACAGTATTGCAATTTATATGTGTTTGTACAGTGTACTTTCTAAAGTTGATACCGGTATTCCGATCATGAATTAATTTAGATAAATTTTAATTTTAATATGCCTCCTTAAAGCTGTTGGTCTTCACAAACGAATCTACATTGACTGGGTTTTTACGGACGTTTTACTGTTTGGAGATATATAATGTACTGACTGAGAAACTTGTTGAGATGTTTTCCGGTCAGTCTGTAGTGAGAGGTGAGGGATACATCCACAATGACGGGGGAATCCACTTTGAGGGACGTGTTCAGGTGTTTCCAGTTCCATGGGGTCAACTCTAGCAGAGATTCCACGTTGCCTGAAAGAGGGAAAATCTTAAATATGCGGATTTATATCATTAATAATAATTTCAATTTTGAAAACATGCATTTATGAATAACTTTTTAAAAAATTTGAATATGTTATTGAAAAACAACACTTCAAGATGTTTAGTCTAATTTTCGGGCTTATAAATCAAACAAACTAGTTCTTTGTAAAAGTTGAAAACTTTAACCAAATTATAATCACAGAAAAACGACTTCTTTTAAACAATTTAGAGAGTTAAAGTTAAAAATGAATATTGTAGAGTTACACAAAAATCCAATGCGCATATGCATTGAACGTGTAAAGAGACAGAGTCTGTTTACCATCTTTCCTTAATTTTTTTAGTTGAAATCATAGTTAATTTACCGACGTCGTTTAAAAATTAAATAGGGTTAAAGTAAATGCACTCATTGGTTTATTTTGGTTTACTAAAATGCTTTCAAAACTTTATTTACATGTATACTACTGTTGGCAATTGCTATTGACTAGTAATAAATATACATACATGGGTGAATCTTTAAAGGGGCGAATCGAACAAATATTGTTTCAAATATTTATTAATTCATCTTTCTTTTTTTTATTGATTTTGAGTTTTTCTTTCTTTTTTATAGAAAAATTGCCTTAAATGATCGAGAAAAATAACGCATTGTTCATCAATATACATATTCGCAATTACCCATTGCTTTACAGCGGACAAAATCTGCTCTACAATCCGACCAAGTACTTTTAAAAAACTGTATTTTTAGATTAAATTTAAATATGAGAATATTTTGATTTATAGAAAACTTATCCATACCCTTGATTGTGGAATGAGGCTCAACAGCAATCCCTGTAACAAAATAATCGACCAAGCCAAAAATAAAGAACATATTCCTAAAAGAACCCATGATGGCGTTGTTACTTTCAATGGATAAACCATTTCTGATTGCTTTTATATACATGTGCATTTACATGTTCATGTAGATATCGCCTGACTATTAAAATGAAATCGGATATGTTTATTTCGTGACAATGGAATAGATCGGTCTAGGCTAGTGTGGTGTGTTGATACAGAGACAGCCATGTTGCCATCCGTCCTAGTTCTTTTGCGTTGTTATCACTATAATCAAGTTCCCTCCGAATGAGAATCGATGCAATGCATATACAAGTATCATTTTTGGTAGCATTATTGAAAAAAGTTATAATATACATGTATGTATAGTTATTTTCACATTCAATGCAAATTCCCACATCAGGCACGTATCATTGGGCGGGAGGAGGGGACTATGTTTTATGATTTATGATTTAAGGACAGGTTTAAATATTTAATACAGTCTCATGCCCACATCAGGCACGTAGCGGGGGGGGGGGGGGGGGGGGGAGGGGGCGCTGCTCCCCCTCCAATTTTATTATTTTTACTGAAAACAAACATTTTTCAAAAGTAGCAAGAGAAATTTATTTTTTGAAAACTTCCCCCACCACTTTTTGGGAGCGTGCTAACAAATTATAGGGTATATTAAGAAAATTATCATTACATCGACGAATTGGGAATTATAGGTGTTATCCCCCCATCACGGATTATGATTTTGAAAATTGGCAATATTGTATAAATTTATGGTTATTTTTTAAACATAAATTTGGATTACCACCAACCACCACCCCGACAACCCCACGGATTATGATTTTGAAAATTGGCAATATTGTATAAATTTATAGTTATTTTTTAAATATCAATTTTGGATTACCATCAACCCCAACCCCGACAACCCCACGGATTAGATCATTTATAATAGAAAATTTTGCTTATTGAAACTAAAATAGATTAGATCTCAATGATTAAAGGGTACTGATGAAATTATTTCTCTCCAAATACACCAAATACAGAAGGAAGTTTCTGAACATAAATATGTTGCATACAATCCATATATTGATATTAGTTTAAAGTCCCAACCATTCGACATCTTGATTCTCGCAATGAGATACCTCAATTGTTTATTTGTGCCATATCAAATTTGAGATGATTAGGTTTGACTGTACTTTAGTTTCAAGGAACATTGTTTTAATTTTATATTTTTTTACACATAAGGCCGTGATGTAATTAACCTGTAACCATTACAGGCAATTATGAACGATTGCAATGCAGTTTAGTGTGCAGTTTTGTGCAGTTTTTGAGCTCCTGGCCCCAACAGATAAATGATATTAAAAAGTGTATGCCATATTCTTAAATAAAACCTGAGTATCCACCGATGCAAGTCAGAAATCCAGGAAATGAAAAAAAATACGCATCATAGAAATACATTGTTTACATAAAATATCATTTATTATTTGATGAGATTGAATAATGCAATAAATTTTACATGAACGTGAAGAGAGAAGACCCTCCTGAAAAAAGAAGACCAATGAAAATATGGATAGAGAAAATTATCAGCTCGCATGTACTTGGAAAGATTGGAATAGAACTTTAAAGGGACATGATCACGATTTTGGTCAGAAATTATTTTTCCGATTTTAATATTTACAATGCATCAGTAAGACATTTTTAATAGGCAACCAAAAATTGAGTGTCAATCGTTGAGTTATAAGCGAGTTACAGAGCTTACAATTTTTTGCTATGTTAACAAAGCTTTTGTTTACATTTTGAATGTTGAAGTGAAAATTCCAGTTTTAGACCAAAATGAATGTGCTAAACGTTAGGAACTGTTTATTTATGCTTAAAATGAATAAAAGACAAATCACCTTAAACATGATTTTTTACTGGTATATTGAACCTATGTAAACAAAAAGAGGCCACGAGCCTTGTTTACACGATAAAGAATTTTAAGTTGTGCATCTTGCTTATAACTATAAGACTGACTCTAAAATTTCATTTGATCATTAGAAATGCATTCCTAAAGCATTGTAAATAAGAAAAAAAAAACAGAAAAATAAATTTGAAAAAAATCGTGACCATGCCCCTTTAATTGAAAATTATGGGTCATTTTCCTCATGTTTGGCATGTTTGAGAACAGAGGTAATAGAGGTTTTATCACTTATCAGGCATTATATATAATTATTTGGGGTAGGGCAAAAAATAAAATTGTATGACCTTATTGCATATTTACAAACCATGACCAGTCATATTCTAAAAGATTGTCCAAAGAAAATATATTATTAAGTCTTATGATGAGATGGTTGATGCTGTACATGAGCAAATATCTAGTAAAACAAGGTTAGCTAGGTTTTAACAAAGTTGGCCCCGTATTGAATATAAATTTATGAGCACTGTAGCGTAGGTAGACCTTCAGTTAACATGATAATGATTTGTGTGTAGTATTTATGAATATTTACATATTAATACATTGAGTTATTTAATACATGTATTATTTTACAGATTATGTTCCTGTTCTTGGATATTTCTATAGACCACTTTGATGCCATTACAGAGAACTTGTCTTTAGATGGTAAACGATCATCCATCCATTACACCAAAACTTATGATATTCTGAAACCAAAGGACAGATCCGAGATCATGGACATCATGTTTTACATGGCTACAATTCAGACCTATAACTTCCATTTCCCATTTAAGGTGAGTCAAGCTTTGAACCTGCTAGGTTGCAGTGATTGTCTAATGAAGGAGAACAATCCAGTGACATGTTACTAGAAATATGCAGGTTACATAAATTGAAGCGAGTGTGTCTTTAAGAAAAGGACTACTTTTCTCGCTTGTTTTTTTTTTTATCAATAATGGTTTAATAACCTCTGAAAACATTTAATCAATGAGGAGGAGATGAAGAATCTGTAGAGAGAACTACTTTGGTATGCAAAAATATTGTATATAAAACGACGAAAACTTAGGAATGAAATCTTTGTTTTAATAAAGACTTTCACAACAAGTTCAAAACTTGGATCTGATCATCATCGATGCTTTCTTTAAAGCACGGTTCTCTTTTCCGAATGCAAACCAATTTATTGAATATCTTCATTTCCTAGAAAATATAAAAGAGTTTTATGGGCCATCTCGCTCACCTGGACAACAATGTCCAAGTGTGACTAAAAAAAGTTTTCATGGAAACATCATGGTTCATAACGGATTGCTGTGTGTAGATTCCATTCAGTCACGATTTAACGTTACATGAATATATTGTATTTTAAAGTGTGCTCAAAAAAGCTGTTTTAAATTATGAACCAGTTGTTTTAGCTTACTAACATGATGGGGTGGAGTATTTAATCCCTGTGACATTTTCGCTAGACTTAACACCTTATACAAATGCAGGTGCTTTTTAGACTAGGGATTCTTTTGTTTGTAACATCAAAATGACCATTTAATTAATAAAAACGAATCTCAAAATCACATGAAAACATTTTATCACACGTTCTACCTAGCCAATATTCTCCTTGTGGTTTTCCAAATCCGGCTTTGTAGGTCTGCCAAGATTGATAAAATAAAAAATTTACAGACCCATCCATACGTCTTTGAATCACCTGCAAGACAACACACGATACTTTGAAAAAATTGTAAATTGGAATATTATAGTACAATTCTAACATAAAAGGATTAGCTCTGGAAGACTTTTTTAAAGTGGTTAAATGCATTATCAATATTTGATACTGATATCGTGTTGTATCAAAAAAAAGAAATGTCCAGAATGAAGGAAGCATAGTTCAAAATAACCAATAAACGATTTGTACCGATGTTGGATGGTTATTCAAGTGTGAATGAGGATAACAAAAATTATCGGTCTTAAGTTAACCACAACCATGGCATGTTTTGGTAATTCTAGAGAACCAGTTTTAGAATGTTATTTAATGTGTAAGGTATGGAAACATCGCAGACATGTTGAAGTAAATAAAAGGAACTAGTAAAGACTCACGGTCCACCCTCCGCCGTCCATGGTCATGTCACAGTACACCAACTTCTTGGTCTTCATATCCGGGTATATCATCTCTTCCTTTTGTGTTGGGTATTGCTTTTAGAATGGACGCACAGTCCCTTTGCTTTTGTAGTACTGTAAGTTTAACATTTTGAGAGAATAAGTGATAAATTATGATTGAAAATACCAATATATCGTTTATCTTCAACAGGATCGCCGTTAATTTTTCAAAACTGTAAAGATTTTTGTAATAAAAAATGCTTTTTAAAACTAGTATTGCCGGTAGTATAAAAACTTTAATGCGGAGGGGGGGGGGGTGAGTTCATTTGAAATAAATTAATTCTGTTAATGCGAAGGCTATTTTAAAGTGAAATCAAAGAATGACGCATAGTGAGTCGAAATTGGGGTGGGTGCTGTAGGAAGGAAAGTGGAAATGTGCGACAATTTGACCTGAACAGAAAATAAAACTAATACGGCAAAAACTAACACGGCGTTTGCATTTCTATTTATTTACGACTCATTTACATTTAAATAAAAGTAGGTACATTTGACTAATGCTACATGCGTCTTGTATTTGGAGAAGATAAATTATACTGACTGAGATACTTGTTGAGGTGTCTGTAGTGAGAGGTGAGAGACACATCCACAGTGACAGGGGAATCTACTTTGAAGGAAGAGTTCGGGTGTTTCCAGTTCCTTGGAGTTCTCATTAAGAGATATTCCACGCTGTCTGTTCGTATGAAAGAAATACATGTATATTTATCATTTGATACTAAAAGCTGCATACAGTTAGAGTTGTAGTATAGGATTCAATAATATTAATGTTGTCTTTTGTTTGTCGGCTAAATTTCATTTGCCAGCGAGTAGCAAAATGTAGACGGCAAAATGGCAATAGGAATAGCTCTTCATTGTATTTCTTTCCTATATACATATTTGTTGTAAGAAATGATTCTGTTCTTTGGATAACCGAAACAGTTATAAGATATACTACTCACTGTTTATCAAACATGGCTATTGTAAGCATCAGAAGGCAAGACTAACATGAAAACATTCGCGGATCAAGAAGTTTTTCCAAGGGGGCGTCCGATGGATAATCTCTAGATCTGCGCATGCTAAAATAAATACCTTTGACTTGTGGATGAGGATCAATATACATCACGACCATAAAACAAGTCCCCATTAAAAACATCACGCTAATTCCTTCACACAGTGTCCATGTCGATTACTATTGCCACGAGTTCTGTCAATGGTGAAGTTGGCAATGTGTGTGTGTGTGTGTGTGTGTGTATACATATATATATATATATA
>WFKH01010211.1:26079853-26094709 GCA_016163765.1 Magallana hongkongensis
ATATACTTTCAAAAATAATATATCGTAACGAGAATTTTCTTTAATTTATTCAGAAAAACTTTTGAAGTCGGGGAACATATAAGGCTTTTTATTATAAGTCTTTTGCACAAAAAGTTTGCATGATAAAATTGACCAAAAATATGTTGCGTTGTGCTTAGGGTTTGTTTTATTTTACCCAAACAAACCCCAATGATAACGCAATGAACTCCAGTGGTAGTCCAATGATATCGTCCATTTTCCCCAAGTATATCCCGATATTTGAAAGTACACCATAATGATACTTCAATAAATACAAATCATACCGCAATGTACCAAATTATGTACTGTTTAGAAAATCGAAATATCAAATGAATTTTTTAATGTCTCAAAAAAACTTTAATTGTTCTTCAACGTACCCGAATAACTAAGACAGGGAAAATGTTACAATTAACTTACAATTTCTTTTTGCAACTCTCCTTTGTGAGGAGAGGTGCGGATCAGAAACCCTTTACTTGGGAAGAAGATGCCCAACTATTTTATTCATTTCTTTTCATTGAAAGGACAGTGTCACAATCTATATCGAAATTTACCGTTAAAGGGTGTACAAAATCATCGATAATGCACCAGTCATTACAATAAAAAACGATTCAAGCTATAATGTGTTAATTTTCTTCTCTCTCATTTGAAAATGATCAAAATCACGGTAGATTTTCTGTAATTCATTGTATTAAAAAGGGCTGCTGGCATATGTTAAGTAATATCCTATATTGGTTCATAGGGGTGTCATGTTGTAAATATTTTGAACTTACTGGGTGGCAGTAATTTCAAAATTTCTGTCATGTTGTAAATTTTGTATTTACTGCCACCCGGCAGGGGGTATCATTTGGATGTATAAAGGCACTAGAACTTTCCAATGCACACCTTTCGTGTGCGATATCTTTAGCTTCGAAAATGGTTCGTTCGTTGTTTTCTTTTTGAATATACTAGTATGCTGGCAGTACCTGGCACACACATACAATAAACCGAGGCAGCAGAGCCTCGATCCTTCACCTTTTGAAAAAAAGTATCCCCCTTTACTTTATACATGTATCTATAGGAAACTTCGCTTGAACGGCAATTTGCCCTTTAACTTTCTGTCCTAACGTTGCTTCATGTCTAATGTGCATAAGAATTGTAGTACTGTTAAATAGTGAATAAAAAGTGGAAATTCATTTCTTCTTTATCTTAGTCACAAAACAATCATGACATCAAACTTTGAATCTAATCATCATTCTGGCATTTTTCACAGCTGTTTTTAAAGTGTACCATGGCCGGAATGCAGAGTTCGGAATCTGAACGCTTAGATTACTCAGGTAACAGTCTGTTAAATACCATCCCAATGGATACAGAACAGCGCAGTTTTTATTATGGGTGTCATTGTCTTGGTCTTTCGTGGTAAATTTCTTCCAATCGTGTTGAGATAGGCTATCCCCTGGAACAAAATTTCAAACACTTACATGTATATGGTCTAAAAAACCGATACAAGGCCAACAAATTGAATATATAATGCACTATATTTCCAATGAATGACACGAATAATAACAATAAGATAGATAGACAGAGAAATATAGATAGATAAAGTTTGTTTTTTAATTAACATATAATAAGAAGACATAAGATTACCCGCAGTTCCACTATATCCCCCGACTGTTAACTTGTATTTATCAGCCTCACTTGCCACAGAAAACGTTGAGTACTTGCGTATTTGTTTTCGCCGGAGAGTGTTTGGAGGTCCACTCGTAGCTCTTGTTTGGTTCTGGTTGTAAGCAAGTGAATACCTTCATTTCCTAGATAAACATCATAAAAAAAGAATACATGTAAACTGATATTTATCACAATTTATTTCACATTTTCTAAGAAAGCTTGTATTTTTTATTGTATAATGCCCCGTCCGTCTATTACGCTTTTCTTCATCAAACTCCTCTTACGTAAATTTTTACTTTGTCGGCAAATCATCTCTTAAAATTTGATAGGAGGCGTCCTTAAAATATGCAATATGGTTTCGAAAATTTCATTTCTTTCTTAAATCTATGCCTTTTTTAACCACAAAACCCCATTGGTTCCTAGAAAGAACTCTGATTACATCTGACACAGTAGCAAAATAATCTCTTGGGATAAGATCGATGATAAAAATCCATTCAGGTTTCGGAAATTTCATTTCCTTCCTTAGGGTCAGTTGGCTGATAAAATTACTTTTTCTAAATCATAACATAGCTCATAGGACTCATTTTCCGCAGTAGCCAAATAATCCTTTTTGAAATGTGTTTATTGATGTCCTGTAGAAGTGCAGTAGGGTTTCCTTGAGATAGTTTGATACAACGAGTAAGTGGCAAAAAATTGACATTCATCTGCACATTAGAAAACAAAAACCAAAGTGTCTTACGTAATATGATAGTTGCACCCGGTGTGAGTGCGCTAAAGGTTTGAAAGGTTTCTTTTCTTCTTGAGGATGAACAAGTGTTTATTTTACATTTTTAAAACTGGTTCCAAAAATTTCTTCTTGATGATGAGGTATAGTACTATGTGGTTTCATGGTTTATGCTAGATGTGCTCGTCATTTCTTGAAATATTTTGGATATCAATTTTTAAAAAAAGCCTGAAAATTGACATGGTCAGAGAGAGATTTATAAAGGTCTATCACTTTATCATGGTAATAAACAACATTGAAAAGCACAAAGTATGGTATTTTGATCCTATTTTGGCGTTTATTTGATTGATGGCAAAAAAAGATAAGCTGCAACCCGGTATTTAATATCGCCATGCATATATTTGAATTTAATATGACATTTAGAATTTGGTCATAGTGATAAAAAACAGTTGTGTATCGATCAAGTGAACTCGATATTATACAATATATATAAGGTGATTTGCGATAAATTTCTTACCCAACCAGTAATCGCTGTCTGCTTTTCCAAATCCTTCCTTCTAGGTCTGCCATGAACGGTAAAAATCAACAGAGATATGATCTATCCTTCTTTGAATCACCTATATAATAAGATGTTGTTTTTAAATAAAATTGAAGGAATCAAAAAAGTAGAAAGCGAGTAAATGCATTCGCACCATAAGATAGAGGTTTTTGCTGGCGTTTTAACCCAATGACCGTAAAATTCTCAAAAACTTCCTTTTAATGTCATTACATGTACCCGGTAATTCCCAAGAATTACTTTAGCTAAATACCTATGAGTGGTAAAATATTTAAAAGAATAGAACTCATATATACGCTTATTTTTCTACACCTAAACAATTGTTGATACATTATTTTAAATAATCATTTAAGGGCACTCTCAAAATTATACATTAAGGAGGCTGGATGGTCAACAAATTACCCATCAGATATACTTAAACTTTCTGATATGCATTTTCTAACTAGCATAGTTATGTCTTCGAAGATCCAGCTTTCCTAATAACTTTCATTTCCACTTTGGATTTTTCGCATTCAGTTGTTATCAAATCAATTTAAGGGGTAAAAACGTACTCCCATTCCCAGAAAACAAGCAAACAAAATTGCAAATAAGCAAAAATTATGAAAGGAACCAGTAAAGACTCACGGTCCACCCTCCGCCGTCTGTGGTCATGTCACAGTACACCAACTTCCTGGTCTTCATATCCGGGTATATCGTTTACACACTATCTCTTCCTTTTGTGTTGGGTATCGTTTTTAGAATGGATGCACAGTCTCTTTGCTTTTGTAGTCCTTTAAGGTAAGTTTTGCGGACAATTTAACGTTTACATACAGTAAGTACATTTGACAATCACTACATGGGACTTTCTTTTGATGTTGATAAGTTTTTAATAATATATTGTTATTTTATGTATTATATAATCCTCTCTTAAAACTTTTATTAATGTATTATTCTCTCTTAAAACATTTTTGTTATTGCAGTGAATCTTTACGGGAATAAGGTCAAGATACAATTAATAAAGTACCGTTTTCAGATTTTATGGCTAAAATATTAGAAAAAATCAAAATAAACAAGATAAAGATCGAGTGTACTGACTAAAATACTTGTTGAGGTGTTTTCCGGTCAGTCTGTAGTGAGAGGTGAGGGACACAACCACAGTGAGGGGAGAATCCACTTTGAAGGAAGAACTCAGGTGTTTTCATGTCCATGGGGTTAACTCAAGCAGAGATTCTACGTTGCCTGTTCAAAGGAAAATATTTATTCAACTACATCCATGTCATGTATTACCAGTTTTTTAACGAGCATACCTTTCCTTGAGCTACCTTTCCTTGGTAGGGTCCTACCATGTAAAGTTTTTATTTTTAAGTTTTATATTTCAGTGCTAGTTAATAAATTGCCCTCAATTGACGATTAAGCCTACCAAAATACCTTTGACTTGGGGATGAGGTTTGATAGACAGAACAGCCACAAACCAAGTCCATAAAGAAAACAAACTGTAAAATTTTATATTTAGAACCATGATGTTCACGTTGTTTACAAAGAGTTTTATCATGGTGAAGTTTTTAATATACATGCATACATGTATATATTTCTTTTAGATAATTAAAATAAAATTTGATATGTGTTTCGTGAGGAGAAGGGGACTATTAAGATCCAATCACAGAATATAAAGGATATGAAAAACCCAGCTGTTCATGTACACGTCCTTGCTGAAGAAGGTCAACTCTTTTGTGTTACCCAATTTGTCTTTCTCAAATTATAGGCTGAACCAAAAAAAACCCAAGTTTTATTCATTTTTATTTTTCACATCATTGCAAGTTTTCGTTAGCTTGCTTTTAAAATTATTATTCATTTATTGGTCAATCTGTGTGTACCCAATTAATTCAACTCTCTCATTTTCAAAATTAACTTCTGTATATTTAATATGGAGTGTTTTAGAGCTATACTTTTGTATAAGGTTTTGCGTTTAATACAGAGAGAAAATAATTATTTGCCCTTCATTAAATAACATTCACGGAAAACACGCATGCTTGGTTGTTAATGATGTTATATTTTAAGGCGGTCGTTGAAGACCATACGGAGTCCGTATGCAGCAAAATTGTAGGAACACCCTACAGTGCAGTACATGATTATATGAATAAAGCAAGAAATCTCTACAGTGTCGATTTTATTAAATCGATATCGAAATGGAAATATATCACTCCAATAACTGTTGGTATCCGTAAATTGAAAGACAAGACTATTGATGATGCGATCCCGTCATTTTGGCTGTCATTTAATGAACCAATTATTTTAGCTTACTTTCAAGAAGATGAAGGAAAGGGGACTGTGTGATACATTTGACGTTGTTATACGCGTTGGCGTCCCATGATTATTTAAATAATATCATAATTATCTTTAAAAAACGTGAAAACATAGTCTATGGTACACAAATGACTTTTGCTAGATGTGCAATCTTATACAAACGCAAGTGCTCTTTCGACGAGGGTATTTTGTTTTATGAATATAAACGAACAGTACCTAAAGCAATAAATGAATCCTAATACATGTAATTACATGATTACTTCTTATCTAGCCATTTTTTCCAAATTCTTTTCCGTACGTTTCTCAAGATAAATAAAAATCTACAGACCCATCTATATGTCAATGAACCACCTACAGGACAATTTCTGACATGTTTTTCACTTTTAGTAAAAAAGTGTGAGTTATAATAACTATTCGTCCATAGTGAACATTTTTATTGATGAAAATAATATATTCTAAAGAGAAAATATCTCACACTTATGTGTGTGTGCAAATTGCATTTTTTGCTTATATCTTTTTATTCATTTAATCGTCCTTAATATATATATAAAAGCATATTTTGATATTTTACTTCACCATGAAAGGTTAAGATGATTCTTTTTATTAAGCTAATTAACAAAACAGAAAATAAGTTCACTTTTATTAGTAAAAAAATGTGGTTATGGGCGTTAGGCCAGTAACCTAAAGGTCGCTGGTTCAAACCTCGCTGTGGTCACTTGATGTTGATGTTGTGTGTTGTGCACATAGACAAGGTACTTTATCTACATTGTCTCAGTCCACCCAGCTGAAATTGGGTACCGGCTTACGCTGGGGGTTAACCTGCGATGGACTGGTGTCCCATCCAGGGGGAGTCAATGACTCTCATCCGCTTAGCACCACAGAAACCGGGGATAAGCACCGGCCCTATGCGCCTTCATGGCACGGAGAAGGATTTAACTTAACTTAATACTACTGAATATGTGTTAAAAAAAAACCTAGAACAGATTGATTTCCGGTAGAATGACCAATCCAAAACCTGTTCTAATATGCAGTATTAAATTAAATCGGGTCATACCAGAAACATAAATAATGTTATTTATGCCTCTGGTCATACAAATTAATTTTAAAAAATCATATCAGTGTTAAGAAAACTGGTGTGAAATAAGGATGATTATTCTAAAGCCACTATAATGGAAAGTGGAAATGGGAAAAATATGGTGAATTAAACCAAAGTCTTTATACAGCAATATATATTTCTTTTTTTATAGTTTGAAGTTAGGGGATATACAGTATGGCTATTTATCATAAGCCTTTTGCACAAAAATGTTATAAGATGAAAATTACCGACTATGTCTAACGTTGAGCTTAGATTGCGTTTTTTACCCAATTAAACCCATATAATATCACAATGAAATCCAAGGATAGCCAAGGGCACTGGAAGTAATTGTAAATATAATGTATGTGCATGTATAAATAAGTAAGGGTAGGACACTTTTTTTGTGGCAAAATCGGGTTTGGCGAATTCTGGGCGTTCCTCAAACGAAATTTCGCGATGAATCGTTTAAATATACTTTACTTACAATATATGTATAGATTCGTTCCGCTCCAATGATGTTTCACCGAAGAAAAAAGTGTTTATATACATCCAAGTGCCTAAGAAATTCGCTAGACTGGTTTACATCCGGTTTAATCGCAGTGAATTAAACGGCAAGTTCTGATTGGTCAACGTAATGAATGTATTTGCGTGGACCCTGAGGTCCACGCAGAAAATATATAAGTGAGGTTAAACCGGATGCACTGGGGAAAATTCAGCTTGCGCATGAGCTAATCTGGTTCCTGCGCGACATTATGGGTAGCTAAGGGAACCAGACTAGCACACGTGTATCTGAATCGGGATCGGGATTTCATGCCATATGCACATGTTTAAAGGCGGTGTATCGAATAACCGAAATCCGCGGTAATCACCGAAATTGTACCAAAATCTAGCAAAATCTAACGAGTGTGGGCATTTACTTTAAATTTTTTTTCATATTTAGAAAGAACTCAATATTATTCGTAACTTGTATTGATTTGAATACTTTTTATGAAGTCTCTCACACACAAATTCATGATTTCTGATCTAAGCGGAGGAAATAGGCAGCCATCACTAGGATTGACAATATAGCGACTACCGCGCCCGATCGTTTTTCCAATGTATCGACGGTTTTATGAAAAAGTTGTTAAATTCCCAAAGTAAATAATAAAATATTCTTTTAACATATGTAAACCTTTTACAATTTTATTTTTATCAACTTTACATCTTCTATAAGCTGTATAATGCTTTATTAACTCTTTTTCAAAGTGTCATTTTAAGTTATATATCAGCAGATATATAATCTTGACAAATAAAAAATGTAGTCTTGCTTCAATCAGGGCATCTAAATATCTTTTTCCTCAAAAATATGACAGACAAAAAAGTGTATAAATCATTATATTTTTGTTTCATTTAAGTAGAAAATTTTCATTTCAAAATAAAAAATGCTACATGAAAATTGCAGCTTGTGTTGCTTAAAGACAATTATAAGATTTGAGAAATTTTAAGACAATCAGACAATTTTTTAAAGTCTTAATTGAAATGGTGTTAATATATAACTAACTAAAAGTTTATTTGGTGTTTTCGATAATTAAAACTACAGAGTATCTGAAGGATGTGGATCTTCTTTATTGCTAAAGTAAGTGAATTTTGATTTGTTTAATGAACTCAGTATATTCATGTTCACAACATCATAAATTCCGTGTTCTACAAACTTCATCGAAAACAAGCAATGATTAATCTCTCTTGATGCCAGTGGATATTCATAGCAATCTTATTTTATTTTTCAACTTTTTAAAAAATTATTACGTGACACTTACCCGGTATTATGTGGTTACTTTTAAAAAGAGAGAGATAGCTATAAATTATTTTACTTATCATATATGTCAAAACTTAAATGATTTTATTTTTAAAGAAACAGCTCACAAAACACATGATTCTGCAGACACGTATGGTATTTGTCAAACACTATTTGTGATGATAATTAAATTAAGGTCTATAGCTTCGTAGCATTTTCATTTTAGAGATTTTTCTCGGTAGCTAAACTGCTGGCATATTCATTTTTTTTTTTACAAAAGCATTTTATTGCCTAAGTTTACATGTATATACATGTATGACATGAAAAAAAATGATTGGGCCTTGATTATCTCTACTTAGTATTTTTATTATTTGAGTGAAATATCAACAATAAAAAGCCTGAGTAAATTGATAATACATTTTGACAAAATCTGTTTACACCAGCTAGGGAATTAGTACATGTATATACGTTCTTTTGATCTACACACACCCCAGACAACCACGCATATCCCTCTTGTGTATATACACAAGATTTGGCGTTAGACATCGTTAATTACAGCCTATTGTCTACATGACTGTTTCATTCACACCTTTTGTATATCGTGTATCCACTGTCAATTGGCCAAAGCTTTGAGTACACGCAGACTTGATGAAAACCATATAGAAACTATGAGACTTTTAGAAATTTATCATTTGTTAGATTTTCATTTAATTAATTAATTAAAAATATATCCATTATTAAATCAATTGGGAACTGGTTTGAATATTATAATATAACTTAAGCTGTGTAAACTCTGGTACTCATTGTGTGAATTCGTACCGAAAATATTCAAACTATATAAAACTGCAGTACAAACAATTAAAATTGCCACACTGTGTTTTACGCTATTAAAATAATTCAATATGGAAACTTCTGACTATGCATTTATTTATATTCTTCAAAGTGAATTTGGTCGTAAGGGCTGACTCCCATCAAAATTATCAAATGTAGTCTCTCAGTGTGTATATTTACGTGCATATGTAGAAAAGGATTTCAATGCAATAGTTCGAAAGTTTAAGAAATTCTATGAAGAATGTAAATGAACATTTTGCTCTCCTTTAAAATAAAAAAAAACACGAATTTTCTTTTTTCATGGCTGATCCGGTACTTAGTTTCAAACAACAAACTTGGGTAAGTGGAGGATCAGGCTTCGGGATCATGAAACTGTCTTAAAACTTATGTTTGACTTAAGATCATAAATCTGCACTTAAATTTTAAAATTTGTCCCAATGTACCCAATAAATTTACATGTATATTATTATAACAGTAACTTGATCCAAAGGTATTTACATGGGCATGACATGCAGATATTCAGTGAAGGGAATTACCGGGCTTAAACATGAGGTCGTTGTTTTTACTGGCAGATGTAGTTTGATAGTACATTTCAACCAATATTCACCGGCAGTGCCTCTCGGCTTGCAGACGAAGTTAACAACCTTGTATTATATATAGAGAAAGAGGAACCCTTACATCACGCATACAGGAACAAGACAATCTTTAAACTTCGGAAGTGGAAAACTTAATTATCAAATTTTGTAAAAATCTTTCAGGAGCTGGGGGGAAAAGCACAGATATTGCAATTACATATGAACTGGGACGACATCCTTTGTATTTTTCAATAATTCAAAGCTTCTTACTATACTCGCATAGATTGCATGGAATGAAGTGCAGAACCTTCCCTGTTACACAATGCGTATAAAGAAACTATTGATCTTAGTCTATCCAATGTTAACTGTTGGTAGTCTATTTCAGTAAGAAAATTAACATTTCATTATCTGAGTGTAAAAAGTACAAAACCACATGTTTAAAACAACAAGTTAAGAAATATTTTTTAAAAACCCAACTTTTTAATCACTGGACAGTAAAACGTGAAGAGGGATTTAACTCTGGAATCCGCGATACTCATTTTTGCATTAAGAAAATTTTACAATGGAAACATATATGTTTATTCAATCTCATGAAGTAAGATTAACTAAGAAAAAGAAATTTATCTGATTAATGTCCAATGAAAACATAACAATTATACAGAATTTCTAACTAATGCTTTAAAAAAAAAAGACAGATTCTGAATACTATCTAGTTAAGTACTTATACATATCATGATATCATCTTCATATTTGTATTAGCTACTTTTCAGAGTACATAGATATATATTGTTAATATGTTAATGACATACTATTTCAATTTGTTCATTTTGACCTTGATGTAGGGAGAGGGCTAAAATAGGCTGTGCCTGCTGCCTAAGTTTTAGATATGCCTAAACATTTGCGATCAATTTTGGCTCAGTTTAGATGTGGGGTTTTACCATTAAGAATTGAGACTGGTAGATACCATGGTGAACCCGTTGAGGAGCGAATTTGTACTTTTTGCAGTAAAAATAGTGTAGAAATCGAGATTCACTTTTTATTACATTGTCCTTTATATAACGATTGTAGAAGAATCCTTTTCGAAAATACTGGATTTAATCAATTACTGGAATTGTCGGATGCAGATGCACTAATTGTACTTATTTCAAATTACCCTCGGCAGGTTGCCAAATACTTATATTATTCTTTTACACGTAGACAATCTTTATTGTTCAGAAAATAAACATAAATGTATTATATAAACTGTTAATCAAAAAAATCAGAAAATTGAAAATCATTATCTTATCTTAAAGCTAGAGAGGATTTTTTAAGGTAATTTTGAGCTATGAATGTATAAATTAAATCAGAAATGTCGTAAAAGGATAATTTAATGAAAAAAGGAGTAAAGTCCCGGGGGTCAAGATACTTGGGGTAGGGGGATAGAGCGGGTCGGTCCTGTCCTCAAGCCCCATGTTGTCTAGATATGATTATAATCCGTATGAAAAGTCGTAAAAGATGTACAACAATAAACAATTAATGTTTACATATATAGAACAAAAAACTTATTGGCATATACATGTACGTATGACAATTACACGTGCATGACGACAGAATTATTATCATGCATAACATGCAGAAAGCTTCATGCATATTTTAAAATTGCTCTTAAGTTAATGAACAGTTTACATTAAAAAAAAACCCGCATATACTTATTATGGTCTCAGAGAATATTTTATTATTTCATTTGTTAATTAAAGAAACAACTCTAAAGAGGGAGTTGCGGACCACAGGTGCTTGAGGACAGGGTCGACCCCCCCCCCCCCTCCTTCCACCCCAATCCCTCCAAGTATAGACCCCCGATACTTTACTTTTTTTTCTCGAATTAAATTATCCTTCAATGACATATTTCTAATATAATTTATGCGTTCATTGCACAAAATTACCGTATCAATCAATAAATTAAATCCGTGTGGACCCCCTATATTTATATGAATATCTTACAAAGACAGATTCAGAAGAAGAAAGCAAACAAACGACACAATATCTACGATCCGAATTTTTTGTTATATTTGTTTATTTTGCTGTTCTCTGTTGACAAAAAAAACCCCAACCTTACAGGTACAATAATGATCGGGCGCGGGAGTCACATAATCGTAAATCCTAGTAATGGCTGCCTATTTTCTCCACTGATGATCAGAAATCACGATTTATATGTTTAAAAATGCTTGAAAAGTTTTCAAATCAGTACAAATTATGGATTATATTGTATTCTTTCTAAATATGAAACATAATTCTAAGTAATAGCCCATATTTGTTAGATTTTGCTAGATTTTTGGAGGATTTCGGTGATTCCCACGGATTTCGGTTATTCGATACACCCGTTCAAAGGCGCTGTATTTGTAAAGTTGTCGGTGAACAGTACAGAGGCAAACTGATATATTTCTTTTAAAGAAATGATCGGCATGTGATATGAATTGTCAGCATCATGGAATACGTAAATGTTATGCCGAAACTACAACATGCATTTAATAGCATAAATCGCGATGATTTGTTGTTTTCCGAAATAGCTTAACTATATACTAGACGAGGCTAGTGTACTTCCAGATAAAAAAGAAAATTGCGCATTTAAGCATTATTTAATAATTATGTGACTGTATATAATACAACATTGAATAATTATGTCACTGTATGAAAGTTTAAATCTCAAGAGAAACGCATCAAAATACGAAATCAATTTACACACACACACACACACACACACACACACACACACACATATATATATATATATATATATATATATATATATATATATATATATAAAAATAGAAAGAAAAAACAGAAATTCGCTGAATGCCTAATACTATACATGTATAGTATCTTCATTAATGTCTTCATTAATATAATTCATAATTGTGTTTAAATTCTGAGGTAAAAGGTCAGGGCTATACGTGATACAACGTACACATTCAGTGGTGAAAGGCACTATATCAAGGCTTGCTACTATAATATTAATTCATCAAAACACTTTTGCAATTACAGGTCTCCCCTGTAGATGTCTTTATATAAAAGCAGGGGGCTAGAGTCGGTGGAATCTCTGATAATCTTAAGGCTTTCGCGTTTCCGTTAGAAACACATGCATATGGTCCACGTATTGCAGTCCTATTTTAAAGGACAGCAACTTGTTATAAATATTTGTTTGGTTTTTTATTAATCTTCGTTATTACTTGTGCATTTCATTGTTAAAATATCTATATGTAGAACCCCTTTTAAACCAATATCACATTTAAATATGCCGCTTAATATTTGCCATCTATTGACGAACACAAAATTTTTTTAATTATTTTATTATTGAGATGTATTACTTCTTTGAATGAAGACCTATTTTGTTATATAACAACCAGATGTAGAAAAAAAAATTAATTCGGTAAGTTTTTTTTAATCAGAGTTGCAATGTTTTCCTAAAATTTTTATTGGTGTTTAGAGCCCTGCAATTTCCACTTCAGCTTTGTTGTAAACTGATAATAGTATTTCCTTACAGTAAATGCAGTAATTATTCATTCCCGTTTTGGGACCCTAGAATATATTTAAACAAAGTGATGCCAAATACATTTATGTATATATAATTTTAGGTCAAAATCACTTTGTCCACATGTCAGTGATTGCATTTTCCATGTAATACAAACACACCCTTAATCATTTCAAATCCACGTATTTAAAACTTTTTAATGTAAAAAACAAAAACAAAAACAAATGGTTTGCGGTCTTTTTGTTTTTAGGGTTTTTTTCTGTTTTTTGTTTTTTACCATATCTATAGAAAACTACACGTAAAAGTAAATTTGCCCCTTCTGTTTTAGTCTGCCCCTTCACTTTTTGTAAAGCCTGTCCACTTTGAAAATCGATACAACGTGCGCCTGATATGCAATGGAATTGTGGAAATAAAATGAATGAAAAAATGGAAATCTCAATTTTTTAAATCAGTTTTATTTTTACATCACAACATCAATCAAGATATCAAGCATTGGATCTTATCATCATTCTGGCAGTTTTCAATGCTATCATTCCGAGACTGGAATTCCATATGATGCCTTTCCATGAGCGGACAGCAGATTTATTACTTCGACCGTTAAGATTACAATCAAAACATCTTGTAAACCACCAACCGGAATCATACGTAACAGCACAGTTTTCACCAGCAGTATCATTGTCTTGGTCTTTCGTAGAAAATTTCGCCCCACTGTGGTTAGATAAGCTATCCCCTAGAATAAAATTTTACAATAAATCACATTTACTGTATACAATGTATATAAAATGGATATTTTTTTCCTAATAAACAATAAGTAGACATAAGATTACCTGCAGTTCCACTATATCCCTCCACTTTTAACCTGTATTTATCAGCCTCACTTGCCACAGAAAACGAGGAGTATTTGGCGTATGCTTTTTCACCGGAAAACTTCTGTAGGTCCACTCGTAGTTCCTGTTTGGCTCTAGTGGTCAGCAAGTGAATATTTTCATTTCCTAAGAACAAAATGATCAAATAATACATTGATATTGGTATTCATCACAATTTACTAGTCTTGCACATATTTTTATCTCGCATTTTCTTAAAAAGCTTGTACATTTTGTTTGTATAATACTCGTCCGTCTAACACGCTTTTTTTTTTATCAAAGTACCCGTACTCAAACTAGAGGTACTGTGAGCAAGCTCACAAATGATACCCCCCGCTAAAAATTGAAATATAATAACTCAAGTGTTTCTCTTTAAGAAATTAATGGGTGCATATTTCTTATAGTGACCTTGAACTTGCACAAATGACCAAAGCTCAACGCAGGACATATTTACAGGTCACAAACACAATAATCTTTGTGTCAAATTTTAGCTTATAATCATTTTTCTATTTCAAGATATGGCCTAGACAGGAAATATGCATTTTTTAAAACAAAGACCTTGAACTTGTATAGCTGACCCTGGGTCAAGTTCATGACACACCCTCAGGTCATAAGCAACCAAGAACTTCCAATTTTCTCCTTAAGATAGAAATGAAACTGACACGAATTTTCCGGTGACCTTGAACTTGCTCAAATGACCTTGGGACAAAATCATGACACACCCTAAGGTCATGAGCAATCTTTGTGTGAAGTAAGAACTTCCAATGTTTCTCCATAAGAAGGATATAGACGGGACACGAATTCCTTCCAGTGACCTTGAATTCGCATAAATAACCCTGGCTTAAATTCATGACACACCCTCGGGTCATTAAAATCTTTGTGTGAAGTAAGAACTTTTAATGTTCTTCCATAAGAAAGATATGAACTAGACACGATTGCACAGACAAACGGACAGACAAGGTGATTCTTATATATATTTTATATTTCACCCCAGACTTTGGGGGG
>WFKH01010211.1:26098802-26119675 GCA_016163765.1 Magallana hongkongensis
CAGTATCATAAGATGCACCATCCATGCAAGTTTGGTGAAGTTAGGACCAGTAATAACTAAGATATAATCATCAGAGGGCACCTGCTCCAAAAACTTTAACCAGCTCTAAAAACCTTAACCTCCTTCAGCATCCGAAACCTATGGCTCAGATTCAGCATTCATGCCTGTCATGTGCATCAGTATCATAAGATGCACCATCCATGCAAGTTTGGTGAAGTTAGGACTAGTAGTAACTAAGATATAATCATCAGAGGGCACCTGCTCCAAAAAATTTAACCAGCTCTAAAAACCTTAACCTCCTCCAGCATCCGAAACCTATGGCTCAGATTCAGCATTCAAGCCTGTCTGGTGCATCAGTATCATAAAATGCACCATCCATGCAAGTTTGGTGAACTTAGGACCAGTAATAACTTAGAAATTGCTATCAAAGGGCACCTGCACCAAAAACTTTAACCTGCTCCAAAAACCTTAACCTCCTCCAGCATCTGAAACTCATGACCCAGATTCAGCATCCAAGTCTGTCAAGTCCATAAGTAGGTCCAGATGCATCATCCATGCAAGTTTGGTGAAGATAGGACTAGTAATTACTTAGATACAGGACCTGCAACAAAAACTTTAACCAGGTCCGGACGCCGACGCCGACGCCGACGCCGACGCCGGGGGTATAGCATAAGCTCCCCCCGACTTCGTCTCGGTGAGCTAATAAATTACAAATATTCTTGTTCTATTCAAAGCTCTTCTTCTAAGGGAGATTAATTAAGTCTAGTAATGACCGCGACAGTCCAGCCCTATTCATACTTTTTTCCACTTTGGTTTTAGGGTTTTAGTGGCTGGCATATCACTTCTTATGGTAAAAATACACTCCCATTTCCAGAAAACAAACAAACAAACAAAACTGCAAATGTACATAGACAAGATTGGTCAGTAAACCAAGTCAAATGAAAAAAATTAATGAACCAGTAAAGACTCACGGTCCACCCTCCACCGTCCGTGGTCATGTCACAGTACACCAACTTCTTGGTCTTCATATCCGGGTATATCGTGTACACACCGTCTCTACCTTTTGCATTGGGTATTGTTTTAAGAATCGATGCACAGTCTCTTTGCTTTTGTAGCCCTGTAATTTTAGAGAGCAATAGTTACATGTATTCAACATTTAAACGTACAGCTTACAAGTAAGTACATTTGACAATAACTACACGCGGTGTTTAATTGACAATAAATTTCTAACAATATTTATAAATAGTAAATTTTGAATATTCTACAGGATTCTAATCACGGCAGCGAATGTGGCGCAGAGTGTGGCGATTGAGCCGATTTGAAAAAAAAAGAAGTATTTGGAAAAGAATTTATAGCCAGGATTTTAAAGGAACCTCTGCTTCAAAATTTCCAGTTATTTATGGAAGATGTACAAAATAAGATAGAGAGTATACTGACTGAGAAACTTGTTGAGGTGTTTCCCGGTCAGTCTGTAGTGAGAGGTGAGAGACAAATCCACAGTGACGGGGGAATCCACTTTGAAGGACGAGTTCAAGTGTTTCCAATTCCATGGACTTCTCATTAAAATAGCTACCAAGTTGCCTAAAGTAAGAGAAAATGTTTATTCTACCATATTCAGATAATCATAAAATTAATTTCACTTGAAAGAAAACTAAATCAATTATCTTGTTGTTTTTTACTCTACATTAACAAATGTATTGTTTACTTATTTTATTCTCTATAATGCCTGGACAATTCTACAAATAAATAAGTATTATCATGCCTTACTCTCGCAATTGATAAAACGTTGCGCATGTTTTCTGATTTAATTTTTGTATCATGAACTGATGGCAAGATATTGATGGTTTTTTAAAAATATTATTTACATACGACAATATTTTGGTATTTGACAAAAGACCTTACTGAGGTTTACCGTTTCTTACAAGTTTAAAATACAGCTAGGATTTGCCTCGCCGATTGATCAACCTATATGCGAATATTACTAGTACTATAAACACATTTAAAGACCTATATTTATTTTGATTTTTTTATCTTTCTGTACTTATAGATAAATTGTCTACTTGTGATAATTAAGTTTAGAAAAATACCTTTAACTTGGGGATGAGGTTCAATTGACAGAACAGTCACAAAATAAGTCCAGAAACAAAGTAAACTGTGAAATCTTCCATACAGAACCATGGTGTTCACGTTCTTCACTACGATTTCTATCTAGGTAAAGTTTTTAATATATATATTTTTTGTAGATAATTAAAATAAAATATGATATGTGTTTCGTGATGAGAAGGGAAATCTGTTAGTACTATTGCGGGGGATTAAGGATAATGACAAACCCTGTTATGCACAAGTCCTTGCATGAGTTATCTTACTCGTCTTTTTCCTCAAATCATCGATTGCATGAAATAGAATGGACCATGGATTTTGACATGGAAATTTTACAGACTAAATATCTGATCAACATCTCTGAATTTGAACGAAGGTATTGATGATGCTGACCCCACCATTTTGTCTTTGTCGCTAAACATGCTGAAGAAAAATTAAAGGTCTGAAAATCAAATAAAATATCGCACAAGAATATTAAAGAACAATATATTAGACTTAAGAATTTTTTTTACATCATATCATAAAAAACGGAGATTTTTACAATGAAATTATGATTATTTCCTGCTTCCTCTCAGTCGATTATCTGCATTCCACTGAATAAATAGAATTCATTAGGAGAGATCAGGAGAATGTTACAATCATTTTATTATGTATTTTTGCAAAACATTGAAAAAATACAGTTCTATAGACAGTCGTGCATTCTGTAAAATTTCAATGGGAGATTTGTTTTCGCCTAGAAATCCAGAATTCTATAACAACATTATATGTTGTAAAGATTGTTGGATATTGGTAAATTTGCGTACAATATCATCCAACTGAAAAATTACTAGTATCTGAATATCCGAGACAATATGTGCACATGGTATACATGTGTCTGTTACTAATTAACAATTTTTAATTGTCAATGAGTTCATGACTAATTAGTCATGGACTCATTGACAATTAAAAATTGTTAATTAGTAAAAGACACATGTAATATATGATGTGGATGTGTTTTCTATTTTGAATCTCCTGCTACATATTGTCATGGTGTAAATTTTGAATTTACCGGGTGGCAGTAAATACAAAATTTACAACATGACAATATAATGTTCATCTGAAACATGTGCTTCTGTGTTAATCTTATTTTACATTCGGAGATGTCACATCTAGCAGAGAACTCCACAGTGACTTGTGGTATTTTTTGTTAGATGTTTTAGAATCGGCAGTATTAATTGTGCTAAACTGCATACGTTTACTTTTTCCATTCTAGCCCATTTATGAACTTTTTCTTTCGTTGTTATTTAAAAAAAAAAATGTTCCTATTTCAGTAAGAATTGTGCTAGATCAGAACGCGTTAATTTTTTGTCAATCTAACCTATACAGGTACTGCAATTGATGATCTTATTTATTTAATCCTTTTTTCTTTTTCTTTTTTCTCTTTTTTGTTAATTACATTTGCAAACCATCGTCGTAATGGTAAAATTTGTATTATGTTACATATTATTCAGATCAAAACATTTCCAACAGAAAAAGTAAAGCGCACATAAAAATTGGAAATCTATTCTTGAACTAATCATCATAAACTTATTTTAAACTCCCTGCATCAGCTGTTTCAGTTCTTTGATCAGCTATAAGAGAGAGAGAGAGAGAGAGAGAGAGAGAGGAGAGAGAGAATGCTAATATGCTACAAGCTATTTATAGAAAAAATCAATGAGGTAAATTCCCCCGACATCAAAAGGTTACCAACTCGGGTCAATCCCGCACTGCGCATCCTCTGTTTACATCACCGATATATTCAAATTACTGGCGGATAACGTACGTGCTGTATGTTTCCTGCATCAGCTGATATCTATTCTAGTGTCTTTTGTATAATGCTTGCTATACAGGTATGACCATTTATATTTTTTGTTTCTTTATGTTTTTTCTTTGTGTTGTAACATTAGCAGGTGCGTGATGAGTCATAACTAGAACTACAACAACATGTGCGGGGCCTTTTTTGTTATATATCTGTTCTTAAAAAACTATTTTATTTTAACAGCTTTTTGTATCTAAATGGGTTCTAGAAACATGATACATTAATATAGGATTGTGTTATATCGCATCGTAATGGAAGAGGTCTTTCGATAGAGGATTGATAAGGAAACTTATCTTTTTTATTATTTCTCAAGCTTTGTTGGTTTTCATTTATTTATTTATTCATTTATTTATTTAATTTTGACTTTATGTTAATACATATCGAGGTATATGCATAACTGACTAATAAGCAGTTTTAAATATAATCAAATTTTTAAATGAATCAATAAGGAAGCACTTTGAAAAAAAAACCCAGATCAATAGTTCATCGCGAATATTTAGAGTTATCTTTCTTGACATGCGGTAAAAATCATTCTGAAAAAAATTCCTGTCGGAGAAACAGCCCTACTAATTAACTTTCACTGAAATATCCCACATGAAGGGAATACTAGTAAACATCGATCACAGGTAATATATAAGTTGGCGATGTCTTGAGTTACGTAATAATCTCATATCTACATGTGTACCTATATATATATATCGACAGTTACCATCAGTTGACCCCTGACGCTTCATATATTAACGTGTAGTTCTACCCCAAGTAGTATATAAATCAGTCACCAGGGAACCAGAAAGAGTCATATTGATCAAAGGCCCGCAAGACAGGAATTATCTATAATTAAATAGGAGAAACATTACACCCTACAGTCTGAAGCTATCACCAACACAAATCGATTTTTCTCAAATATTTCATCAATATAAACGAGAATTAGTTTTGTTCTGAAACAAAGCCCAATTTTCTCTTCACAACGCACAATATTCTATTGAACCCGAAGCAGTTTTGCAGATGAAAAAAGCGATAAAAAAAGATTACGTAACTGCGAAGCAAAACTGTAATGAGACACAGATCCATCTAAAATCAGAAATATCTTAGAAACAATTAAGTGCTTATTTTACGTTAAAATAGGCTGTCAAATTCAATTATGGGCCTTTCAATTATCCCTCCAAATAAGTTAATGCAATAGTTATCCGTTATTACAAGGGTTGTATTTTCTTTTTAATGCAGTGCACATGTATTGAACACTGAATCATGTCTGAACAGAAGGTCGATAGAATCACTAAGTCATCACATCAGGGTTTTTCCGCTACTTCAACATCGCCGTCATCCAGGGCTGTTCTAACAGACTATACCAACAGAAAGAGCCTACAATTCAAACCAGACAAAACGGCAGTAAAACAAAACGAACTTCGCAATGATGAGTGGAAAGGTGTAATCAACATCAAAGATCTAGTAAAGTTACGACCAACACACTCCCTCCCTCGTCCGGGCCCGTCACCGGGAATTGATAAGGACTTACGACCTCTTCAGACCTTGGCAGACGATAATTTCTACATTCTTGGGCTTCTCTCCGGAGACAGTGATGCTACATTGAAGTCGAATTTTGAAGGATTTCTGTGTAAAGAAAGGAGTGCTGTTGAGACTGAAATATCGGAAAGGAAATTGCCAAGAAACGATGACGTAAAGTCCGATGAAAAGGAAAACGCGAGATGTAGACAGGTAAATGACAGGGAAACGAAGAAAACATTTATCCGGGACAAGAACCAACAATTAGCGGTGCCACTTCAGCACTCTTACAGTCAACCTAAGAATCGCATAATTTTGTCTGTAGATGCCCTGGGAACAGAAAAACTGATAACAGACAGTCAGAATTCATCAAAATGCGAATCTTATAAACTTCGGGACCAGAAGACCAAGAGAATTCCGATCTCAAATCCAGTCCCTTCTCTGAGGACCAAACCTTTTCAGGCTCCAACTGATTCTGCATGTTTGAGTAAAACAGATTTCAAGATATCGCGTAATTCAATTAATACGGATTCTGATACACTTCAACGATATTCGTACTCTTACTTTCGCGCTAAGAACCGAACAGACGGTTGTAAACAGGGATCAATTCATGTCAAAGCAACCAACAGAAGAAGGGAAAGCGACCCTGAAATAAAGCATGCACTTTTATATGCAAACAGCCAAGGACGAAGATGTGGAATTAATTCATCCAGCAATTGCAAAATACTGAGGTCTAAAAATAGTCATCGATACAGTGAAAGTTTTACAAAAGGATCACTGTTGAAACATCAACAAACAAACAACATTGTTAATTGTGACAGAGTTCGTGTCGGTTGTAACAGAAATAAGACAAAAGTAATTACATCAGAATGCCAAGGAAAATTGTACGCTGGGGGAATGAAAAATGTAAATCTGACACACTCATTAGATATGAATGGTGAATTAGTAAAAACTGGATTAACAGAAAAAATAAAGTCGAAGAAGTTCGGAGCCTTTCAGAAAACGCGTGGGACAATTAAAGGTAGGACTGATGGAGACTCAACTGTTTTGAATAGCAACCCAAGGAAACATCGTGTCCTACACGGCAAGCTTCAGTCCGTCAGCACCGTATCGACGACAGAAAAAGGAAGCCGCATTGATAATCAGCACAAACGTTTACCTGAATTACCTACTTCACCTGAGAATAAAGCGGACGGCATTTTAAACGGCGGAGATAAAACAAGCCCCACTCAGGAAGAACAATTCACGGAGGGTGACGAGCAAGGCCAGACGAGACAGAGTGACCGTAAGGACAGCGTCCAGTGCCCGACCACACGCCCACGTGTACATAATCGAGGCCATCAGAATCAAAACCGCAGGAGTTGTTCCGAACACCGGGTTGGGTCATATATCTATTGGGAGAGTGATGCCGGTGTAGGCCCAAACAATGGCGATTATGATTATCATAATGATAGCAAATTATCGAGATATGTTGATGGAATAATTAATAGTGTCGGACTCTCAACGCTGATTTATGAGAATTCATTAAGCCCAGATGGAGAGAGTAAATTGAAAATTGCAGGCGAGACGTATAAAGATAATGATATTCATGGGCCCCAAGGTAAGTTCTATATATTATTATTATTTATGGACAAAAACAATCCTGGTTGTGTGCCGATTCGAGCGTGTGTGTATGTATTTTTTTAAAACATCGATATTAATCTCTGCGTTTGTTTCAGACCACGCTTCGGATGACTTGGACACAAGTCCAAGCAGAAATTCTGACATAAACAATAAGAAGGATCAAATTCTTTTGTGTCAAGCTGATAATAAAATTAAAGGTGCACATCATTTTAAGGAAAACACAACACCGACTGCAAATGAAACCCTGTGTCACGGGGATTTAAAGGGACAGCCATCAGGAAATTACACGACCAAGAGGGATCAAGCTGTATTAATCAGAGAACAAGACAATACACTGGATGGATTACCAGTGATAAGTGAATTTCGCGGAGGAAACGGGCCTAAGGAACCGCCGCGATTCCGTTGTGGAATGAACACACAACTTGCACAAACTGGAAAGACACCAAAGTCTTGTAAGGTAGGCAGTGAAGGACCATCTGTTGGGGAGCACGCCCCGACAAAAGTGTTCACGGATAACTCACAGAGCAAAGGCACTGTAAATACAAAAACGATCTCAGACCGGAATAAAACACAAAGGCGGAAATCTGTTGTTCTTATACAGGAAGAAAACATTAAAGAGTTATATTCCAACACGAAAGAAAACAAATCTGAAAGGAGATCGACAGACAACTTCGCATGTTCGAACGCTCAAAATCGCTCTAAAAACTTAAATCATGTTACATTACATGCAAAAACTTCAATCTCAAAGGGGGCTCAAGCGATCGATCA
Organism: Magallana hongkongensis; assembly: GCA_016163765.1. Lineage (NCBI taxonomy): Eukaryota > Metazoa > Mollusca > Bivalvia > Ostreida > Ostreidae > Magallana > Magallana hongkongensis. The sequence goes on from WFKH01010211.1 coordinate 26,106,634, forward strand.
GAGAAAGAGAGAACTAAGCCGGACACCGACAGATCTGGCAAAAAACACCGCTACCGCAGGTAAGAGCAAACTCTCATCTACGTGTAAACGTCCAGGGTGCAAGCATTCGACATTGATAGGTTACAAACCAGGGCAAAAGTGTTCCCCGGTTGCCAAACATTCCCAAAGTTATCAGGAAACCGAAAACTCGTTAACTTTCTCTGAACCTGCTAACAAGTGTGGGACAGTAGTACATAACACTGCATCACCTACAGAGAGTATATCTACTATTAGCATAACGGAAAACGCTTCCAAGGAACCGGAGAGAGTTGGTGATAATACCTGCTGTGATACGATCACTGATGCACACTGCAATGCCGAAGAAGATTCCCGCAGACAACAGGAGTCGTCTGCAGACAATATAAATTCGGATGTAAGCTTACTCCCGAATGAAAAATATAGAAGTGATTTGAGTGAAATAAATGTCAGGATTACCAATGGAGAGCCGATTTCTCTACCTGCCGAGGATATTAATGGGTTTACTTTACAAAGTTCGCCAAATGAGGAAATTAAACAGTCTGGCAGTACATTAGTGGAGGTGACAAACGAATTCGAAGGAGCTGAAAATGAATGCAACGGCAGTCTCTACCCAAACGGTAAGTGCATTTTCTAGCTCAATCGCTTAATTACTGATACAAATGATAATGAATATTCATTAAATAAGATAATGGTTAACAAGATCATAAATATTCAAACTTTATAAACAAAATGCAACAATGAACAAAAGAGCTAAATGTGATAAATATCTACAAACCACAAATGAAAATTCAATTCGTTTGGTCATTACAGATAACCGCCAAGGCATTATGGATCCCCAAACAAATAATGAGATGGAGATTGGATGCGATAGTGTCTCAAACGATAACAACAAAGGTCATGAAAGGGGAGCCGATCAGACCTGCAATGTGCCCGATCATTCACAATTACACGCATCAAAGGATGGCTACAAGACAGGTACTTCGGAGTGTGTATCTAAACAGAGCAATGTACAGCTACGACAGGAATCTATATCAACAATAGATAGTAAGAATAAACAGTTGGATGCGGAACAAAGACAGCATAGCACTCTCAAAGACGAATCACTTGATAATGAAGCAAAGGGCAGAGAAACAAAGGATGAAAAAGCCATTAACTTGAAACCGGGTAAGGCAAACACAACTAGCCTTATCACCAAAGATACAGGTATACAGCTAGGAGATGACGAGGGATCAATGACAGACATCAGCATCTCAAGCTGTAGGCAGAAAACCAACAATCAGTCTGCCAATAGTAAACTTGTAAACAGACAATTAAAAGCTTCTGTATCAGGTGTCCCGGTACCAAAACATAGCAGCAGACTGCCCAAAACACAGACCTCGCCAGGTCAGTCAAAGAGTCAGAGTAAACCAACACGTGTTTTATCACCTACCGAGAACTGTGTTCCTTCAACTTCAAAACAAAGTGAAACAAGTAACTCGTCGAGATCATCAATGGAGAGGTCAATGGAAATGAGCCAAGAGGATTCTAACAAATCAGATGACAGCCAAACACCTACAAGTCCCAAATTACGTATACATCAGACCAAAACATCACGGCAGCGAGCTAAGAACGCAACCAAAAATAGCCCGACAGAAACAAAACATTTTATTAACACAGAGTCAAATATTGGGGATAATAAAAAGAAATCGCCAACAGTGACAAAAAGAGACCTAGTTATGCCAAAGGAAAGTATGAGAGCTAATTCTCAGAGCCCTCGTCTTGCCGATACCCGGAAAATAAAAGCAGCATCTATCAGTCCTGTTGTTTCAAAGCGAAGTACCACAAGGAAACAACCTAGTCCTAACATGTCAAGAAAGTCACCATTGAGTCTTCACTTGCCAGTACAGAAATCGACGAAAGGAGTTTGTAGTAGGTCATCAAGTGCAAGTCGATCAAGCAAAGAGTCCACTCCAGATAATTCCATACACTTGTGTTCAAAGTCTTCTACGACTTCAAGGGCTACTCTACAACAGAAGAGTCAAAAAGACGCGGGCAAAAGGCCAATTGTTACGTCAACAACAAGTGATAAAACGCAATCATCTCTACCCATAATATCATCGACACGAACAGGTGGCAATACGGTCAGAAGCACAAAAACTCAGGATAAAACTGGACAAAACAGAACTTTAACGTGTCCTGTCGGTGTCAAAACACAGAGAAATGCTATTCCAATAAGGAAAAATCAGATAAGTTCCGTGATAAAAAGTCCAAAGGAAAGTCCGAATTTGACCCAAAAAAACGATAAAACACAAAGTAGATTGGCTAATAAATCTAACGAGAGCAAACAAAACAGTAGCATACAACAATCAAACAGTACAAAAGAAAGTTGTGAAAATGATAAAACGAAACACGAGCCCGATCAACAAATGAAAAGTGTGGCTACAAGTAAGAAAAAACACTCTGTGGTTGAATCTGGTGGTCATATCAACAAACAAGAATCACTTTCATTGCCAAGGAAATCTGAAATTTTCATTGATAAAACCAAAAAAACATCTTTAGTCAAACGTATAACAGCTGTTGAAAGTCCCTCGACCAAAAGAAAAATTGAAACTAAACCAAACAAAGAACATGACAAAAATAAAATCACACCGAAAGCAAAGTCATGTCAAACAACAACAGTTAAGTCAATGTTGCCAAAATCACACAAAGTTCAAACAAAAATTGACACTAAACATGATAAAACGGAAAAGGAAGTCAGCAGTTTGTCGTGTTCAAAAGAAAAATCGATTTCAAGCATAGACATTCTCGACATAGATAGAAAAAGTCTGAAATCTGAGAAAATCATACCGAAAGCAAAACCTGTTACTGTAAAAAATGCATCTATAAAGAGCCCCACCTTAAAAACACGAACTTTGTCACAAACTTCCATTCCAAAGATAATGTTACCGAAATCCAGCAGACCGGCACAGAAAGCAAGTACACTTACAAAATCAAAAGCGGATGTCAGGTCTTCTATTCCCACTCCTCGTTCATCCACCCCTATACAAATTACCTCTGCAAAAATTCCAAAGAAAACATTATCGAAAACCAAAACATCTTTAAAACAAAATATAAATCCAGACATTGGTACAAAGATAAAATACGATAACATGCAAACTGAGGGAAATACTTTGAGTAAAACTGATAAAAACAAATCTATAAAAAGGGAAAAAATTAACAAGGAGGCTAATGCAACAACTTCATATCTATCAAGTAAATCGCGGAGCATAAAAGAATACGAGGGAACATCAGATGAAAACAGGTGCACTATATCAATGGAAGAGGACGGTTATAATGAATTTAAAAGCGCGATTTCATCAAACAAGAATTCCCAGGGATACACAACCGTCAGCAGTCAAATTTCAAGCGACGTAATCGAAGAAAAAAAGAAATGTGAGGAAACTGTGTCCATTAATTCATCAAGTACTGTAGAGAGCAGTTTTGGACAAAAAATCAATGAAGCTAATAAGACTCGAAACGTTTCGACGTCCAGTGAAGAATACTGGTCCGCGAGTGACGATGAAAATTTGGATAATGTGTCATCTTGCAATAATACACATTCCTATAAAAACCAATGTATTGGACCGTCACAGAGTTCTAATCAAGGGGTGCATCTTGGAATTATATTAGAAAACACTCAGGAGAAATCAAGCGAGGCAAAGCTCAAAGACGGTGAAGAAAATAAATTCAAAAGGGATCGTGGAAACTCATTGTCTGTATTAGGGGCACATGGTTATATCATAGACACAGAACCGACTACCGTACACAGTAATCAAGAAATGGCAATGCGATTACCTGCAATGAAGCAATTAAGGGAAAGTCAACAATGCAATTACCATGTGCAAGTTGCAGACGACCGTGAAACTAACCTTAAAATTAACAGCAAATCGGACGACAACGGCCATGCAATTGCAAAAACAATACTCCCGCCTGGAAATGATGTACACAAAGATGCAACTGATTTAATACCTTTAAATATTACTCATCAACTTGTTCGTGAGGAGGATCGTGCAGTCTTGAATGTAAATAGTGAGCGACTGTGCAAAAAAGATAAGAACCAATATGTGCCTACAGATATTGAAACAAAATTGTCGGGGCTCACAAATTTAAGGGATTATTTTGATGAAAGAAATGATAACTCCAAGTTTCGAATAAATGAAGGCAGCAAGGGGGCTTCACAGCCAGTGCAACGTAAAAAGTCTTTTGGCAATGATCATTCAAAAAATACTATGGATAATCTATCCAACTTATCTTATGAAAACTGTGTTTCCACACAGCAAGCAGCCCAGGATGGTTTATATAGTTCAAGTAATGAAACATCAGATCAGAAGTTCAGTTCTGAAATTTCAACACTTGAGAGAGCACTGAATTCGACCGATGAAGTTAAAAACTCCGATACTTTCAGAAAAGTTGCAACAAAATGTGTTGAAAGTGCACATGATTCTGAACCCCATGTGGAGAAATTCAGTTTAAAATTTGATGCGAATAAAAATGCTGATAAGTGCACACCGGGAGAAAAACTTTCTACAAATGAACCGAATCCCACGAACGAAAAAACTTTGAATTTAAGCAATGGAACGGGGACGGGATTGGATTCACCGAGTTCAGACACATCAAATCAGGAGGAGTTCGAGTCTTTTGATTCTGACAGTGGAGACTCAATGATGGAAAATGGAAACTGTGATATTAAATTCCCCATGGATGACCAAACGACCACTGCGTATACTACCAGCAACATGGAAATACAAAAAGGACCCACCAGGCGAATTACGCGACAGCGAAGGATTATCACACGCAGTGAGCGATCCGTGAGATATGAGACAGTAACCGCAAAAATTTCGAGTCCTGAATATGTACAAGAAATTTCGGAAACACGTGCATCAGAACTGCCTGTCAAAGCAAACGAAATCCTTCAATCAAACAGCTGTGTTTTAACGTCGACTCGCGATCGCCAAGTTACTTCATATACGGTTACGGGCGAACTAAACGGGGATTTTATTAATGAGGAGAAATCTTGTAGTGATGATCATATTATTAATAGTTCATCATATTTCCGTAACGGACAGGGCACAATTCAGCACACAATATTAAAAGAGAAGGAAGGTGAAATTTCAGATTGCCCCAATCATAAGTATAAACAATCATCCAAAAGCCGGGAAGTTTTAATGCATAGTGAGACTGCATCAGAAACTGAAACACACAACGTTTTTGCTAGTTTTGTTCTGGAGGATAAAACCTGTCAATCGCCAAAATACACATCTAACCGACTTTCGGATGTCAACATAGTTCTGAAACTTCAGCCAGAGGACCAGGATAATTTTAATTCTCCGTGGGACCCTAACAATACGACAGGTCACGAGATTGAGCATGAAGTTAATGTTACATTAAATATCAATTCAGAGGATCAAAATAATGTGAGTACATACGTGACGAATTCCAGTTCCTGTGAATCTGCCAAATCCGAAGATATAAAACTGAGAGGTATATCCACGGGAGATAAGGGAAGCGATTACTGCAAAAGTGAATCAACTTCATTTGAGATAGCTGATGTCAACAAGTTTCATTATATTCAAAGTGGAATTAAGTCGCAAGATCAACAAGCTGTTACTGAGGATGCATTTAATGAAACCAGTTCAGTGGGATTATCAGATAACGGAAATCATACGGAAGGCGATGTTTCGATTCCTGATGTGATATGTGATATACCCCTGGATGAAACAGCTCTGCAAAGTAACAATGAAAGTTCTCTCAGACATACAGACAATCAAATGCAAATCATTGATGAAGAAACTTCCATTATACCTGCAATATTTCCCATAGGAAGTAAACTTGAACTGAGTACATTGTCTAATACTAATGACATTGATGTTACGGAATGTAATCATATAAGTGATAACACTAATACACATTCAACATCTGTAACAGATTTAGGTAATAGTACAATACTTGGAGGTATGTCAAAAGCTTATCCAACAGAAACATCAGATTTTGTACCTACCAATGCTAAAAACAGCGACATTATTCAATCAGAGCCAGCAGACAGTGTGCAGGAATTGAAGACTTCTTCCACCTGCAAAGGAACCCGTGTGAAAAATGACATGCAAACTAGTGCTGTTAAAAAGGAGCGTGATCGACAGGGGATTAGACGGTTTACAGCAACTGTTTGTCTTCAAGATGTCCAGGAAAGCCAAGCAGAAAACAGAAACAAGTTCAGATCCAGAAGCAAAAGTCCAATAGGGCTGAAAAAAGAAGATGGTTTGGAGAGTAAACAAGGTGTATCTTGCGTTGGAATTAATCGAGTGTCAGAAATCCGTAGAACTTTTCTGGGTAAAGCATCAAAAATCAACATTCCCGAGCCTAAGATTGAGCGAAACAAGCCATTGTCTCCTTCCACTCAATTGACCTCCAAGAATTCAAAATGGGTTAACGCGTGTGGCAAATGGAAGAGGATTCCAATAGATGGTGATGGGAATCCACTTCAAGGTTACTTGACTCCAACCACATCAGCAGGTGTGTCATCCAGTACATTATCAGACATTAAAGAGGTACCTAATGAAAATAAAGCAAAGGCTGAGTCCAATCAAAATGCTGAAGAGCAGCAATCTGTCCCATTCTCAGACAAGAGGGCAATGTTTGAGATCCGAAAACCTAAACAGCCACCCAAAGTGTTACCAAAGCCATCAGAGGCTAAAAGAAGAGCAGTGGTGTCCTGTCTCAAGCAATGGAAGGGACGCGTTGCTGACCGAAGAAGTCGAGAATTTGATGATAAAATTGATCTCACTAAAGAAGATAATAATCAACCAACAGAAGAACAATCCAAAAATCAGATTGAAAATGTAGAAGATACTACAACAAGTGAACTATTTTGCCATTTGGAAAGTAAAGAAGTTAGTAAACCTGAATATGAAGAGAAAACAAATGTAAGAAGTTCCTTAGACAAGTCAAGCGAAGAGATGCAAAAAGGTAATGGGTCTGTTAATGAGGAAACATGCATAAGTATTTCAGCACCAGCAACCATTGACAGCTCTGAAGATGCTCACAATGAACCTATAGCCAAAGAACACAAGCATACTGACCAACCTTATAATCAGATAAATGAGCTTAAACCATCTGAAGAGAAGCAAAAATGCAAGGTTGAAAACAATTATAGTGAAATCCCCTTGATTGATGAAGAAATCGATGATGACCTGGGCAAAGAAGAAAAAGAAAACAAAGAAGTTAGTGAAAAGGAAAAACCAGATGTTAGTGAAACCGAGGAAAGTTCTTTCCTTCGCAGAGATATAGTTGGTCAAAAAAGAAGAGGTATGAATTTTTCTAGAGCTGCAGGTGTTTGGGACTCCATCATAGATAGTGAAAGATTACAATCCTCAGTGACTACTGGAAAAACAAATGAATTAGAGGACAGTGATGAAACCACACCAACTAACACACCAAAAACTCGCAAAGCTTTTGCAGACCAAGAATATAGGCAGCCCTCTGAAGATGGACCACAAAGACCAAAGTTTACACCTAGGCTAAAAGCAGTAAAGATAAAGCAGGAGATGTTCCCCCTTGAAGGAGTGCATGAAGATGTCAAATCTGTGACCGATTCATTAAAGGAGTCCCTTAAAACTCTTAACAGTATGAATGACATGCAGGAGAATGTTGAGTTCCATTTCCACGATTCTGATGATGAAAATGATGACAATGGTCAAGAAAGTCCAAATATTGAATGTCATTTTGAAAACAAAATCTTATATTCACCTTCTTTATTTGGGAATTACAAAAATTATCAGTTCCATAAGCACTCAAAGGTTGGATTACAAAGATCCAGTGTTCCTGGAGAGAGCTCTGACCGACACCCATTGAGACAAAGTGAAGAGGTATGTCATTATATTCTTCATTTGCTATATCATTTATTTCCTTCCTTCGTTGTCCAATTGTCCCATCAATTATTGGTTCAGGCTATATCAATCCCTTAATGAAGAGTTGTCTGTTTAATGTTTGTTTCCAGATTTGTTTTGAGGAATTTTTCTGAATTTTTTTTCCTGCGATAAGACATGAAGAATTCGAATCAAGAATGACTAATCACGGTGCTTCCAGAGTTAAACATTCCCATAAAGCCCAGCTTATATAAGATTAAACTCTTCTCAAGATTTGTCATGATTCAAACTTTTCAATTATTGATAAAAAAAGAGCTGGTTATTTCATTTGAGTCAGCTTGATAAATCATACACTTGAAAAAAAAACCCTATTCCAATCAGATTTTGAGATGGAAGCATTTACAGCAATAAAAGCAAAACATATTTATTCACAATATCAGTGTTTGTTCATGTCTTACAGTGAAATTCAATCTTAGGATCCGTTTTGATAAATAATGAAAATGCAATGTAACTGAATTGCAAGAGTTACAATAAATTGATATATACCTTAAATACTTAGCGGTATGCAAAACAGTTGAATAATATCATTCATTGTACTAGATTAATGCAAAGAAGCCATTTTTATAAACAACAAGTTTTTGCATGTTTCATTGGCTTCACATATCTTAAAAATCAAATAGATACCAAAGTGGATGTATAATATTTTTTGTTTTCATATTTACAAAACTAGTGTGTCAATGAAAAACACAAAGCAAAACAAAACAAAAACACACACATAGCATTCATAGGAAAGCCTAAAAACAAAACTGAAAATGTTTTTAAAAATAAAAAAACAAAAATAATCCGACAAAACCCCTTTCTCTGACATGGTACATACATTTATTCATGTTAGCATTAAGATAAACTTCCTTGTAGATTTCTGAAAAATGTAATCTGTAAATTGCATATGATAGGAACATGAAGGAAGCGTACATTACACTGGGGAAGACAAGTCATGCAAAACCTTAAAATAACCAATGAATATTTAAAAAATCATATAATTTATTAGTGTAGTTTCAACTAAAGCCCTTGCGGAATAGAATTCTGACAAATGCCTATCAAAGTGATTGAATGCAGAAAATGAATCCTCTCCTTCATTGTTCAATAAAAGCTTGTTGCAATATAAACTGTGAAAGTACTCCAATTCACATAACTACATATTAAAGTATTTCCTTCCTCTGTCTGAAGATGTAAACCCTATCTGACTGTTAGTTCTCTCATCTTGATATATAGTGAAACACAAAAAAAAAACAACCCAAAATTGAATTTACAACCCCTTCACAAATGACTGTATAAGGAACTCCATCAGGCAGGTGATAATCTCCTGTGGTTGTCATTATTGATTTTTTGGGGGTCTTTTTGAGCTGATTCATCAGAATGTTTAAATAGTTTCACTGCATTGCAGTTGCATAACATCTGTCTTTTAATCAAATTAACATTGGCAGTTTCATGCTTAGGGAGGATACTGATCCCATTGAACCTGAAAACTGAAAAAACCCATTATTATGATCTCCATTTATCATATCAGATAAATAAACTATAGGAGAAATCTTTTTGTAAAATTGCTTCAGAGAGGTTATCTATTCCATTTGGTCAATCTTTTTTTTAAAGATTTTTTTTATCAAAGGAAGAAAACTTTTATATTCTGTAGTCTCTGACAGTGATGAAGAACAAAATGTTCATTGATTGCTCAACTAGAGAAATCAAGATAAAGTAAGAGAACCCAGTCTTTGTTTCATTAATGTCTGTTCAACATTTTCAACGTGGGTGTTACGTGCTTATAAATTCAAAATGATGGCAGGCTTAATATTTTTCATTACTCCAATTTCCAGATAAATATTTGTCTATTTCTAATGTCTTCGGTATAACAAGGAGGACATTTTGATTTTTTTTTTTGAAAGCTTCTCCAAGAATTACTGTAAACGTACTATATTTGGCTGTGTATTCTATTTAGCGCTTTTGGCGGAATGCGGCTTCCGCTAAATCAAGTACATCGCTAAATGTCATGCATATATGTATAAGAATAGTCACATTCAGGAATACGCTAATTCAAATCCACGCCAACTTGTTCAAAAACTAATTTTCGCCAAATATCGTACACGCCAAATATAATACATTTACAGTATTCCCTTTGACTTTAAATTAGCAATTTTGCAATATTGTGTGCAAGTTGCAATGATGGTATTTGATAAACAACTATCCCCCACCCAAAAAGAAAAGATAGTGTCATAATCCAGAACTATCAGGTATAAGTTCTTCTGTAACCAAATATTGGCCTATACTACCTACAGGTTTAGAATAATGTCATCATATATCACAAGCCATTGTCTGTGAGCTTAAATATCCTCAATTTCAATAGCTATGACTGTACATATAGATGTACTTAAATTTTGACATGCAACATTTATATACACATATACAAGGCAATGCACTTTCAATTGTTAATTCATTGCACTTTCCAAAACTAAATTGAAGAGTTTAAATTGAATGTGTATATATTTTAGGGGAAACTGTGTGGTAAAATGATGACAATCACAATATAATTGCAGGTCATATTTGATAACATTGATGTATATGATCATACAATTTGGATACTGGTCTTGTCTTTACAGTAAAGTCTATTTAATCTGACACCTCACAACTTGGTTAAACCACATTTTAGGGAAAAAACAAAATCTGAAATTTTTTTTCCAACAGAAGTGGTCAAGAGGAAATAATTTCATATTGATTATATACCATTTTTCATCAAACAAATCTTGTAGGAATTTCTTCCTTGCCAGTCAAGATGTTCTTTACGAGTTATAGATGTTTCTTCTTTGGAGGTTAAGGGGTTAATATCTTGTGGATAATCTTATTTGCTGATGTATCTCTTTAATGAAATCATTTATCATGATGTCAGAATATAAATCTATGGTTAACTGTCAACAATTCAAATTTTTTAATGTTAAAGTCTCCTCCTAAGAATATTTTTGGGGGGTAAACAGACAAAAGGCTGAAAAACATCTTGCTTTATTTTTTTTTAAATGATGAAAATATTAATATTTGTCAGAGATAATTCTAAGAAGTATTTTTTTTCAGGAATGAGAGAGCCGTCATATTGACACATCTCTTGTTTTAAAAGTGTTACTAGTATGTGGACAAAGATCTCTCACAAGACATCAAGAAATTAAAAACTCATACTCAATTTATATTATCTAAAAGCTATAAGTAAAGTGGATATTTTCAAACGGTATTTTCCTTGTCTCCTGCAGAGATTCCTGGAAACTGAACTAGGGTAAATTTCACATTTCTCAAAGTCAGCTGCTGCTATCGCCTGAATTCAAGTCAAAATCAAACATAGAGCTGCAGTACTGAAAATATCAAGGCTGGATCCTCAATATTTAATATACATATCCTGTATCCTATAATAAATAATGGTTTACTAAGCTAAACAATGGTAGCTACATCACCACATGTACTTTATCTTGTGTGTTGCAAGGTTCAGCCTAGTTCTGAGTTATTTTCAACCATTTTGACTTCATTTATTAATTCAAGATGTACTACTCATAAACTAGCAGAATAAATTAATTCTTCAGAACATATTTTCATATACACATTCTCTCTCTCTCTCTCTCTCTCTCTCTCTCTCTCTCATGAACTACTGTTAGTGTTAGCAATAAAAATTCTAACTTACAGAGAGGTAGAGGCACTTGAGAACTGTACTTTTCAAATATATAGCTATGGAATTTGTTGATGGGCAAATTTCTTCTAAATCAACATGGTTTTTGCCATCATTGAAATATCTCTTCAAAGATTGTGTTTTTATTGTGCAGCTGTTCTTTATCCACAAGTTATTTTCTGTCTTCTGACAGACATCAACTCTCTTGGGTGACATGAACCTAACAAAACCCATGTCTGATCAATGTCATGGCTTACTGCAGGGGATAAGACGGGAACATAAACTGTTGCAAATTGGATTCTTTTATCAATGTTTTATTCCATTTTAGTCTGCATGTAGTTTTGATGAGCTACTCAAAGACAAGAAATATGAAATAATAATAATAAAAAGTCACAAGATGCATCTATTGAAACACTTTTTGTTAACCAAAATAATATTTAATGGAATTTTAAGGATCAAACGCTAGCTGGGAGAAAACTAGAATAAGACATGAGATAAATTTATGGCTAATTGTCTAATGGTATATAATAATCTTAACATGATGAACATAAAGTAAATATTCACACCTTATTAATCTACAACAGGTAGACAAAGTGGAACCACTCAAGGCAAGGTCAGGGAAATGAATTGTCGTTTTCAATCGACTTCCTCCCTATGTAACCATGTCCTTGTAACATATTTCCTGGGTTAAACTCGACTACCCTCTTGTTCTATTTCTGGGGACACATAAATTAATTTCCCACAACCTGGACCCTTGTATATCTATTTTATAATGTACCAGCTCTTAGGTATATTTATTTATTGTAAACAAAGTTGGATGACCAGGTGCTATGAGTTGAGCCACCATACACTCATTATATTGTAAACTCCCTTACAACACTTTACATGTGTCTTGTCTGTTCAGGCAGGCTCTTAAAAAAACCATCTGGTTTCTAAATAATCGAGAAAATGACCAATTAATGTCAGTCTGTAGACCTTCGATCAGCTTTCCTCACCAGCATCAAATTATAGTGCGGCTGTGTTTACTATGTCTTGCTTTTAGTTACGGTAGATCCTTTTATTTTGAAACCATGCATCTTTTTTTTAACCTCCCTTGTAATTTCATGCAGGTTTGTTTTCTTGTAAAATAATTGAGCTGCTAAGAGGATAACAGTATCCCTCTGCCATCAATTTGTTCAACTGCCACATCCAATTGAACGAAACACTAGGAAGCCACTGAAATTACACCTACTCTCATCAGCAAAATAACCTCTGCCTTTGAAAAGAAAAAAGCAAAAAGCTAATTGCTCTCCTAGGCAGTAATAAAAACAAATTTGTGTTGCATCTGTCTGCATGTATTGGATTCGCTAACAATTGAAGCTTATTTATGTATAAAAGCATTTAATGCTGATGTTGCAGATCTCTCTCTCTCTCTCTCTCTCTCTCTCTCTCTCTCTCTCTCTCTCTC
>WFKH01010211.1:26119685-26161014 GCA_016163765.1 Magallana hongkongensis
CTCTCTCTCTCTCTCTCTCTCTCTCTCTCTCTCTCTCTCTCTCTCTCCAGAAAGACCTTGCACTCTGGATATGGAGAGGAAGTTATCTATTAATAAACACAACTTGAGTCTGTCTTTATGATTAAATATATGGAAAAGTGTTAAAGGTGTTATCTTTGTGAAAAAGTTGATGTGGACATGCTTAACCTTATATCAACAACATAAAGGCTGAATCATGAAAGGCCTTGTCAATTCTAAAAGCAGGAGTGGGCGGAAAATAGAAGATAACTGCAGCTATTAAAATAGATGAAATAAGTAATTAAGGAAGTAAGGAATTTCAAAAATGATGGGATGTAGAGATATTGGGTATATTTAGAGCGGTTAATCAATGAGATATTTTCGATGGTTTCTAATCACTGCCGTGTTTTTGGGAGCTTCCACTGACACTCTGACCGGAAACTCTTCCTCCAGAAGCTGTGAATTCCTTCCCCAATCTTATCACTAAGATACTCTGTAAGAGTCTGATTTCATGTACTATAAAAAAAAAATTTCAACTGGAACAGATGTTGTTATTATCATAACCAGAGCTTGAAATGGCATCTCCCTATACCGTTCGAAATGATCACAAGAAAGGGAAGAGGAATGGGGGTCGATTTCAAAGGCTTTTGAAGGAATTGATCAGGCTTTACTGCTTGTAATGAAATCATGAATGGATATTGAACGATAGAGTTACTGAGTTTCTTTTGGTTGAATGTTCTTTGCATTAGCCTTTGGAAATATATATCATAAATTTTCTTTATGAAAATTGCACTGATGGTGGAAAAAGATGTGATACTTTTACATATATGTACTAGAAGCCCAATGTTTCTAGAAAGCAACAATTTTTTGTAGTTTTAAAACAAAAATGCAATACAGAACTTTTTAAAAATTCATTTCTCTTTAAAATATACTCTGATCTTTTAAATGTAAGGTGTTTTAAATGCAAGATGTATCCTTTTGCAGTGATTTGCTCCAAATAATCTGCTGTTTTCATTGGTTTAACTGATTACCTAGATAACACACATTTTTATCTACGCTATGTCAAATATTTTAACTATTCAACCAAACTTCAAAATTAGCTCAATTTCCACCATTCCGTGGCGTTTGCCACTTATATCAGAACATGATTTCAAATTTGAAGCCATCAAGAGGTGAGCTACATCAGAGACTTATGTCGGGACCTTTCTGAAAATTTATAACCACACATATTTCTCACAAGATCTAAAATAAATTTGCTTAGAGCTGTTATGATCTATAAATTACACATGTTCATGACTGCCCTCTCTTAACATTGAACCTTAAAATCTTAACATTTTCTGATAAGGCTTACTTGTCTAGACTTTATAGCAGTTTTAAATGCTACTAAATTTTTTTTTCTGCAAAATAAAAAAAATAATTGTGGAGCAAATAAGCATTAGGCCTACATGAATACTGGTAATAGGAAATTCAAATGGAATCTGTGAACAAATGTCAGCAATATAAAAGCATTACTCATACATACACCTATTACATCACCTCCATTACTATATGCATCATTCAAAACTCAGATGCACAATTCTGTCATGAAATAAAGTACCAGTACTCCTTCATGAAACTTCTCTTTTTTTCTCTTGAGATCTTTAACCTTGCCCTATTCACAAAGATGGTGCACCAAGTAACTGGTTGGTGATGTGATGTGCATTCCTCCAAGAAATATAAACTTATTTCTATTGGAAAAAAAAAATTGGAATCTCTCTTTCTCTCTCTCTCTCTCTCTCTCTCTCTCTCTCTCTCTCTCTCTCTCTTTTAGAGCACATCATGAACAATCTATCTTATTTTGCAACTGTCAAAATTTCTTTTTATCTGCCCTTTGTTCTACAGAAGATAATTTACTGGTTCACTGTAACCGATTCTTCCCTCCTCTCTCCTCATTCAAAACAAAAGTCTTTCATATTTGGTAATCCTCCAGTTTCTCTTAATAAACAGCTGTCCTTATAATATATATATATATATAAAACTTAAATCAGTTACATCAACCAAAGACTGACTCGTACAAAGAAGAAGAAGAAGAAAAAAAAGAAATCCAATAAAGATGGCTCTGTATCAGCCATGTAAGATCTACAGCATATGTCATGCCTCGTCATCGTCTACCATACTCCTGTTGTTGCCCTGCCAAGATCCACACACTGCTCAATGCAAACATAAACCCATTACAAACAGCTACAAGGACTTGCCTACAAAACACCTTACAGCTTGATCTTCTTTCCTCCTCCATTCATGCTCGACCAAGGTAAAACAATATCATTTACACCTGTTCAGAGCTAAGAACACAGGAAAAACTCAGCAACATGCCAAAAATATCTTGCACCTTGTTCAATAAAAATCCACTTTAAAAAAAAAACAATGACCTTTTTTTCATCCTTTGATGTGTGGCTGCATTTCATTTCTTCTGCTGTGAGGCTGTCTTTCATTTACTGCTTAAAAACAAACAAAAAACAAATTATACAGTGATGTTGATGAGAATTCTTGTTTAAAAAACTGTACAATTCACTGATTTGTGTACTTACATCAACAATGTACTTTTCTGCAAGGGATGCAGGTGTAGAGGCTACGCTATGAGGCAAGCTCTGAAAATAACATTTAATTCATCTTCAATTTAAAAGCCAAAAAAAAAAGCCAAAAAAAGGAGCTTAGGATTCAGAACAACAAGGGTATTTTATCAACACAATCTGGGCACAAGGCTGCTTTTTGCAAAAAAAAAAAAATGTTATTCTCGAAGATTGCTGCTGAGCACAAAGCAATTCAGTACAGTATAAATAAAAAATATTATGTAATATGTATCTAAGGAGCATTAAGGCTGTCTTATACATCAGATGGTGACCTTGATCTTGCTTTCCATTAACCTATAGTCATCAATCATCAGTATTAATTGGTCTGCCTGGGAACTAATTAACTAATGAAGGGCTGGCTCCTAACCTGTGTTTATATATGTCTTGTGCATTACCAGATTCTCCGAGTTGACCATAAATTAGCCCATAAATTAGCCGGTTTGGTGATTACATATTTTAATTAACCTTGTTTGCTTATTGGGTCCTAGCTAGAACCTTACATACAGCAGGATTTGTTTGTACGCCAATTCTTCATAACTTTGTATGAAAATTGAAAATGCCAATGTCACATGCATTAATTAGAAGAGAATACACTGCACATTACCACATTGAAACCACTTAATAGTTAATATGAAGTATAAATCAATGACAAATTGAATATGGTGATCACATTCACATTTATATTGCTCGTCAAATACACTTTTAAAAACATATGCTAATTGCGGCCCCACTCAGTGCCTAAGGTTACAGATTTTATGACGTAGCATGAAAAGACAGATCTGAGTACAGTTATATATATAGCCCTCTTTTTTCTCAATCCTTTTAGATGGTTGCCATGCATTTATCTACATCAACATCAACCTTTAGCTGGCTGACTAATCTATCCATTTAAGACCATGACAAATTACATCCAATACCCCTTAATGCCACCCAAACTAAATGTCAGACTGACACTGGGTCCTGCATGTTCCCATTGAAGTCCAATATTAGCCCAAGAATGGCTTTGATAACCCAAAATCAAATTGACACCTGCCTGTATCAGATCCCTTAATTATCTCTTTAATGAAAATATACCAGGGTTATAAAGATTCTGGCCTAAAGTTTCTTCACTGCATAAAAAACTACAATTTGATAGTCCTGCCTTCACATTTGTTTGCCATTTAACTATAAATTTAAAGCCTTATTTAAAGTACACCGATTACAAACTTTTATACAGTGTACATGTACTTTGCTTCATTCTGTTACAAACAGGAAACTTTGACAGCTAGGCTGTACAGTTTACAATTTCTGAGAAAAATTATTTTAAGGGTTGCCTCCCTTGTTCTGTAATTGAAAAATAGTTTGCCAAGCAACTTGAAACACCTGTTTGTTTTAATCCCTGGTGTTTAACAAGGAGATTGTCCTCAACATCGAAAACTGCTGAACCCCTGGCAAATATTGAAAATAAAAACAAAAACGAGCGAAATAATATTTTTCACCTACTAAAAAGACTGTAACCTCATACTGACATGTTTTAACAGATGTTTTCTTGAGGGGAAAAAATAGGTGTATTGCGCTTGGGACTTCTCAGCACAGGTGTAAGTTGATACAAATGAAACGCTCAAACAACAGGTAAAATAATGTGATTTATTTAAATTTTCTCGTCCCCTTACTGTCAGTATAGGCACAAGTTACACCTAGGAGCAAGAGTTTAAGTAGTACCTTAACACACATTAATTTCCACTGTCCAACACAGGTTATGGATTTTTTTGTTTGTCCATTTTCCATTTATCGGAATCTGATTTCCCTTCCAGTTGTGTGCCATCTGTAACATAAAAGACAAAAACCTCTACTCTGGGTTATGGCCATTTATTTTAAACTTTCTGGTGAAAATATTAGTTTGATTTATGTCGAAGTTCTTTTAGGAATTCAGAGGACTTGATACAGAAATTCTCCATGTTAATATGGAGGATAATTGGTTTTGATTTTTGTTACGGAATTACCTTTCAATGAATTCATCACCATAATTTATGGATATTACATTTACACGATGGGAGTCTTTTGATGTGTCAATAGCAAAAGAGAGAGGACCCTTGAAATGTTTAGAAAGCATGACCAAAAACATAAACCAAGACAGTGTGAGGTCCCAACCTGGAGCTCAGTTCCACCATTGTTGATTTTCATTCAAAAATAGTTCCAGGTGACTTCTCTTGAACATGTTACCTAAAAATCTCTAACTTTCAATGGATGAAGAGAAAGTCACCAGACAGTGAGGGAGTTAAAAATCTCGAGATAGTGGTCTGCTCGAGTGCCGTTGACATGCTAAATATCGAGACATTTATTGGCCAATCTGTTGTCTTGTGTTGCACTCAATTCTCACTTTGACTTAAGCCACTCATTACTACTAAATACTGATGTAATAAAGGATATGTAAATGTGAGGTCAGCAAGGTGTTGGCAACAAATTTGGCTCGATCTGGGTCTCAAAATATCTGTATGTGATTTGGAGACTTCATAAAAATCAACCACCAGAAATACGCAGGTGGAGCGTTCACCTGAGTGTTTGAACAAAGTGATACAAAAGTTACTCTCTACAAATATATAGGGAAAAATTAACCGCTCTGGAATTAGCCTATCTAAAATCACCTCAATAACACGATTGGCATTAAAGAGGAATCTCCCTATTTAGTGCCAAAGTACATAACAAGAAGGAGATTTAGCTCAGTGGTGTTTCATTAAAATCAGGGAATTGTTATCAACAGAACGACTGTCCCCCAAGTTATTGTTGTCTGGATGATCCGTGTGTTTAGGGGTCTAATAATGGCCTCATCGAGGAAATCTTTTGAAAATTAAGTGCCATCATTAGGACATTTGTTGAAACTCTAGTTACTGCAACTCCACCCTACAAGATTGGGCGTCCCGGTTACAGATTGAAAGGATGCTATGTTTCTGCTTGATGTACTGGTAGCCACTTTGGTCTTTGCTATGGTAATGCTCATTTACCTGGTAAATGTTTTCTCAAAGGTGAGTTTCCATATTAGCAAAGTGTTTAATTGGCAATTTTCATTGTTATGATACAGGGAACCTTGTGTCCGTGCTTCTGCAAGCATTACACAGTTGTTAGAAACCTTAAACACCCACAGTCATTCCAAAACCAGTTTAAGTAAATCAATCTTTTTTCTAATTTAAAAAGAAGTTATCTGGGTACAGCTTCTAAAACTAATAGAAACAGCAAGGTTTAGGTCACTTGCATGTACACTGTCAACTAATTTAAGCTCACACTGAACCAACGAGAAAAAGAATGATTTTGGGTTCAACATATATATGGATCTTGAAAAATAGTGAAATATGCATTTTAATACTTCAACTTGAGTTTTTATTTACATGTATTACTTTTTTTTGCCATATAGAATCTGTCATTCCATTTTCTTTATAAAACTTCAAAGAACAGAAATGATTGCATTTGCATCTATACATCACAACCAAATACAATGTGAATATATAAATTCAACCATAAATATTTACACAAATTCACTATGCATAAAATTCATCAATCTTCTTTTGCAAAGGAAATGCACAGCTTTAAACTTTCAAGCTGAGGACTTTAAAGATGTGTGCACTGAACTATACATGTGTGTGTGTGCATGGCAACAGTGGGTGTGATAAAACCAGGAATATTTTAGAATTTTAATATTATGATTACCGGTACGTAAAGAAAAACATCATGTTTCCATCACAAAGAATCAGTTCACATGATGATGAATGAATTAGTTGATCAAAACTTAAATTTGCAACATGCATGATTAAACTTACCTGTATAGTTCTCTAAATCTTATTTGACCTGAAGTATGTATCAGTCATGCACAGTCATGACCTGAAGCAAACAAGCTTTACAGTACTGTGCATGTACCGGGTAGATGCATATGCAAAAATTACAACTTTGCATGAACAATCAACTACTGTGTGCAAGGAACTCTAAAGAAAATTGTAAAACATTCAGATTGGAACCAGATTAAAAATATTGATCTACATTCAGATGCAAAACATGATAATTTTGGCTTAATTTTCATTATAAACCAACATTTTTAAAAAAATTGTTCCAATTAAATCTGCTTCTGGATCAACTTGGAACTGTTTATGCTTCTTTGGTATAATACTAAAATAATTGTCCTACCATCTATTTCTGAGATGTGATGATCTATTTGCAATGTACATCTTACAAAAAATATGTTTTAGAGCTTTAAAAACTTCTTTAACATGGCATACCTGACATCATGATAAAAAATATTAAAAATATAATATTATATATAATAATATAATAAATTCAGTCGGATGCCTGTGTTTACACGGCATGTTCGACATACCTTTTTCTAATGGGTGGTCAGAAAATTCGCTATTTCTTTTAAATTTATAAACAAGACTTTTACACAATAAATAATTAATTTGCACAAAGCCAAAAATTAGTGGATAAGAAATAAAAATATGGCATTCCTCTGCCAAGTGGACGTACATGTAGGAATTTGAAGATGCAACTTTGTGTCCTTTTTCCATATTGAAGTGTATATTCATAATATATTGATGTAATCAGGAAATGTAAATATGTTACATAAAAAGTTTAAATTCAAAGATTTCTAAACTTATCTATAACAATCTATAGTCTATAGATTGTTTAGAAATCTTTGATTTTAAATCTTAATGTAACAAATGAATTATATCCCCAAATATGATCTGACGGTGGGGCTTACTACATGTAGATCCAAAGAATATAATAAGACCTACTTCTTAACATGTCTCTAAAATTCTACAATGAATTTGTAGGAAAATAACGTTCCTGCTGATATCCATTCCATCAGTTGGCCTCTTACATACTTCAGAACGAAATTCGAGTTTTATTGTTTACCTTGAAAAAATAAGAAATACACAATATTATCTGAGTTTTCCCTTGAATTAATTAGATCTTACGTTTCTGTTTATCAGATACTCCATTGCATTAAATAAACTTTATTTTTCAATTTTGCTTAAATGATACAAGGGGTCCTGATCCTCTAAAACATGTAGGCTAAAACGACAGAGGTCCAAAAAGGATTGTCAAGAATGCTGCTATCGATATATTTTGTAATATACTAAGTAATCTTTTATCATCGGTTACATAATCAGATTGTATAAATGCAGTGGAAACTCTGAAAAGTCGACACCAATTATTTTGTGTAAGTTCATATCGAAATGTAACCAAAATGATATATGAATGCAACTTTCAAACCACAAGGAATTTTAGTGATTTTTTGTCATCTCACCTCTTCCCGGCTGTGTGTCAGTCGAAATGAAAGTGAACAAAAGGATTATATGTGTCCCTGTATTCAAATTAACAGATAGAGATTTCATTGATACCTACGGATGGTAGACAATTGGCGTAAATTCTATATATATACTGTTACATGGTTAAAGTACTCCATTTTATACTTTGACTACAGTGTACACACTTATTTTGCACTTCATATAATTATTTTCTATCAGTTTTTAAATATTATTTGAACTTAGATGTAAAAGGAAAGAGAACTCTTGTGTCTCTATATGATAGATTGCATTTAATGTAGTAGATAGAGTTATCACATATGGATCAAGTTAATTCTCAATAACTAATATCATTGATTATGAGCAGATCATACTGATAATTACTGTACAATTTTAATTAATGCTAGGTGGCCATTGACTTTTTGCCCCCCCCCCCCTCCATTTGTTCTTCACATTATCTTGGTTAAGTAAATTTTACCTGGTGTATGTGTGCAAGCACTTGTTTGTTTAGCTAGTGGATTGATCTGTCCCAGTTTTGTTTTGCTGAGCAAGTCTTGTTATATTGACCTGTGCTTTCCCATTACTTAGACTCATGGTGCTAAGCTAATAATGCACACAAAAGGGTCTGTTGGTTCAAGACTGCAGTTTATTGTCACCCAAAGCCCAATAATCTGTCTATTAGGAAAGTGGCTAGTTTTACCTTAAAAGATACTCTTGTAGGGGTGTGGGTTGGAGAGATTAGAACTTGACCAAGCTTGAATTGTAATGTTTGAATTCCCATGTGCTGGATTACAACTTCAAGAGGCATGCACTTGGTGATAAACCCATACTGATGTGTTTTAATATGAATGTTTTGAAGGTAAGCCTTGGTGAACAAAGTACCTTGTTTCTTGAATTTTAAGAGGAGTGCATGTTAACTGGTTTTAAACACTTTCCATCCATATAGTATGTTCTTTGATCTTGCAGTTGTTCATGGCTGGGAAAAGTGTTTTAAAAGTCTGAGAATGATCAGTTCAAGAGATAACGTCTCACTGTAGCAACAAAGTATGCAGTTATGACATTGTGTTCTTTGGCTGCTTTATTTAAGAGGGCTTTTTGTTGTTGGAACTGCACACAATGACAAGCTGAATCTGTTGTTGCATTTTGTTGTTGAGTCTTCCTATTGAGGGTGAATAATAATTATCTGGAGGGTGATGAAAGATCACAGTTTTGTCAGACAGTGTCTCAGCAGGAATCAGTTTCCTTCCACAGTCAATGATAGCTCTCCAACAGATGAAATTCTACTGATAAGGGGGGCCAGCTGATTCAGTTTAGGGGAGTTTCCTCAGATCCAGATGCTCTGAGAAACTGCAGAGCCTTAGAGTGTCATATAATATCCAAGTTATATAATATGTCTTTAAATTCTTTTGCAGTCTCTAAATTTGATGGGGAATTGTTAGCATCATATGCAATTTTTTTCTCCCATTTTCCCCTCTCTTAGAAACTCAGTGACAGTTTGAAATGTTTATAATGCTAAATTGTGATGGACCCCAAATGTGGTGCCTCATTCAAACAATTTTGAAAAAGGAAAAGGTTTGGCAGCAAAAACGAGAGGATTTCAAAAAAGACAGAATGAAAAAAGTGAAGGGTAACATTGAAAATCAATTTTTGAGTGAGTTTGGGCCAAATATTAATGGATGTGTTCTAATGTTTTCCTGTGGATGTTTTCTGTGTCATCATGTGACCTGTGAAGTTGCTGCCTGGGGGTTACAGCGTTACACCTGAGGAACTGACCATTGTCCGTGTTAATAGTTTATTGTTCCAGAGAGAGATAATCTTGATTTTTATCATTCAGGATTATGATTACCAAAACATTACTATCTCATACTTCAAAGATTGTTTGAATTGCAAGCAGCATGCAGATATGACCACATGTGTCCTTGCTGTGTAAACATGTGTACATGCAGTAGTTAGTTGGTGAACCAGTTTTTCAATGATGGATTTTCTGTGCATCAGATTTGAAAGGTTGATAGAAGGCTAACTTATGAAGTGATTAGCTGTTTGGAGATTCTTTGTAGGATTTTGTTTTGCTATTTTCATGGAGGATGCAATGGCAGTTCAGGACATGGGGTGGCACTCCTTCTGTATGTCTACCATGTCTTCCCTTTGTGCTTTTGATGGAGATTTCAGACAGTTTTTGATGGATTTAGATTGTCCACAGGTGATGTTTGTTAGTGGTTATTATTGACATGAGCTTTAGTGTGGTCCTCTCTGGTCACCGTACCCCAGTAACTGACATGTATGTCAATGATTTATTAATTAACATGCATCATCTAAGCCATTTTTAATATTTTGACCATGAACTGACGAATGTTAAAATCATGATTTTTTTTTTAAATTATGCAATATCATCAAGTTATCAACTGCTCAGGCCGGTAATTGTGTTTATGCGTCCTTGTACACTAGAGGGTACCAGGGGTCATTAAGGACTTGTATCTCATTCATCATTGTGTCAACTTTATAACCTACCCACTGAATCTTGATTGAAAATAAAACATAAATTGCCTCATCATTGACAATCTCTGGATTATCAGACTTCATTAATGAGATTAAACCTCTTATCTCCTTTATCTCATTTCCTCTAATTTTTGCCATTGGGTTTAACAAGTTGCAAAACAAATGCAAGGCTTTTAGATATTTAACACCGGGTCTTATCAAGAAGTGAATCTTAAAACCCCATCCTAGCACCTGTTCTTCAAATTCATTATGTAGGCTGGTGCCATTCAGAGAATACATTTAGGAGATGTATCATGTTAACTGGTATTAAATTTAATCCCTTTAGAATCATCATCATATGCCAATTTGGATCTTTGACTTGAGAGAATTTTTGTTTCATTGATGTATAGATGGCTGAGCAGATTTTGACATTGATAAGAATTCATTCACTTGATTTAGTTGGCATGTGTGTTTACCCTGTGTTTTTTGTACGTGTTTTTCAGCTGTTGTCAGAGATTACAGAGCATGAGGAAGTCAACGGGAATGATGGAGGACTTAACCTAAACAAGCAAGGACAAAACAGTGATACTTGTCTGATCCCAGTGAAAGATAAAAAGGCTGCAGCCAGTAGCCCCCTTGTCTCACAGAGAAATGTGTTCAACAGGAGTCAGAGTCTGCCCACAACTTCCTTGTCCAACACCTCACAACATCGTATCATCTACAGAAACGGCCATTTTGTGATAGAGACCAATTACGAAGAGGAGGAAGGTGAGGAGACTTTTGTGCAGCTGGATGAGGACTTGTCATTGGAGTCCTCTGAGGACCTAGAACAGTCAAAGGCCAGATTTCACAATGGCAGGTCTTATTCGGAGGCCAATTTGACAGGCAAATATAATTCTGAAAGTTCGAAGTTATATGATGAGGATGAAGACATTGATGTGTTCATGAAAAATGAAAATGATGTGACTGTGATTGAGAACAACAATGATGGTTCTTCGCCAAACTGGCATGTGCTTGTGAAGCGTCGGACAAAACACGAGGACCAGGATGGTGAAAACAGAAAGTCCCGTCCTTTATCTGTGGATGAGAGTCAATTACAAACCCACAGAGTGGAATCAGACTCGGAGGAAAAGTCTCATATTACAACAGAGAGAAAGAGACCCAGTGAAAATGTGAAACGACGAAGTGCAAGTTTTAGGGAGTTGGGAACATTAGGAACTGTGAAGTTGAAGAGGAATTCAAGCTTTAGGAAAGCCCAGGAACGGGGATATCTTAATTCAATGAAAGTTTCTCAGAGAAATGATAGTGTCGGGAATTTATCGTTGACCCCATCAGAATATTCAATATGTAGTGATTCTGGTAAGAGCAAAGGATCTAGATTCTTTCATAAGGTGTTCAAAAAGAATAAACCAATGGAGAAATTTACTGACCCAAACAAATCTAAGGATTCTGGGACGAGAAAAATGTCCCTCTTAGGACTATTCACCAAAAAGAATAGAGGAGATTTCATGTCTCAGAGAAGCATGGATGAACTTATTTCACCACCTATTGCAGTGTTCCAAGGTGACATGGATATTCACGTGGACTCCGCTCCTAACTCCCCTTATTCTAGTCAGTTCAGACGAAGACATACATCAGCTGAAATCTATGACAGTAGCAAAGCGAATAGTCTTCCTAGAAAATCCACAGACTACCAGAAGACATTGAGACTCGCAAATGAAAACAATTCTGGTTCCAGACTTTTAGCCGTGCAAAACTTAGACAACCATCCAAAGAGACCAATAAGTCCCAAGCCTAACAATATACCAATTCCTCGCAGAAACTCCAATGTCAGTCTCCCTAGTTCACCCATCAGAGATCAGTATGACGGACCATTTAAAACATCCATGTCTAAGCTGGATTCTTCCGATTCTGCGTCAATCTGTTCCGGGGGTAGTTCTATAATAGTGGATACCTCAGGGTACCTTCCCCACCCCCAGGAGAGTGAGATAACCCCCAGTAACAGCAAGGACAGCGGCATCCAGCGAGACGTCAGCTTCCACTCCAGCAGTGAGTCAATCAAGGTGAGTAAGGCTCATTCAGTGCATGTAACAATAAGTAGGTCCGACTTTGATAGTGGTGTTACAGATGCAGTCAGATTGTTACGGATGTCAGCATGGCTCCACCTTATCACAGATCCTTAACCTAGCTATTTGCCCTGTATGAGTATCTAGTACTTATTCACATGAAAAAATGACATATATTACACTTATACATATATACTGTAGCTGTGGTAAGAGATTGTCTGTAGAGCATATGTGTAATGTACAAATGTAAGTCATCAGTCTTAGTTTAGTGCAGATGTACTCGTTCTTTCACTCCTTTAGCCTTTATTACATACTTTCTGTGGTCAGTGAAAAATGACAAGTCTGAAGTCCTAAAGGTTGTCTCAGGTAGACTGTAGACTGATGAATTGACAGTTTTTATTTGTGTGAGATCACAATCAAATATTTGTATTTCAAGTAAAATACTAAAAGGTATGAAGAGTTATCTCCCATTGTCCAGTGTCATTAGCCATTGAGATAGTTATTACAAAAAATCCTTTTATCTTCCTTAGATCTTGCTCCAATCAGTAGTGAATCCTATTCCATTCTTTTTTTAATGAGCAAAAACTTGTTTAGATTCTGAATCTTTCATCTTATTTAGTAACTGTATGTTATAATAATGAAATGTCATCATTTCTTTCAATTTTGATCTGTTCAGCTTTTCAATCTAAACAGTATATATATTGCTTCCTCTTTTTTAGGACTTTCAAATTCATTTAATTTGTGATTAAATCTAACTG
Source organism: Magallana hongkongensis (assembly GCA_016163765.1). NCBI lineage: Eukaryota > Metazoa > Mollusca > Bivalvia > Ostreida > Ostreidae > Magallana > Magallana hongkongensis. The sequence goes on from WFKH01010211.1 coordinate 26,132,861, forward strand.
CCATTAAGCATCTTTTTATTGACACAAATTTATAGCATAGTCAGTCGTAATTTTTGACATACATGTATGAAAAACATTTCACAAACATGTATATATAGACTTGTCATAAGTAAAAATTATAGAGTTATTTTCCCATTTTTGACCAGTTGATTTCGGAATATATTGAAATTATTTTAAGAAATTAAAGATGATTTTTGAAGTAGATGATGTTTATTTAGAAAGGAAATTTTGGTGCTGATGAATTCAGTAGTTCAAAAGCATTTTTCTCTCATTATCTGAACTCTGATGTTTTTGAAGAATGTGCTAAATGGAGAATCAGCTAATTTTCTTATCTACCTACAATAACAAGTTGGAGAACAAGGTGCAGTAAAAGAGTAATTAAGTATAAGAGATTAATTTCTTGTTGAAAGAGGTTAACTTCATTGGCAGTTAATATATTTCAGCCATGGAATGTCGAGGAGAAATGTGCATTTCATATAGACACAAGTACATTAAAAGAAAACTTGTGTTTCAAAACTAAAAAAGAACACCAAAAAAATGAAAGTTGCATAATGGTTGTAATTAGTTACCATGGTAATAGAATCTTTTTTAAAGTATAAGAGATGGGAGGAAATAAGGAATTTCTGAATTTCGGGTTCCATGCTGTCAGAATTCAAGTAGCAAAAACCTGTGTGCAAATACCCCCATGCTGAAATGGGTCCATTTGAGAAATATGCATGTGTCTGTACCCCCAGGGTCCAGTGATGTGCGTTGGTGAGAAAAGATCATTAATTTTGGATGGTTTTACTGCCTTGGTTTGTTTGAAGTCACTGTTTACTTCTTTTAAAGATCTACCCCCCAGGAGACTGAATTCCAGGTATAAACACTGACCCCTCCCTCCATCAGCTGATTGTCACATGGAAAATTACAAAATATATTTATACACCTGTACAAAATAGGTAGCAAAAAAAGCTAATTAGTACTACTTTCTTCTTATAATTATCAGTGTCGCTTGCTGAGATTGATTTTTTTTTTATAAAAAAGAACGGAAGGTATATTATTATACATCCTGGAATGCCTTAATAGGAGTGAATTGTTTTCTTGATTGTATTGAAATGTCAATGAGGAAATGATATATGCTGTATATAAGTGAATAAAGAAAGGAAAGAGAAAAAAATCAAAAGGAGTAATTGCAAATTCGTCAAAGGATGCTGCATTGATGTTGAATAACCTCAAAGGATTATAGGTGAATGATCTAACTTGGTATAAGAGCATGTGACGCAATGCGTGTTGACCACATGTAGGAAATATTACACACTTCCCGGGCTTCATCTGTTCATTGTGGGAGTTGGTATCGTTACGAGTGGACAAATATACCCATTGTCTTGCTTGTTTAAGGACCTTTGAAAATAAATAAGGAAACTTTCAAACATGCAGGACAGATTTGGAGGAAATTAAATATGAAAATGTGCTAAATTTGTTGATTTCTGCTTTGGAATTAATTTATTCGATGTATATTTGTGCATTAAGATTAAAGAATTAATCTTTTTCGAATGGCAGAGGAAACTTATTAAATGAACTTAAAAGAGTGGGGAGGAGGATAAACCTTTTTGTTTGTTTTGCTCTGTCAGTTGAATTCTGCAGCAGAAGCCGAGGAAAGAAGTGAAAACATAATACACAGAAAGAATTGCACCTTTGGTTTCTTATTAGACAGTGTTATAATAGATTGGAGGAAAAAGAAAATAGACTTTGATGGTTTCACCCAAGTGTTTGATTTTTGAAATATGTATAGAATGTGGCTGAGGGCTTCTGCTAATGATATTGACGTAATTGTTAAACCGTAATTGTGTTTTTTTGGGTAATGAAAGGACCCATGTTTCTCTCTTGTTTTAAGAGATCACGTGGCCACAAACAGCAGTATACTTGCACTTGTTCCTCTGTGGATTTCAATCAGTTCAGAACTCTAAGAATTGATAGGTCTTGTGACTGCGAACTAGCATGGATGGTCAAAAGGTCCGAAAGCCTGAAAGAGACTACTACTATCAGGTCAACAGAGAAGGAGGGTCTTCCTTCCAGTAAGACCAATCTGCATGGCTCTAAAAGCCTTCCAACCTCTCCACACTCTCATTCCAATTGCACAGCTCCAAGGCAATCAACCACAGCCCAACAAAGACGAGATCTCAAGGTAGGACGTTCGAAACAGGATTTTCTAGGTTGGAAATCTGAGTCAGGATATAGGGATCCCACGAGGAGACTCAAAAAGACAATCTGTGAAGAGACAGAGACTGTGGCAAAGGGTAGTTGTGAATGTGTTGCTGCTTTTACTGGTGGACAAGAAGGAACTGACTTTCATTTTACTGGAGAGGACACTTCCCTATTTGAGGTTAACAAAGAGATTGTTCATATTAAAACACCTCAAGTACCATCCAAGTCAGCTCCACAGGAGTTATGTGAAGATAATGTAGAAGAGGAGAACCAGTTTAGTGAATCATGTGATGAAAGTGAAGCATTCTTTTTCACAGGAATAGATACTTCATTACACGAACCTCGCAATTATACAGAAACTGCACAAAATAACACAGATTTAAGATTAGGTGAGAGCAGTACTGATTTTGAAGTGAAAGTTTTTCCAAATCAGGAAGTTGCAAATAAAGTGTTGGTTCATGAAACACCAGCACAAAATATGTGTGATGAAAGTTTTGTAAGATTGAAGCCTTTAAAAGCAAGAAAGAACAGTATTCAAGGATTGGAGATGGACCAAAAAGGAGAGAGAAACATCCCTGTTAGTTTGCCCACAAGTTTGACTGGGAGCATGGAAGAATCAAACCCAGATCCCGAGAGACCCAAAAGTCTGTTCAGAGAGCTGAACAGAATCGGAAGTATGAGCCTTGTGCAGAACAAGCTGATGTGTTGGAAAGCCCTAGAAGAGCAGTACACCAATTCCAATGGAAAACACTTGCTACCTTATGGTTGTAGTGAGTCTCCAAGGAGGAAGAATTCAAGATCAAGTGATAATGAAGATGAACAGGTGGAAAGAATGACTGGAAATGACACACTTCAGAAGGATGAAATAGATCCAGGGGTTTGCAATGGAACTAATGGTAGTGAGGGGTCAGATGGTAGTGAGGGGTCAGGTGGTATACAAATAGAGGTGTCTAGTGAGACGTCATGTGAATTGGATAAGGAGGGGTCAGAAGAAAAGGATGCTGTCAAAAGTCTATGTAATGAAGACAAAGGAAATGATCAAGCATATGCTGGATCAGTGGAATCAGTTTGTCCAGATGATGAAACTCCTTTAGCTAAAGCTGTCAACATTGTAAATGAAACTGCATCTACTAAAACTCTCAATATTGGGAATGAAACTGATTCCACTGAAGCTTTTAACATTGTTGGTGATTCTACAAAAGCTGTTGATATTGTGGATGAAACTGATGCTACTGAAATTGTCAATATTGTAAATGAAACTGGTTTTACTGAAGCTGTCAGTATTGTAGATGAAACTGATTCCACTGAAGCTGTCAATATCATAAATGAAACTGGTTCTACTGAAGCTGTCAGTTGTAATGATGAAACTAGTTTCGGCAAAGCTGACAATATTACGTGTGAATCTGATTCAGTAGGAAATGTCAGTATCTCAAATGAAACTTATTCAGCAGAAGCTGTTAGTTCTGTGAATGAAACTGATTCAGTTCAAGTCATCAGTATTGTGGATGAAATTGAGGAGTCAGATTTGAATAAATGTGATGACAATTTCGAGGGAGATAACTCTGATTCTGAGGTTAGTTTGAACTAATAATAAGTGCATGACTACATGTACATGTTACATAGATGTTATTGTAAAGAAAGCCAACATATGACTTTTTGCATTTACATGAAGTTTTTTTATTAATTTGATTCAACATTTGATAAAGTTTTAACTCTCTCACTTCATGAGAATCTTCAGCAATAACTCTTATTAGATTTGTAATATTAGTTTTAGCAGACTATTTCACAGCCACAGTTTTAGCTTCAGGGATCTCTTCCTAGCTTATTAGACATGTTAGAGGGATTAAATTTCTTTAATATCCGTAGTGATGTTAATAATGAACTGTTTTAGTATTTAATGGCTTTCTCAAGGTAAGTGGTTACAATTTCATGTTATTGTATTGGTGAAGCAAATTACACAGTCTGACAAGATACTTTTACAGTGTGTATTTAGGCTCAACATCAAAAATGCTCATTCCAGCATCAAGCTGCATATATATTTATAGAAGCTCTTGAAATATTTTCTTTTTTAAATCTTTGAATCTCTGCCTGTATAAATGCATAGGGTGGAGCCATGTTTGAGATATCACTGATGGATCTAAATAATCCATTTTATTGATACATGGCTTTAGAAATGAATCAACCCTAAAATCCTCTATCATTTTCAGTATCTGTTGATCTTTGACTTAGCAATTTTGCTATTCTCACTGTTTTTGTTTGGGGTATTACTGATTACATGTTTCACCTGCCATTTTAGACTTCCAAGAGTCTAAATCATTATTACAATGTATTATATACTGATGGGCTGTACTTGCAAATATTTATAATGTTAATTGTAGACCCCACAAGATCCTACCGCTAATGTGGTTCGAAGGCGAAAATCTCCGTCACCTAGGCCAGAACGACCCAAGTCGGAAATCAGCGTCAGATGGGCGGATCTGGAAGAACCAGGGGAGGTCGCTACGGTCAAAAGGCGGGAATCATCCCGGAAATCCAAGCAAAGGCCCAAATCAGACCTAGGTATGATGATAATTGGACATAATGATGTTTTCAGGGCTTTTTTTTTCTATTATCAGAATGGATCAAGGTCACAGTCACTTTGAGATATATCTTAATATGCAGCACATTTATGAGCTTTCACAAAATTCTTTGTGCGTAAGGAATTTGTATCCTGATAATTTGCAGCACATGTGCATCAAATGCACCGTTTAAGAGCAGCATTGAGTCAGCTTGATTTTAAGCATAGCTGAAAAATTTGTTTTGTAATTGTTTAATTATAAGCAGCAAATAAACAGCACACCCCTTTAAAAACGTCGATATTGTAAACAAATACATGTACATGTACACAGATTCAGATATAGATATCCATCCTTGAGAATACTTTTAAGTGCTTTATGTTGAGATTCATAAGTACATGTAGTGGCAAATATATGACAAAGTCAATTTGTTAGCTAGCTAGCTTACATGTTCAAGTATATAAAAGTGCTGAATACTGGACCATATGGCTGTGTAACGAATTTATGGAAATATTTCAGAGGACAATGTTCAGATGTTTGATGAAATGTACGAGGAGGTTATTGACGACTATGATTTTCTGACAGGTAGTAAGTGAAATTACTGTTGAGTTCTATTTCATATCTTTATTTTGTTATTTTTTGGCATTTTTTTATTAAGGCATTTTTTAATTTCCATCATGGCTGAATGTCCTTCAATAATGTTTTTTTGCCCTATTCATGTCAAATTGTTTATTGTTTTATTATGATATTCAGCTTTTAGCTTCATTGCTTTGGAATTTGTCTGTTTGCATGTGCAGATTATTTTGTTTAATGTTTATTCTTATTTTTTTGTTGATCCCAGCAATAATGTATTTTATGTATGTATATCAACTTGTACACAAACTATATCTAGATTTTTGTTTTCCTGAGAATTATCGCATGTGTGTGTGTATATATATAGATATATATATTGGTATATATAGCATGTTCAATGTTATATTGTTTGTATAAATAATGTCATCAATATATGTTGGATACAAATTGTATAAAATAGATTTTAAGTATCCAAAAATGCTTGCAGGAACATGATAAATTAAGTCATCAAAGTAATCTATGTTGTCACATACGGTAAGGATGAGTGTTTTTTCTCTAAAAAGCAGATACAGAAAATAAAACTTTTTAAGGATTGAAGCTCAAATAAATATCTCTTACTTCCTTATTGCAAAACTTTATATCATATATGGACTATAGGAGCGAAATTGCCCTAAACAAAGATCAAATTTATAGAATATAAATTATGAGAATTATGAATTATGAGTTAAAAAAAAAAAGAATATAAAAAACATGTTTTTTTTAAAATACAAGTAAGTCAGTGCATTAACAAGGTGATATACAACCTTTTTTTATCAAATGGCAATCATAAAAAAAATTAATTCACAAAAAAAAATCATCCAAAAAATCCTAAAATGCAGTTTTGTATCTGTAATTTGTCATTTGAAAATAAAAGTTAATTAGGCTAGACCATAAAGTGCCTTTACATAAATTTCCTTGATTATATCATGTAAACTTAGCATTTTTTTTCAACCTTTAAACTGAGAAAAAAATGTCCTTGTCTCATTTTACCAGTATGTTCATCAGATTGTTCTCAGGTAGTACCTACATGTACATGTATTTATAATTTCTTTGGAGTATTATTTGGGATTTATAAGGATTTTCTTAGAATATCTAATATTTTATTTACTTTATATGCCATTGTTAATCTTTAAAAAAAAAAATCACGAAACTAAATTTTGTCACCTTTGCAAATCAACGAGACTGTTAGTTAACTTTAAGGATGGGGTTCGTTTATTGTTCAGATGATATAATGACTTGTTTTTTAACCTCTAAAGGTATACCTACAACAGCCACAAAATAACAGTGAATAGCGAATTTATCCTGAAATATAAAAGAAGCTTTCTTTCCAGCCAAACAATGAATATACCCCCCAGTATAAAAGATAATATAGACTTCTAATCTTATCACCCCATTCTACTTGGAAATGCTGGTTACATAACAGTTGGTTTATTTCATGAAAAGTTTCTTGAAGAAAATAATACATCTATCGGTTTTATAAAGGGTTTTTTTAAAAAGTGCTCTCTCTCTCTATGAAAGTATTGACAAACATATAAAAAGAGAAAAAATCTGTTCACCACTTAGACAGAATATTGAGATAGTGCGGAATATATAAAAAAAATATAATGTTTTTATCTGCATAGCAATTAGAAAGGAATGCTAGGGGTGTTGACCAGAGAAGAAGGGATCAGCGATTATCTGAGTCTAGATAGAGGCAGGGATCAGCTATTATTGTTTACTGCAGCATCCACTGCATTTATACTGTGAAATATAACTAAAGATCAAGGGAAAGTGTTGGTTAGATAGGGACAGTTTGTGTGAATATTTCTAAGTGACTTGCCTTCCGGTTGATTTTCACTGAGGGATATTATCATCATCATCATTATCAGTGTGTACCGGTATTATGTTATCTGTGTCAGCTAAAATGGCAAATTTTGTGATCGGCTAGGAAATGTCACAGTGATGGAGTGCTTAGGAATTCCTTTAAAGGACCGTCCTGCTTCTTATGCTGGTATCATTTGATTGGACAAATTTCTTTCAAATTTCTTAAAGTTTAAATTTCATTCATAGCTAAGTGTTGCTGTTGATAGTCCTTGACAGTTTTTAAATTGACGATCAGTATTTTTCAAATTCAGGGATTTCTTTTTCATCTTTTCAAAAAATAAGCATTTTGTATATTTACGTAAATTCTGCGTATAGTGGTGTGCTGCGCTATGTTATTCATTAAACACTTGAACAAGTATATATGTCTCGTACATTGCATTAAATACGTAAATGTGTAAGTACTAGCTCTTATTAGGTCACTTTGTTAGTTCCTTATTTACATGTTGAAAAATTCACCCCAGTACAAAGTTCATAATGCTAGTAATTTTGGGCAAATGGGTTTATACATTTAGTGCATAGAAGTGAGGGGTGGGGGAAAGACTACCGGTATCTGTTGGAAGAAAGTTTGTAGATTTTTTTTGTCTTGGGAATTTAGGGCATGCATGCCTGCGGGTAGTGTCCATTTTTTGAAGGATTTTAATAGGTTGTTTTTTTAAAAGTTTTCGATATATAGACTTATTTCATTTGAATAATGAAGCATATTTTCATTTAAATACACGTACGGTACATAACTTGTATACATTTTACTTTTTTTTTGTACAATGTGCATGTGTATTCATTAATTTTTAATTTTACTTGTATCGTATTTAGTATGTATTCTTTTGTACCTTAAGGTTCTTGGTAAGAGAGATAAATCTCACTAGATAAATAACTATTATGCCTTTTAAAAATTAATATGTTAAACCATAATTTCTGTCAGTTTATTGCCCCTTAAGGAAGTAATCATACTTTCATTAGAAAAATCAATACATGTATTTATAAATCAAAATCTTGAGTAAATAAAGAAGAGGATAATGAACCTTAAACAAATTTGTATTGTATGCTTATAAATGTATATGTTGTCTCTTGATCAATGTTATGCATGTGGACATTGTTCATATGCTTCCTGCACACTGCAAGCGATGTGACATCATATTCTACAAGTCAGGGTCTAATCTCTGGGAGAAAATGTCCCTGGGTATTAACGGCTCTCTTCTTTCTGTTATCAGTGGTACTTGGCAGATTTATTGCATTCTTGTTGTTGTCATAGAATTATTAATAAGTCAAACTTAATTGGAGAAGAAAAATACTCTTTATCATATCAAAACAAGATGGTCAAGATACATGTATAATTACTCTACTTTGTAAGTTTGAATAATTAGCTGCATCTTGGGAAAATTGATGTAATGATGCTTTTTTAAAAAGTCAACATAAGATGTATTTCATTGGAAACAAAGATAGATTGATATTGAGCCAGCTACAAGGTTACATAATTTCATGATGAGCTGTTTTCTCTATTCTAGGTGGGAGCTCCATAGGGGAAGAAGATATGAAGCCATTTGGGAGCCAGATATGCTTGCTGCCCTACAGCTCTCTACAAAATTTGGAGAAGTATGGACATCTGTACAGTTACGACCAAAAACCAAACATGAGAAGGGTGAGTCTAAACCAAGGGGACAAAGAAAGTCCTTGAAAAAATGGTTTGAGGCAGAGAGAGGGGAAGATAAAATCTCATAAAAATAAATTTCTTGTCAGTGAATGAACAGGTTTGCAGTTCAAGGATAGAAATACTGTAAGCATGCAGCTATGACCTTGACCTATTGGTCAGAGAATTGGATAGACCATATTATCTGCTTGTCTGATTACAGAGGTCTGACACTTGGTTAGGTCAAATTATCATCATATTCTGTTAGAGAATAGGATAGAAAGGGAGACATCTGCTCATTGAAAACATTTATAGGTTAACAGACCATGCATGTACATGCACAAATGAAGTATCTGTTTATGATCAGTAGTACCCACACATATCCCAACCTTATATAAAATGACTGAATAGTCTATTAGTATATGTTACTGTGTTCTTTTTTAAATAGTGAAATGAACATTTGTGTGCCCATCTTATTTTTTGCAGGTTTGCAAAATATATGCTATTCTTGCTAAAAGTTCTGGTTCACATTACTGGTAACTTATAGATTAATTAATAGCATAACTTTTCGTAGAAATGAAATTCATGAACTATAATGCACTCATAATGTATATACTTGCCCATATACATTTCAAACTCAATATAAGGTAATTAAGGGTTTTTTGGGGGGAGTATACACATCAAACATATATCACTTCTTTTTTAGCTTTACAAGAAATATTGACTAAATTATTTTCTAAGAAGCTTTATTGGTAAATTAGGTGAACTCATGAATATCTCATTTTAAATAATTAAGGACGATTATAGTGGTCAATAGATATTTCATACAATAATCTTCAAAGTTACTGAATTTACTTCACTGATCACAGAGTTTACACTTCGGTACAGTATTAACTTAAATCCCTCACAATTTTAAACAGCTGAAATTCATCAAATCGTTTTTGTTCTGAGGTTAAAAAAAAAGAAAAGAATAAAAACCAATATATAAAATGGCCATGATAGACCCCATCCACCCTTATTAAATTTCTGAATACGACAGCTAAATGTGACAAGGGTATCTTTGCACCAATTTTATTTTCAACACATTTGCCAATGAAGTACACCTTAGTTTGGCTTATTTTTAACTGCATGATTTAATTGTGGAATTCATTTAAAAATGGGATGAAATCAGTCATATTAATATTTTTCACTTCATTTTAAAAATCTTCCTGAATAATTTATGTTGAAAATTATTTATACCAAAATATTAATGAACTTGCCATATTGCATTTGTAGAGAAATTTGGTTAAACAGGTAATTTGAATGTTGAATTGCAGATATTTCTCTTTTTAATCTTTTGTTTCATACATATTTCATCCTGTGTGTTCCTCACAGAGGAGTGGTGTGTTCTTTTCTCTCTTCTGTTTCAATTGCTGTTTTATATGTACGATTATACATGTATCATTATGCATGTTCGAGTCAGCAGTCATTGGGAGATAACTGAGATTTGTGCAGTGAGCATGTGTGATTGATACACAGGTTTGCATGCATGGTTATGCCCATGATATGCACTGTACAGTAAACAAATGTTATTTTAAAAAAGGAAATGACTGTGAAAAGTGAATATTAATACATAATGTTAGAGATATGACAGCATTGTTTTTTCAGCTCCTCTTACGGATGCTTGTGTATAAATATATATACAGTTACTGCAACATGTCTATACATATGCATGCATGGATATATATGATGAATGCTGATGAAATGAATAAGTACTGTATATGAAATCTATATACATGTACTTTATATACACTATTTATCAAAGTTTTGATGTACAATGTATATTAAGGAGGCTGAGTAGTCAACAAATTAACCATCAGATCTTCCTCAAAATTTAAGATATGATTTATTTACCTATAAATTATTATTTAGTAAAGAAAAAAATCTATATGGTTTACCTTTCCTATATTTTTATATAGTGCTCTTCTAAAGGAGATCAAAACAGTCTAAAAATGGCCACGACTATCGAGCCCTCTTAAGAATGATAACTCACCCCCCCCCCCCCAAAAAAAAACCCTCACCCAAAATAGAAATATTGATATGTGTACTTATATAAATGAAAACATGTGAGAGAGATTTTCCTCGCAAAATTGTTAGTATATATTTCCTTTTGTCTGCAATGTTTTGTCCCAAAATTAGCTGAATCAAAAACAAAATGTTATACACAAAGCATTGTTTTAACTTCATTTATTTGTTTAAAAATAAACACTTCATTTTATGTGTATCAAATACTCCCTTACTGTCCATTTAAACATTCATGATTGCTGATGATCTAATTAGGTAACATTTAGGGTCCACTGAATTCTAACACATTGGTAATTGTCAAAAGCAAAAAAAAAAATTATTTAAATGAACTACTCAACAGGAAAAGTTTGGGCCCTGAGGCAGTGTGTGTAACAAGGCAAGAACTGCTTTCACGGTAGTGTTCTGCAGAGTGAATGTAATATTACTCAAGTGTTGTTGTTTGTGCTTCCTATTTAGTACAAGGACTGGATTTACTTATCTGGGGGGTGTTCTTAGTGGTCTCAACTTTCCTGTGGCAGACAGAGGACACACTTAGGGTCTTTGTAGTCCTGAAAGCTTCCGAACTCGCTAAACCACTTTTTGTAGCTCAACAAGTGTTGTGTTTGTTTATAGTGGTTTGGGGTGAATTATTTTTTTTAAAAAAATTATTTTTTGGCCCAAATTATAACACATAGTGTCATGATAAGTGAGGGAAGCTTTATCAGTGTTGGAAGCTTTTTTTGTGTTTTCATTGACTCTGTTGGAGTAGGAAGCAGCTATGTTTGAGATTTGTAAGATGAGTTCGGATAAACTCGGCATAGGACGGTGTGGAAGTGATAATTTGAGTACTTTATCCAACGGATATCTTTTGTCGGATGGGATCCGTGTCCGGCTCGGGATTAATGTGGTTCACGTTATTGAGAACGATGTCTGTACCACGGTTCCCCTACGGAGGGTGTCCTGTAACAAAACGGACAGATCCAGACTGGTAGGGGACAGAACTATACACATGCTGGTTTATATGTTTCATAATGAAATTGTTTTCTCTTTTTTAATAAGAAATATCCTTTATATTTGAAATAAATTTATGGCTTATAGGTCCATTTGATCTCAATACAAGTTGCTAATTAAATTACTTATTTTCATAGAAAAATGATTCTGTCAATCATCATAAAGAAAGGCTTATGCTTATATATATAGATGTTAATTTCACATTTTAAGGTGGGATGTGACTAATGCATTACATTATATATTTTCCAGGGCATTCTTTCAGTGAATCTCTTTACAGGAAAACAAGATACATTTTTTTTTTTTGGTCATTTCCTGGTGTGTAGGGTCAGGGAGATCCACTTTATGTAGTCTTCTTTAAAAATGTGTGTCTCATAAAATAGAAAAACTGAGCTGTCCTAGCTATTGTCATCCTATAGTGTGATTAACAAGGGAGTGATTTGTTCTATTTAAACCATATGGAAACATAGAATTGTCAGTTTTTTACATTACAGCAAAATACAGAGTAAACACATTTTTTTTTTTTCGTAAACATGATTCGCTGTATGAATTAAGGTTCTATGAAATATGTATTCTGTGATTTAATCAATTAATGGATAATTGAATAATTATATAAATGATTATTTGTAAATTACATTTGATCAAAATATAAGGCATGTATATATAAAGTATGTTTACATATATTTGATCTGTATTTACATCAGAATTTTATTTCAAGTCATATGAATGAGCTAGCCTGGTAAACATACCCAGTCTGTATATATATATGTGTACATTAGTATATTCCTACATTAATTAGAAGTACATCATTCACACCTTTCACAATCAACCTATTGGATTAATTATCTCACCTGTCTAACATGTCATCGAGTAATTACACACCTGTCTGGTAATTATCCACGACTCGGTCCGTAGATGACTGTTCCCACCTATCTATTATAAAGGTGTTAAAATAGAGTTGTGAATGGGGGGCTTGGGAAATCCCCCAGAGTTCTATTGAGTATTCTCACATTAAACCATGTAAAATTACACAATATCTGTGACATGCTTCTAAATTCCTATAGAAGTTTGAACAGAAACTGGCTTTCAGAGTCTTTTGTACAAAAGAGATTATATATACACACTTACTATTGTGCAATAGCACCCATATCCATTCAATTTCATTCAACTTGTAATACATTGTGGAATTTGTAGAATTTGGTTTATTTATGTATGTATAATTAGGATTAAAAGTGAATTCATTGGAGAGCTGGTGTTTTATGACAATATGTGACCTATTTCAGATGTCCACCCCTCACCCCATCAAGACACGGCTGGAGCGCACCCCACGGAAACAGAGACGGAAGACCCCCCTGGTCAGATCCCACAGTATGCCCGAGAGTCTGGACAAACTCAGCAAGAAGAAAAAGTTCCTCAGTACCATAGGTATGTCAGCATCAAATTCTTCACTTTCAGGTGCTTTATGTCAGCCAGATTTTAAGCTGAGGGCTAATTAAGGCTTTTTAGCATTCTGCCCTGATTCTTAGATATAATTATCTGATTTTTGTCTTGAAGGCATTAAAATTTTGATAGGCACTGATTTTTATTTTTTTTTTGGTATTTTGCTTGATATATATTAAAGATGATGCTTATACAGTCTACACATCCAGCTTTAAATATGGGGAAAATTAATTTCAGTGCAAAATATATGTTTTCTCACTTAAAATATACATAATGTGTATAGTTGTATAGCAATTAAGTGTTTTTATCCTTTGAATGTAGAAAACACTTTACATACTTTGACAATATTATTAAATTTAACACTTATTTGATGAACTTTGAAATTTATATAACCAATTAGTGGAAAATTTCCCTTTTGATATCCAGGTTTATAAATAGTTGCTTAAAATATAGTTTCATCATAAACATTTTTTCATAAAAACAACAGGGGGAAAAACCTTTAAAGCTTCCTGCATCAATATTATATGTTTTAGTTTATTATTAGATTTTCCTTTTAATTGTTTTGTATTACAACCACTTTACAGATAAATTCAATGATTAGGATATGACCTACACATGTAGTGAAGTATATACTGGCCTGATTTATTTAAAAATTGTAGCATCATGCAAACTTGTATGCCATTTTTACACTTGAATATGTACCATATATTATGAGATCCGATATCTGCTCAGAGGGAAATAAACTTTGATCTCTTTTACAAATGACTTAATGTGTCAGGGCAGAACTACATGTAAGATACAATAGGTACCGGGTATTTGGGGCAAAAAAAAGAAAAGAAAAAAAATCCTACAAAAGCAGTAGAACACCTTGGTTGGTGTAAAATTTTTGTGAGTTCAACTGAGAAAATTGAGATAATAAACTACCTGTTTCATGATACATATTTTATTGTTTTATTTTTACAGCGTCCTCAAATCTGCACCGGGAAGATGTGCTGTGTCACTATGACAATGACAGTAGCAGTGACGAGGGCTCGGAATTTTCCACAGACCAAATCAGTCTCCACGAAAAAAGTCTCACGTCTCGAATATCCGCTCACTATCTGTCTACACTACGAGAGGTAAGGACAGCATTAAAAAAACCAAGACTTCCCATGTATTCAATCAAGGAAGCTGAAAATTATGCAAGACATTTATTGCGCTAATTTTCGGCTCACAAAACAATAGAACTTCTGCTTGCTGTGAATATATTGGCAAAATCAGCATTTCAAAGTGTCTTGGTAGTCTGTAATGTTTTATTATTATAAACATTAATGTCAGGGCTCATGTATGTTTGATGCCTTATCATGTACTTGTTCTATTTTTCTGGAATAAGTGGGTAGAACATTTACTATGGCTTTAGGTTTACCACATATTTAGCCAAGATGTGTATCAAAAATCTCTCTGATCTCTTTCCATTAGAAAATACCCAGGCTGCTTTTTGTAAGTATATCAGCATCAGAGTTATTGCCCTTGGTATATCTTTTTTCTTTTTCTGTCTGGAACACTTACAAAAAAATCTGCTGACAGTTAAAAAACTAATGGAAATTGCATGTCATTGCCTTTTAAAGAAAAAAATATCTGTTGGCATTCGTCAAGGCTATAAAAGGTGAAACTAATGCATAAAATATTCTCATGGGCAAAAATTAAATACATTAATGCTATGGAAAAATAAGTATTGTTTTTCTGTATGCTTATTAAAAAGATATGGTGGTAACCTGTAATTTGATGTAAACAGGGCCCATTAAGATGATAAAATGTAGAGTCTCCCATAGAGAGATCAATATGTTGGACTTAATTTGGCTGCTAGTTAATTCTTTAATGTACAAGGGAGTTTGTATGTCACTCATTGGAAAAAAGCATGTGCTTTCTTGGTAAATCAAAGTGCAGAGACATGTTTCCTTGCCGTGGACCTAGTATAACATGGCTGACAGACTAACGAGGGATTCGTCATTGATCTAAGGTGAAATCGGAGATGATGTTTTCGGATAGAAAAATTTTTATGATGACGAGTCGAAAAAAATGTGGCCTTTTTGATGAGCTCTTAGAATACATATTTTATATCTGAAAACTGTGGAGCAAACATTGATTTCTTGTTTTTGATGGTTTTATGGCATTTGTGCTGAAATATGAAAGAAGCGGCATTGTGGGTGACCAATTTTATATTAATGGTAAATGGAACAATGGATTGAGTTTGCTCAATTCCTGTGAAAATATAGAGCTAGCAGAGGAAATTGTGAGCTTCTAATGAGGGTGTTCTTTATTGATGGATATCACGACTAATCGGACATGAAGTGGTCAGCAAGAGAGATGGAGTGAATCAGAGAGTTGATCACCAGGATGTACTATGTGCGAGCTCTGGGCAGCAGGATGGTGTTATATCAACCCTACCTCTACTTACACATGGAATATTACATACACAGGGGGCTCCCAAGGTTCGGCTGGTTTATAGCAACACTAATATTAAGATGTCATGGCAAAGGATCTGATATTTGTACATGCTGTTATAGGAACTACGAAACATGTATGGAAAACAAACAGGGAATTCGGTAGCTTGGAAGCAGGATTTTGAAAGTTGACAAATACTTTTACGCAAATACGCATTTCCTTGTTTGTGGACAAGGTTGTCTGTTTTGATGTATGCTTCTTTAAATGAAAGACGAAGACTAATTTAAGTGTGGAAAGCCAATTAACATGAATGTTTTATTCAGTTTATGGAAATAATTTCATTATTGTGTCATATATTCTCCCTGGTTTTGCACTTCAAATGTGTCTTCTTCTTGTGTGTGTGTTATTTCAAACTTAAGAAGTGAAGTGAAGACATTACACCAATGACCATGGGAGATGTGTTGGATTTGTGGTGGAGATAAAAATACATGGGGTAAAGACATTTCCCTGTGAGGTTAGAGGATGGCAGGGGCCACGCCTTCCATGAATAGACAGGGCACTTACCCTGTTATGAAGGTGGGGGCCTTGGGTAGGTCCAGGTTTGGATCCATGAGGATTATTGGAGGTCGGACTCTCCACGAAAGTCGGGAGAATTCCGTGGAAAGACTGGAACCTGTCCATCAAGTGGAGGTCAATATTTCAATGAAAATATTTGTACCTTAGAATGTATCTATATCACCATCTAGATGTATAACTGGGCATTAAATTGATTGCTGTTCATTATAGAATCACCTTGATATTTGCTCTTGGGGAGTTTCTACCTACCTTAGCTACTCTATAGTTATAAGGTATTTGTATAGGTAGTAAAGTGCAATTATGTATATTGCAATTTGTATCATTGTTAGAGTAAAGTGCACCTGTCAGCCCACTAATGTTTGGAACCAAGGTGCAAGTGAGACAATAGAAATGACCTGGGGGCACCTGCTGCTGGCTGTAATTGCTATTTTCACCTGTCCGGTCCACCTGTAGAATATACCCTGTCCCAGTCCATGCATGCCTGCACTAGTTGACAGGCAATTCAGTCGTCTATCTGTCTGGGCCCCAGTATATAAACAACAACCCACTGTAGCATTCTCATCAGTCATTGATTTCAGTCCATAGTGTTCACATCCCAAGTCTTCCTCAATCTGTAATCATGGTCCACTTGAAAGTTAGACTTTTCAAGGTCAAAGTTCAGGTATGACACAAAGGGTATTTTTAGTATTATTCTTCATTTTTTTTAATGGATGTTGATGTAGTTTTATAACCTTGGCATCTGAAAGTACAGCAGGTTCTTTCTTCCCTGTGCAAATTTCTTTGTTTTAATGTGCTAATTAGATAGGAAAGTTATCTCCCTAAAACACATTACTGAGTTGATTAGTATCCCCCCATGCTCCTTGGAAAGTGAACCAAGACAAGATAGCTAGGCAACCCTCTCCAATAAACCTCTAGCTTACTCATCCATTGGCCCGATACTTCAAAAGATATCTGTGTGTGTGTCTTTGTTTATTTACTCTGTGTAGATAACCTACATGTATGTAAATGACAGTAAAGATATTGACAGAATATAAACACACATGGTGCCCTCTCTCTTCCCTGTGCGAGCCATACGTGTCGACCCCCGTGGTGGGCCTCAATGCATTATACTACACTTTAAGCATGCACTGCTTCCTGAAGCCTCCGGAGTAATGTCATTCTGTGTGTTGTGATTTCCATGGAAGTTCTGTAAATTACGGGACAGTAGGGAAAAAATGTGCTTCCTTGTGGAAGTAGCATTCTGGGGCGTTATAGTTCTCCTGGTGTGGACATTCCTGGCAAAAGTGAGTAGAACTTGTGGGGGGACACGAAGCTAGCAGGGTTGATACATGGTAGTGAATCATTTTATTATGAATGTCACTGTCGACTGATCAATATTGTTTTCTCCTATAATGCAGTCGAGCATGTTACTGCTGATGCAGCAAGTAAAGGGATTCTTCCTTATTCTGCCACTTCATCACTGTCATTTAACCCTTAAAATTGAATGGGACACTCTATATTCTCAGTTTACTGTAAATCTGATACTTGATTAAGGTGATGTTTTCAAGGGATGAATTGTATGACAAGGTCATTTCAGCTGGGCACTGAGACGGAACATCTTTTAAATTCTAAAGATTTCCACTTTGTAGTCATGTTTGCATAAGACTTGTTGACATCATGCAGAGAAGGAATTCTGAATTTTACCTGTAGTGGTTTTTGCCTAATGACTCTCTTATTTTCCTGCTGTGACCTTAATTGGATAGGGATTTTGTTAATTACCAGCATAGAATCAATATTAATTGATGGTTTACTCAGGTTATTAGCTTATTATGTTATATATAGAATCAATATGGATAGCCTATTTGAGTCTTCTGCATGACATTTGAACCAAAGATAGATCAAAAGAAAATGGACACAATTTATAATGTCCTCTATTCAGCTTAAATCTGTTGACCTGCCCAGTTGAAATTGCAGAGATTTATTGGCCTCTGCTGGCTTTGTAAATAACAAAACCCTAAAACAGCCTGTTGTAAAATCTTGACCAAACTTTGTGCATAGGTGTGACACTCTATACAAGTCTATTTAGGTGTAAAATCTCGGAGGTGAAAAACCTTAATTCTAACATGATTCTAACTTAAAACATGCCACCTCTCTCCATTGTGTAATTTCAGGTGACTCGAGCTCTGACATGCTTTGTTAACTTTTCAGGACTCTTTTTGACAATGTAGATTAATGTGCATATAACCTTGGCTAATAAAATCTCTCTCCCTTCAACTCTTCTGGTTTTCATAAAAGAGCTTTGTATGGATACACTTGTAAATTGTAACATTATGCCACACTGACTTTAAAGATTTATTTTGAAGGTGAAATGGAGGAGAAGAAATGTAGATTTGGCATAATAATTTATTTTGTGACCATCAGTCATCAAGTATTGCAGCAATTTTGCTGTTAGATTTTTTGTGAAAATTTTGTTATCTAAAAACTGAGGACTTTGTTTTATTCTTCAGAGACCAGAGCCGGACACATTAACATACGCCGAGGCATTATGGGACCACATCACCATGGACCCAGAGGAGCTTGGATTCCGCGCCGGTGACGTCATAGAAGTAGCGGATATGTCGGACAAGGACTGGTGGTGGGGGGCCATTGATGACCGTGAGGGGTGGTTCCCAGCCACTTTTGTCAGGGTACAAATAGCCACATAAATGTTATAATGTATATTATTTAAAAGCCTGTAGTGATGAAAAAAAATTGCAACTGCTCCTAAGCAGAGACATAGATAACATGTTATTTATGTCTCTGTCCTAAGCAAAGTTAATACAGGAATCTTCCTGTTTCTAAACAGTACTCATTGTCAAGCATTTTTCAGCATTACTCAAGTACTTTTATGTATTTTTGTCGCATGCTGAATGATGTCCAATTATCTCTTCAGTTACGAGTGAACCAGGAGCCTTCGGATCTAGGCCTCCATGCAGAAGGCATCTTAGAACATTCCAGTCCAGCCAACCACAGAATCAGTGTCCTCAATTCGGACCAGGCCAGGGAAAACGTGGTCAACGAAATTATCAATGCAGAGCGAGAGTATGTCAAACATCTCAAAGATGTTGTTGAGGTTTGTAGAATTTTCTCTCTCTTTTTGATAAAATTGAAGAATTATGACGAATCTGAAAATAAAAAATTGCGACAAAATTGTAGTGAAAGAAATTATTGAAACGAGAGGTCCCAAGAAGTAATTCTTTAACCCATTGTATTTCCTTACTTGCAGGGCTACATAAGGCATGCAAGGAAAAGAGAAGATATGTTCTCTGAGGATAGGATTTCTGTGATATTTGGCAATATGGAGGACATTTATGAATTCTCACAAAAGTTTCTGGAGAATATCGAGAGCTCGTTTGTGAAGGAGAATCCTCATCAGAGTCAGTTAGGACACTGTTTCCTGGAGTGTGTGAGTAATTCAAATATTGTGAGGAAGTGATGGGGGGGGGGGGAGATTATTATCACATCTGAGTTTGTTCATAGGATCTTAATCAACTTCTATCGTACAGCAAGTGCTGTATAGGATAGGGATAGGGAGAGAAAAATATGCACAAGGATTGTGTTTACTCAGTTAACATATGACATGATCCTATCTCAATTTGCTCAAAACTTCAAACTGAAATGTGTTAGGGACGGGGAAAAAAGGAGGATATGTTTAAATATGTTAAAATTGATGAGAATGCATGTTCTAATGATTTCCAATTTGTTTTTCACTGTGAGAACTGTTATGTAATATTGATATTTTATTGTTTGCAGAGCAAGGAATTTGAGATCTACTCTGATTACTGCAACAACCACCCCTCAGCTTCAGAAGAACTCAAAGATCTCTACAAGAATAAAAAATACAGGCATTTCTTCGAGGTATGGCATATTCGGTAACTCGATTACCAACCACTTTCTGCCGTTTATTAGTTTTTCTTCCCATTTAAACAAATTGAAGGGCAAAGCAATTAAGCCAATGATGTAATAGCAAATGAAAACAATTGGTTGTAAACTTAACAATTATCTATTTAAACCTCTACTTTACAGGCCTGCCGGTTGTTACAAGAAATGATTGAAATCCCACTGGAAGGATTTTTATTAACCCCTGTGCAAAAGATCTGTAAATACCCCCTCCAACTCAATGAACTGTTGAAATACACCCCTGTGACCCATCCAGACCATGTGCACATACAGGGGGCGCTAGACGCCATGAAGAAAATCGCCATGCTGATCAACGAAAGAAAACGCAAGATGGAGAGTATAGAGAAGCTTGCCTACTGGCAGACGACAGTGGAAGACTGGCAGGTCAGTGGATTATTGAGTCATTTCTTCCACCACCATCTCTTCATCAATCAACTGTGTCGTAGACACCGTGTTCAATGTTTTGTCTGGGAATAATAAGCGGATTACCATTGATTTTTTCCTGTCTTTTTAGGGTCCTGACCTACTGGAGGATAGCTCAGAATTGATCTACGCGGGAGAAATGAACAAAGTCAATTCTGCTGGCTGGTCCCAAGAACGCAACTTTTTCTTGTTTGATCACCAACTGGTGTATTGTAAAAAGGTATTACTAATTACAGGAAAAGGACTTCTAAATTAAGTCTCTCTTATTCAGATGAATAAAGACCGTTCACCTTTTAAGACGTGTTTCAAAGAAATGAAAATTTTTTAATTTGACTTAAAGGAAAAATACAAATTAAAATTTCTTGGTTTAATTTTCAAGAGTTCCATTAAAGCCTTCTAGGAAATTATATCTGTACATTTTTGGAATATTGTGAACATGATTTTTTTCTCCTTTAGGATCTCCTAAAAAAGAATGGATATAGTTATAAAGGAAGAATAGATCTGGACGACTGTGAACTTATTGATCTCGAAGATGGAAAAGGTATTTCTACTGACTAACCAACTTGCTGAAATAATGAAATTATATCCTTTTAATCAAAACAACAAAATTCAATTTTGGTCCTGAATATCATTTTAATTTCATGATTATTTTTATTCTAAAAATTTCAGATACCCAGTATAATGTGACAGTTAAAAATGCTTGGAAGATACATGAGGTTTCGCGGGAGAAGTGGTATCTGCTGGTGGCACGGAGCTCCGCGGAGAAGGAGAAGTGGATGAAGGCGTTCACCAATGAACGCAAGCGAGTCAAAGAGGACCAGGAAAACAGTGAGTTCTTATGTAAAACTCTGTACTTATTTTAATAAAAATTCTACAAGCAGGAACAAATTCAAGGACTGTATGTTTAACATGTTATCTTGATTTGTTTAACATGTTATCTTGATTTGTTTAACATGTTATCTTGATTTGTTTAATGTTATTTTGATTTGTGGATTTAGAAACATCTATATGTTGCTGATATGGCTCAATCTAGCTCGAACTGATTAAGTGTTTCCTATTTTGAATAAACTGTGGTATATATCAATCACTTTCAAAGTTATTAATAGGATGTGGTGGATTTTATGGTTCACAAACACCTGACAGTCAAATTTAATGTCTTTTTTTAAACATGCTTTTCAAAAGATGTTTTAAATTTGCTGAGATGATGGGATTTTAATCCAAAGCATTTTAATCTCTTTAAGATTTTGTTCCTCTCTACTGGAAAAGGATGGTTCTTAATAAGATCAAGACTAGTCAAGGTATGTTTTGGGGTACCATACAGGGTTATTCGATTTAAGACTTAAAGAAAATAAATAAATTAATGAATATATAATAAAAGATTCCTAGAGATTAAATATTGATTAATGAAACATTAATGTAAATTGATAAAACCTTAATGTTAAACAAGCACAAATACAAAAATATTATTGCAAAAATCTTTGTTTGATTGCATTTGCAATCCATTTCATTGCATTAAAAAATTGATTACTTTTTTAGAAAAACAAAGGTCAGGAGGACAAATGAATTATCAGAAAGAGTTTGTTCGAGGAATCCCCTCCCACGCTACCTTACCCCGCTCCTACAGCAAAAAAGTCCAGAAAAAGAAGGGCTGGTTCGGATTTGGAAACAAGAAGACCAAATGATCTTATACTGCTATTAACTAATGTGTTCATAAGTAACAGTGAAAATCTCCCATAATTCACTGCACAGGAAAATGCCTCGTTATAGAGAGACGCTATTCTCACTGTACACCAAGAAGTTTACAAAGATCTCTGGTGAACAAAGCGAAATTCCAGGATTTCTACAACACATGAAGAAGTAACAGTACTGTACTTAATAAGGTCTTCATGCAAGTGGCAAGTGAAAGAGACAAGGAGGGTTCAGGACATGAGCTCAGGCCCTTGGTCTAAATCTGTGTCACTGCCAAACAAAAGAACAATGCAAATTTGTGGATTAAATGTTGACATGTATCTGTGTGTGTGTAAATGTGTGAGAAATATTAACTGTAACTTCTTTGTCAATTGGCTGGACCTCATTGTGATAGTGAATATGACATGAAATGTTCTGCATATTTATTTCCAGTGTATTACTTTCATGGAACTTGATCATGTACATGAGTTGATTCTTCTGCCATATGATAATTGTGTGCCCCTAGTCTTTCCATTCTTTCCATTACAGTTGGACTCTGCCATGTTTAAGTGGCACAAGTATCTTGGATACAACCCCACCCACCCGTAGACCCCATGCCCATCCCCAACTTAATAATCACATACAAATACAATGGTGCTATATATTTCATACTGAATTGACCAACAAAGTGCTGGAAGGGAAGAGATATTAAATCTCATTAGACCAGTGTTCATATTGTTGCCTTTTAAAAACAAAAATGTTTTTTATGGTCACTTCAACCTTTTTCGCCGCGCACACAGAAGTTCCATAAAAAACACAGTAGGTTTAATATATAGGTTTATTAGCCCCTATTTCCTCCTACCCCCCATGGCTTCAATCCATCTCTTTTAGAATTTTCGAATACCCATTCACATCATGATGTCATGGATACACTACTGACCAAAAGGGATGTTAATTATAAGCCTTTTTGTTCACATTGAAACAAACAAGGGGGCCAAGATGGCTGTGTGTCTATTATACATGTATAAATATCATGGATATGATTTTACTCCTCCAGTTTCAATGTTGTGTATATTACTAACATTTGTGTCCAGCTCTTCACTAGATAAATATATCAGTTTTCCATCCATCATTTCTGGATTTCATTCGAACATTGACCTCTATGAAGTACATTAATGTCCATCATTTTAATTTTAATGGTACCTGTATTTCTTTTTTTTAATGACAAACCACTGTGTTTTTCAAGTACAACTAAAATACAGTTAATTGATATTTGTGTATGAATTATCATCATTTTTATTGGTTCAACTCTAGTCAATATTGTAGACTAAATATTGTACAGACTTTGTATAACTCTGCAAATTGACAACATTATAGTGCTTTAGTAGGTTGATAACTCGGTCATATCTACACGTAGTCTTTATAAAGACGCATTGATCTTACATTGTATGTATAACAACATGAACTGTACTTGTAATTTAACTGAAACCAATCTGCTGTTAGAGCAGAGCAATAAAACTATAAAACCTTAGCACTCTGGATTTACTCGTTATTTATGATAAGTGAATGATGCACTAACATTTAAAATCTAATTAAATGTGACATGGTTGGTAAAATGTACATATCGTGTTGACAGGAGACCAATGAAGTTTGAATCTGGAAATTGTATACAAGAATTAAAGCAAAGGGAGAGAATTCACTAAGGGGAATGAATTATGTTTTGATATGTTATTCAAATGTACAAAATATTTGAACAACATCTATCTGACATGAAAAGGAAAAAAAAATGTTTTTATTACACTATCCTACTGTACATGTACAAGTAATTACGTCTACTGAGTATTTTCTCCCCTACTGGTATTTTTTAAGAAGTTGGACAGTGTTTTTAAAATCTTACCAGTTTCCGCCAGTCCGTTAACGTGTGAGAAAATGCATTCAAAATTACTTTCAAATGAATTATTTAGCAGTGACATGTCTATTCAAATCACTTTCAAGAAATCAATTGAAACTTTGCTACATTAATTGAGAGCACAGACTACAAAATACATGTACTTCAAAATAATTTTAGTATATGAACTGTAATGATAATTTATATACTTTTATCTAGGTTATATGGATAATAAAAGAAATTGAGAGAGAGATGCAAACATAAACACATAAAATGCTTTCTTTGGTGGTTTATAATATGGGCTATGACAGCAGTAATCATTGCAAAAAAAAAATATTGAGCATAAAGATGGGGCTAAGTAATATTCTAGCTGCCATGCTTGCTCCCTTTATACTGACTTATAGCACCATGAAGTTCAAGTATTTCTTACCAGGTAAAACAGTAGCCTTTGTTCTAGAATGGCAAAGAAATGCCATTTAAAAGATCATATACATGTATGCTGATACATGTATACTGTACGTAAAGATATTTCCGTATCAAAAATTGTTACCTTAAATCCTATTTTTCCCATTTATTAAATTGCATGCCTTTATTAATGCTTGAGAAACAATATAAGTACATGTAGTGTAAAAGGAGGAAGCTTTTCCAGCTTTTAAACATAATTTATGATTAAGAGATGAGATTGATGTACATGATTGATAAAACTGTGTGAGAGAGCAAAGAAAGATAATTCACAAATGTGAATCTCTTTTTTACAATATCTGTAATATGACACTCTTTAAAAATTTGAGATTTCTCAGAAAATTCAAGTTTCTCTCACCAAAGTTTGCCACCAAGTGAATTTTTCTCAAACTCAGACTTGCCTGCAAGTTATTTTCTCAAATGTGCATGCACCATCATTTTTCGTATTAAACTCTTTTGAGAAAATGAATCTGAGAATTTCTCATAAAATCTTGGGAGAGATGCATAATTACCGCAAATCTCACCTGAATTCATTATCCAAAAATGACCTTCCGTCAACTTCTGCAATGTAGTTGTTGTCGACGTAAAGCAATTCCTAGACGATTACATAACAATCTAATACACTCAGATAACTCCACTTGGACAAAAACAAAGGTTCAAATTACTATCCTCCTAATACCGGTAATTATTCATACCCTTGGCAGATTGATATTCCATTCACATGTATGCATACAAACGGTGCATTTGATAAGGCTTGATCAATATTATGACAATTCAAAAGCATGCAGTTTAAAATGTGATATGAATTAAATCCATAAACTTTTTAAAACTGCCTCACATTAAGCATATACAAATAAATCTTGATAATTTCTGACAGTTAAAGTAAATTTCCATACTCAAAATGCATGTGAAATTGGACCAAGCATAAAAGTTATGCCCAAGATGATGTAAAAAGCTAGTGAATTTCAATCATCAAGCTTTGTACTTGCTTGAAGCTATATACTGTACTTGAGTAAGTACAATTTTGTTTATACATACTTCAATTTCAAAAACCTGAACATGCACTACTCTCTATATAATGACTTCTAGGCCATCTTTCTATAAAAAGTAATAAATAACACAAAGATGAAGCTGACATTGCATGATTTATTAAATCAGTTGAGATCTCGAGCACCATTCATTGTATAATTCATTGTCATTGTATAAATCATTGTCATTGTATAGTTCATTGTAAATAAAGAGTCATCTGTAAATGTACAACATAACAGTTAAAGGAAATCAACAGTAAAAATCAAAAGTAAAAAAATTATACATAAGATTAACTGTCTCTGCTTGACATATTGCTGTAAACATATATACATTAAAAAAATAATTAATGTCAATTAAATGTACATGTACACTGTACTTGAATAGTAGAGAGATTTATGTTTCCATGGTGACAGGACCTTTGGCAGCAATGGACTTCTGACAGGCCCGGACCAGGCGCATAGCATTCAGTGTGTCCTCCTTCTTTACTCGTAGTTCTGCTTTACCTGTGAGGCGGCAAGTTCAAAGTTTGGTATTTATCATTTTAAAACAAGGGGATTTTAAATGGGGGGGGGGGGGGGGGGGGGGGGCTGCATCCACATCTAACAAAAGAAGAGAAGTTAGTTATATCACTCTTGTGAATCTATTCATGTATGTGGAAAAAATATTTTCAAAGTATGAATAAATTCTTTGTGAAGTTCTAGAGCAAAACAGAACACTTGATGAGAGTGTAAAGTAGCTAACTGGTTATCTGTGATTCAGTGGTTACATAGTGTACTGGCTGGTTTTAAATTCAGCAGCAGTCTGACACTTGATTCCAAAGGATTCAACTAATTTTCGTATTATATTGGTACATGAATACAATGTGTTGCATTTTGTTGTTTGGCATATAAGCTTTACCGGTATTCCAAAACCAATTCAAGGAAGTAAACATGCTTTAATTGTTAACTTTTATAAGAAAAATTTTTCTACTATTTTTATTGCTCAACAGACTAATTTGTTTTCTGTGGGGCAGCCCCCTCCCCCAATTAAAAACATTTCTGATGCCAGCGTTAAACAATATTCACATCCAATATCCAACACACTGGTCAGCTACCGGGTAAATCATACAATAACTGGCACACTGACATTAAAAACTCCTTACCAGGACATTTTAGCTAACATACAGAATTCATCCAGACTACTGATTTACTTTTTATGAGAAATTCACAATATACCAGAATCTCTTTAAATACAATTTATACCTTGCATGACGTCCAGGAAGTGTTCCAATTCGGCAGCGTAGGCCAGTGGGTATCTGTTGGTGAAGTGACTGTCAATGGGAGGGACTGAGCTTCCCTGGGCCAGGTGCTCCCACACCAGACCCGACCTCTTGTTATCAACCTGGAGCATGCCCTTGTCACACAACACCTACCAAATAGTTTGAAGATTTATTTTTCCAAATACAAAGAAATCATTTCATATATTCATTTAGAGTGAGGAGTGGATTAAAATATCATGGATCGTTCAGAATTTACGAATTTTTGCATGAGGATGTAATTTTGTGGGCAATTTATTGTTCAACAGTCTTGTGTGGATTTAATTTACAGTGAATATATAAAGGATGTGGGTATATATTGCTTGTTTTTCTGTGCAAAATTAAAGTAAAATTGTAACAGAATGCTGAATGAAAAGCCACACCTAAAAGAAATTGATAGTATTATTTTCATACGTCAAAATGAATCAATGGAAATTATTGCCCCAGAAACTCCCAGTTTGGTGTGGTTTTTTTGGTATGTTTTAGGGTCTTTTCCTCAGACATCACAGCTCGCACACAAACCTCTAGTCTTTGGTCGTATCCATAGGGTGCCACCCGTCCATTCTCCACCGATGACACCACACCGTTCTTGAACTTTATGGTAACCACGACCTGGTCATAGTCACCACAGCTGGCAATGTCAGGGTCAAAGGCCGAAGCACTGACATAGACGGACTCAGGTTGTGACCCCGCTAACCACAAGGACATGTCAAGGTCATGAATTGTTGAATCATAGATAATACCGCCTGCAATATGCATCATGAATGGTATTGTTGGATCTACTATTTCAGCAGTTCTTACAGTAGGTTGTTTGTGCTGTGTTCATTATATATCAGAACAAAATGTTTCATATGATTTTTGTCAGTTAAGGATCTTTCAACTACTGTTAGATTGAAATGATTAACAACTTCTTCAGAAAATCAGTTGTACATAGCACCCTGTGGCTCTATAAATGTTTTTGAGGTGATTTTTCCCACCTGAAGTTTTGATATAGGAGATGGGGGGAGGGGCCAAATCTCGACTGGTCACCTTGATTAAGCGAAGGTTTCCCAGTTCCTTATTTAACACTTTCTCTTGGACACTGCAGAAATTTGGCTCAAACCTCCTGTACATTGAAGGAAACAAAAAATACATAGTATTACC
>WFKH01010211.1:26172729-26183672 GCA_016163765.1 Magallana hongkongensis
TTTTTGGGGGTGGTGTTTTGCTGGGTGGTTCTTCAGATTGTCGGGGACCACCGAGACCACAGAGATGACCCCCCAGGACCGACACAAGCGCCCTCTCTCTCCGAGGATTCGTTCTATTCCTGTTCTCCGTGTAAACCCATGATGATAGCTGATGATGCTGACACAATGAGGCTCGCCACGGGGAGTTCCTCCTTTGTGTGTTGTAAACGGATAAGTCCTGATGTCCAGTTAGAGGTTTGTACAAAAATTGATGGAATGATTTCATTACAGGCGAAACTTTATGATACACGATCTACCATATATATAAATAAATAAATAAATATAAATATATATTTAATTATAATATAATTACTATCGTTAGGTGTATAAACACAGAAACTCGTTCAATATTTATGGCTTAGAATTTGACTGGAATTGAATCTTTTTTGTTGTTTTGTTTTTTTGTTCATTGTTTATTTTCAAAGTAATAGAATTACCATGTGTTACAATTTGAAATGTTGATTTGATCTTGAAGTCAATACCCTTTAATTCAAACGAAGATTGTTTAGTTGATATTGGAGCGACAATACTTTAATGATTTTTTTTACTTTGATTAGCTACCAAACACAGGTCAACTACTGGAAGAATGTCAGGCTAAACAAGGTATGCAGAGAGAGAGAGAGAGAGAGAGAGAGAGAGAGAGATTGGTTTGAGAAAGAGAAAAAGAGATATTTAGATATTTTCTTTCCTAAAAAAATTATCTTAATTATTTTTAAAACATTCATTCTTTTTTATTTTATATAAAGATGATAACGGGGACACAGTTGGAGCACTCTTGTACATTAATCTAAACCTGACACAGTGTACCTCAGGTAAGTAAATGGAATCAGAAAAACATGCAATTTACATTAATTTTTAAAGAAATTCATTTATAAAATGCTCACCAACGCCCTGGGTTTCCCTGACCAGTTATGAAAAAATCGCACAATATACAGTTCATAACCGTAAGCCGATTGAGATAAAATCACATTCTAAATTAAATTCTATGATTTGCAAAAACACTGGACCTAAGATTTTATTTACTCAGAACAATGCACATTCTTCGTCGATTAAACAACTTTGATCCGTTTTATTTAGGGTTGCATTGGAAGCTGGGCAGAGAGACCTCCTATATGAAAGGGGGAGTGGGGTATGAGGACATTTCTCAGTACGGACGACTCACCGTTCCTAGTGACGGGATTTATACAGTTTACAGCTACATACAGTTCGATTCCTACACGGTGAATAGTGAACTGGACCACCCAAAGCCAGAAATGCACGTGCTGTACAAAAATGACAACCAGTTGGTTCAAATGAATAAGTTCATGTTGAGAAAGCACAGTTACATCACCAGTCAAGTGGGACCGATTCTGGTGGAGTTGAAGGCCAGAGATTCTATCCATGTTGCTGTGGGTTCAATGGGGTTTATCCACAACAATCCTCAATCCAGCGTGTTCGGATTATATAAGTTATAAATAACGATTACAAAACCTGGAGAATCCCGAAATCATAACAGAAGAATGCAGTTTTGGTTTGTTGCTGTGTGACACAATCCTCAAACCAGTGTGTTTGGGATGTTTAGGTTGTATGTAAATCATGGAAAATGTTTGGAATTCCTAAATTCCTCATTGAAAGAATAGCTAGCATTTGCAGTTCAATAGTCCTTGATTGTTTTAAAGTGTGTTGCCTAAATTAAATCAATGCAGAATTTAGTACTTTAAACGATGTTCTGTCAAGAGGTAACGAACGGTACTGTAAAATGTTAGGTAGCATTCATTTAAAAGTTTACCGAGATATATTTACATCCACTGAGCATTTTAAGCAAACCTATTGTGATTCAGAGCTCTATAGAAACTGACAGGGCTGAAATCTACACGATCCAGTTCTAACCAGTTTATCGATTGGTCAAAACCTTCAGCACAAAAAAAAAAATAGAAAATAAAAAAATCACGGATCATGTTGATGTCGGACTCAAATTCCCATATTTATAAGAATAATTGGCTATTTCTTCTTTGTAACGTACTGATGTACATTAAAAATAATTTAGATTATGTTAATTAGATTTTTGTTTTGTATTTTGTTTGTTTTTGTTGGTTGGTTTTTTGGGTTGTTTTTTTTGCACAACTTGTGCCAGAGTCAACTTGAGGCAGTTTACCTCATGTAAGTGATGTAGCCACGTGTTTCTTATCTTATGGATTGTTTTGTAAAATTTAAACACTTTTTTTTTGATGGAAAAGAAAATTTTACGTAACCATTGTTACATAAGCTTTTGAAGTCGTTAACAAACTTCAACAACTTACATACATGTAGATGACGAATTTATTGTTAAGTCAATTAATGTAAAATGCTTAATATCAATGACAAGACCATAGGTCAATTAATGTTTACATTAATTTTTAAGTGTGACTGGAAATATTTCCATCAAATAAGAGTATGAATACAATATATAATAGGTTTTAAGGCAAATTGGTTTGAAAGAACCCTCGTTTATAGCACATTTATAAATTAAAAAAAAAACACGTTAACGCAATGAATGAGTAAATTTCGTATTTAGTACCTGGATAAGAGGTTGTTTTTGGGAGTTGATTTTAATCAACTCTCCTATGCAGTTACTCAGGCAAACAGTGTTTGGACCTAAGCACAAATCAACACCGCTGACAACATTTAGTTCTTGAAAATAATTAATAAATTCGATGAAATGTATTCTAAAGCATTGTTTTTTAAAGGAAACCTATTTATAGATACCTTGTAAATAGTCAGATTTTAAATGGTACGAATAATTTAGATATTTTTGTAGTCGTACATTGTATGTATTCCTACGCCGGAGTTCAATATAGTCTCGTTCAACCAGACGCTCGGCTGTCTCCGTAAATATCCGACAAGCAGAGTGTCTCTCTTGCTTGTCGGAGATTAACGGAGACTGCCGAGCGTCTGGTTGAACGAGACTAGAGTTGAATATTGCTTGGATCCATACAATTTCTCAGAACTATTTCGATAACTGATACGTAGTTTGATGGAATTAATTCTTTGCATATTACACAACATGATTCATATGGGTTTTCACGAAATTTCTGTTTGAGAATTTATATTATAAAAATATACGTAATTCA
Source organism: Magallana hongkongensis (assembly GCA_016163765.1). Taxonomy (NCBI): domain Eukaryota; kingdom Metazoa; phylum Mollusca; class Bivalvia; order Ostreida; family Ostreidae; genus Magallana; species Magallana hongkongensis. Next base: position 26,175,858 of record WFKH01010211.1, read on the forward strand.
AATTCATATAGGAAACTAATTGCCATGCAAAATAATATCGTTGATTTTAAAATAAATAATAATCGATAAAATCAACTCCCGTCAGTACTTCAGTACTTTGATTTTAATTCGCAGTTTTTAGTTTTCACATTGACAACATTCAGAGACACATTCATATCATCGAAGCAGATAGTTACTATTTAAGCATTGAATGCTTATTTTTGGATGTCGTCGGTCCTATGACACATCAATGCGGCGCAGACAAATTGACGGTATGATAATTTGTCTGCACCGCGTTGGTGTGTCATAGGATCGACGACATCCAAAAATAAGCATTCAATGCTTATATTTAAATTCATACTGATGTCTGTTTGTATGAAATATATGTGTATTGTCGCTGTAAAGCCATTATATAAGCTCTCAGTCAGGGATATGAAACATACATGGAACAGCCATACTAACATGTTATTTAGTTCGCTTCCGCGACTAAAAATATATAGTACCAGGAACTTTGTATAGAAATCTTTTTTTATTAAGGAGTAGATAAATTTAATGATTATTTTTCAAAAGTACATATCAAATTGGTTATGTAAGGTTGAACGTTTCATTTAATCTTACAAAAATATATATACTCAAAACACGTGGCGACGTTTATATTTGTGCTCATGGCGCATGAATTAGCAAAGTGTATTCATAGGAAATTGAACGTCGCAGATTTCCAATGCAAACATAAGGGGAAATATACACTGAATATAAATATTTAGATATGAATTAAAGTTAATACAATAGTAGACAACACATAAAATTACCCGTAATACTATTGAAAGCTTTTTTCTGCATAGCTACATAGTTATATCTGACAATACTAGTAGTTATTAGAATTATATCTTTTAATATTGACATTTTGAAATTAATATTTGCTGATTTTTGTTTTTATAAACACTGGCTCCTATTACAATGGTATTATAATCTTACCATATACATAACAGTACAAGTCTTTGGACAAACCAAAATATCTTGAAAACATTGTAATAAAACTCATTATACTTTTATATTTATTGCATTGTATTTAAACAAAAAACTCTTTTTGAGTTCTTTGAGTTGACATCAATATGTGATGTTACTACATGCAACTATGGTTTTAAACATTGACCTAGAAGGAGTAGGTAATTATTTCTAAACTTTTTTTTAATAAAATCATCATCAAAATCCAAAACTGTGTTTACAGCAGTGTCTCCATATACTGTATGTTGCATGAAAATATGTAAAGATGATTGCTTCTCTTCAAGTAGCTTTTAGATACGATACTTCCCAAAAACAGTTTGTAGAGGCACTGATTGCTGGAGACCGTAACTGATTGTGTATTTTCATATCGAACCGGAATCAGACATGGCCGAGGCAGATGACTCGGACTCGGACTCGCACTAAACATTGGCTTATGTAACAGGTATGGCCACATGTGACACTGCTGTAAAATCATGGGAGATACTGAAGGTCGAGCAAAAATGTTTTTAGTCATTGATGCCTATTGTTTCATTGTTCATCAATATATGGCTGAAATATATATTTTTTTACTGCAAATGATATTGTTATTTTATTTCTGTATCAATATATATATATATATATATATATATATATATATATATAACACATTGGTTTTCAAATTTAAAAGCAGGATCTTATAAGGTGGCTCTACACACCAAAATATTATTTAATGGATCTGTAAAGTATCTTTTTTGAAACATGATTGCACAAATAAGAGACTGATCATAGGTCTTTTTTATATTATATAAATTTTGTGTATTTTTTTCCAGATAAAGGGGAAAGAAAAACTGTTAAGGCTGCAAAAAATTTTTAGAACTTAAACATTGATAAATTCAATATTTTACATGTTTTTCTAATTATACATAGTAAAGACTGTCAGGGAAATTTTTTTGATTTTTTTTTAAATGAAAATTGTTATTCATGTATGTTGATATTTTTGTTATGTTTGCCTAAAATCAGTCACATGAATCAATTATCAAACTATCATTTTTTAAAACGAAACTGTATCGAAATTGCAAAATTTTAAAAAAATTGCAAATTATTAAAATTCAAACCGATTCCGATTGTAAATAAAATTCCCCCGGACATAATCATACGTAGTGGGAATATCTCATACTACATGTAAAATAGATTTTTAATTAATATATCTTATAATTTATAAATTATTATTTTATTATTATTTTATTAATTTACATTGATTTTTCGATGGAATTTTTTTTTAAATTTACTAATTTTGTTTCAATTTCTCTTTAAATTCTATTCTCTTGTTTGATAAATGCTTTATGCGAGTGTTAGTTGTTAGTTGTATTAATCCGTAGATTTAAAAGAAACATATATTAACAAATAACGGTTTTCGTTCTTTTTTTTTCTTTTCTTTTTCTTGAGTTTTTTGGGGGTTTTTTTTTTAAATTTAAAATGACCTTTCTTGACATGTATTATTATGCATCAATTGAGACGAAATATGAAGCTCTAAAATATTTTGTTGGCAGTCAAAACAGGCGTTTTTTTCAGTATTTCTGAAAAAAGTACAAAAATTGATGTAAAGTAATTGATGTAAAATATCGATTTCTTTTTAGTGAAATCATGTTTCAAACAAGATACTGTAGAGAGCCATAAAATATTGGGGTATATTTCGCCACCTTTTGTGCGTGTTACATTTCCGAAATTTCGTTTGTAATTTACAATTCTGGCACCTCAAAGCTTAATGTTTAGCAGTAAAAAGATACTTCGCACGAGCATGTTCAGTTGCAGTAAATTGAAACTTAGAGTTATGTATCTAGCTACAACGACAGATAACCTGGATGTTCCAGAAAATTCAAAACTTTATCAAAATTGGGCGTGCCTTTGGTTTATGCAAGCAGATTGATAAATATGAAAAAAATTATATGAGTTTGTTTGTAGAATTTAATTCATAAAATTATTCGACGGTTTAACTTTAAAACAAGAGAGGACATACTTCATGTAAACATATATAACATAAAAAACCGGAAAGAGATTATTGTTCTTTCCTGTCAAACATTCTTTTAAACACTTAAACTAGATAAATTTTAAATTTGACATGTAGTGAAACTTTTTACATTTCAACTAATTGTGAAAAAACGTTGCCCTCTTTATTTCAGAGATTAAAGATGCAGGTTCTTAAACGGGAAACATGTTTGATTATCATAATATCAATGCTAATAATGTAACTGACAATAAAATTTGAGCACTTTTACCGAAGAAAAAACCTCCACCAGCTTTTTATTTTAATCAAGAGGCCCATGGGCCACATCGCTCACCTGAGCAACAATAGGCATGATAAGATCAGCCTAATGGAGTCATAATACAAAATATCTGGACAATGTGGTATAAATAAAAATTCATTTTCCCCCTGGATATTCTTATGTTTATAAACAAGTCCCTTTTCTACTAGGATGATTTTATAGTCATATCACATGTTGAGGATTGCAGTTCTAAAAAAGATCCTAAACAATTGCTTATATATGGTATATAAACCTATATCAAACTCTGAATCCCTTGTGAGGCCCAAGAACCGACCAGGGGCCAAAGTCTAAACAATTTTAAAGAATCAGCAATATGTCAAAATGCTTGCATATAAGTAAAACCATATGTGGTAACATTTCAGTTTTTGTGAATAACTAAAATGCTTTCCTTTGTACAATTGGATCCCCGATGTGGCCCCACCTTACTCCTCAAGAGTTTGATGTTAACGAATTTGAATCTACACTATTTGAAGTTGCTTCCACTAAAGTTACAGCTTTTCTAAGCAAATAGTTTTTTAGAAGAAGATTTTTAAAGATTTTTCTCTATATTTTCCTATGTAAAAATTTGCCCCCCCCCCCTCCCCCGCCCGTTATGACCCCATGCTACCCCCGGTGATCATGATTTGAACACATTTGAATTTACCCTACATGAGGATGCTTCCACACAAGTTTCAGCTTTTCTGGCCAATTGGTTTTTGAGAAGAAGATTTTTAAAGACTTTAATCTATTTACTCCTATTTAAAAATTCGACCCCCAATTGTGGCCCCACCCTACCCCCGGGGTCATGATTTTCACAACTTTAAATCTACACTACCTAATAATGCTTCCACACAAGTTTCAGCTTTCCTGGCTGATTAGTTTCTGAGAAGATTTTTTAAGATTTACTCTATATATTCCTATGTAAAACTTCGACCCCCCATTGTGGCCCCACCCTACCTCCGGGGGTCATGATTTTCACATCTTTGAATCTACACTTCCTGAGGATGCTTTCACACAAGTTTCAGCTTTCCTGGCCAAATAGTTCTTGAGAAGAAGATTTTTGAAATTTTCATGAAAATTTTCAATAATCATTAATTATCTCCCTTTGTAAAAGGGCGTGGTCCTTAATTTTCACAACTTTGAATCCCCTTTGCCTAAGAGTGCTTTGTGCCAAGTTTAGTTGAAATTGGCTTAGTGGTTCTGGAGAAGATGTTGAAAATGTGAACAGTTAACAGACGGACAGACAGACAGACGGACAGCGGACAGACAGATGGACGACAGACAAAATATGATCAGAAAAGCTCACTTGAGCTTTCAGCTCAGGTGAGCTTAAAAGTGCTTATTTTTCTGTTTTCCCTAATTAAGCTGCAGTATATATGTTATTTATGTAATCTTTTATTGAATGATGAGTTTGTGATTTGAAATTTGCAAATGTTTATACACTATTATTTGTATAATATAATGCATGTACTTACACATTTTACCCCTCTAAACGGCGTTAAAGAGAATTATGAAATCTGGCTGTTGACCATTTTGAAACGCCATTTTGACCTAAATAACGCCATTTTTGTAAAAGCCAGCATATATCTTCAAACTCAGTATACCCTAATTATGAATATAAACGTTGTTGGACCGGACTATAATTGTTTGTTTCATGCAATTTTTCTAGTTTAAAAATTAAAATAAAAAGTAATGAAATCTGGCTGTCGGCCATTTTAAAACGCCATTTTGACCTATTCAATTTTCGTCATAGCCAGCATATTTCTTCAGACTTACCATGCCTTAATTATATTGATTAACTTTGCTGGACCAAATTATAATTGTTGGTTTCATGCTTTTTCCCAATTTAAGAAACTTTAAGGAAAAAATATGAAATCTGGCTGTCCGCCATTTTGACATAAAAAACACCGTTTTAGTGGAGACCAGCATCATTTTAGCACGCCTTATTTATGATTTAAAAAATTGATGAACAGAATTATAATTGTTTGTTTCTCGCTTTTTCTCCATTTAACAAACTAAAGGAAAATTATAAAAACTAGATGTTCACCGTTATGAAGCGCCATTTTTTAGAAAGATAATTAACGTCATTTTCTTGAAAGACAGCATATTATTCCTGACTAACCACACCTAAGTTATGATTAAAAACTTTTCACGACCAAATATTCATTCTTTGTCTCACGCTTTTTTTCCATTTCAGAAATATAGGTAGAAATTCCAAATTTTGTTATCCGCCATTTTAAATCGCCATTTTGACCTTAATAACCTCATTTGTGGTAGGCCAACATATTTTTTAACACTCGGCACACATTGGATATGATAAAATACTATGCTGTACGAATTAATTAGTGTGTGTCAATATTTTATTCCCATTGAAGAGACTTTAAGAGAAAATTTTGAAGATTGGTTGTCCGCCATTTTGAATCGCCATTTTGACCTACTTTACGCCATTTTCATGAAGGCCAGCATATTTTTTGAGACTCGCCATACTTAAATTATGAAAACTATAAAAAAAACCATGCTGGGTAAAATAATAATTATTTGCCATTATAATGTATTTCTAGAGGGGGCGGGGGTATCACTACTCATTGATAAAAACATTCCTTTTGCATTTGATTAACCTGCGAGTGAGAGGTAAGACTTGCATGAACAAGGCATGGCGAGAATTGTAGGAACAAGGTTCCCAAAACTATCGCCATTTTTATAGTGAGTATTGTGCATGTAGAACTATCCATATTTTTATTTTATTCTTATATGACCTAAAATCTACGAAATATGCTGATCTCTAGCAAGATTTCTAAAAATGTTTAGTAAAATGCTTCTCTTTTTTCACCATTTTTTTCAAATCTGGGTCATTCATGAAGGAACAAGTGTACGTTTTCATGTGCAATTAATTTCTCCCTTTAACTGTAACTACGAAGACATGCTTGTTGAACTTGCATTGTTTCAGGATTAACAGGGAACAACCTACAATCTGATTTAGAGACACATATTTGATTTCTCTCACTTTCGAACGATTTTAATATTGAATTTCTTGTAAGAAGAACATGGGCGAACACAAAGCATATGAAGATGGTCCATTTTAACCAGCAGAGAACCAACACACATCTCAATCTCGAGCGATGTGTTTGTATCGTTTGCCGCGAACGTGTTCTTTTTGGGGGTGGTGTTTTGCTGGGTGGTTCTTCAGATTGTCGGGGACCACCGATACCACAGGGATGATTTCAGTACGGGCGAAAGTTATTTTATAGAAGTACCGATTAATTACTAAGTTTATAGTCCAACACTGAAACGAGCCGTTCAATATTGAGGGCTTACAACTTGGGTAGAATATAAACGTTTTAGTTTATTGTTTATTTTCTAAAGAACAGAATTACAGTGTGGTTTTAATTCAAAGTGATGATTTGATCTCGAAGGCAATACAGGAATTTAATTCGTATGGAGATTGTTTTGTTGTTTATTTAAAAGACAATGCTTTAACCAATTTCTTTTACTTTGGTCAGCTACCCAACACAGGGCAACTACTTGAAGAGTGTCAGACCAAAAAAAGGTATGTAGGAAATGTGTGCATGTGTAAGGGGGGGGGGGGGGAGAGAAATTAATGAAAAAATAAAAAAAGAAAGTACTCGTATTTTATTTTTTAACACTTTTTTTATTATTTGATATAAAGACGATAACGGAAGCACAGTTGGAGCACTCTTGTACATTAACTTAAACCTGACGCGGTGTACTTCAGGTACGTTAGTGGAATAAACATTGTGAGCTTAAAAATTCACTGATTTAATATGGAGGGTAATCGTGTTCAAAAATCCAGTCATGTAAACTTGTAAATCCGATATGCAATCGTGTTGGTGAGTGAGCCTGAGTATGAATGTGTGTTATTCTGATCGTGTAATCTATAAAACTCGGACATAAACACTCTAAAGTTGACTCCGCAGACCTTCAATGTAATTCTTCCTACAGATGCACATTTGCAACTTTAAAATGCTGTTTGTTATTTACATGTAACCTGTCGCTATAATACGCATTTTCTATCTGTAGTCTCTGCATTTATATCTCTGTTTTTTTGAAATAGCACAGTTGACATGTTACAAATCGACAAATGTAAAGTCTACAAGTTTGTCGAATTTTGACATGACCATATATGGAAACAGTGACGTCACAGATAGCTGCAGTAAAAGGCCTGCCGTAATCGCCGGAATGGGCGCAGAATAAACAAAAAAAATATAATATATCATCATATTAACTCTGGATAACAACATTTTTCTTAGGAAGTACGATTTTTCGAACAATAAATTATGAGCTCGGTGTCCATTATATCAAGAGAATCCAGAAAAGATGCGAGTGAAGAATTCAATCGGCATCAGATATATATCTTAGATCTGGAAAGTTTTACATATCATGCTCTGTTTAAATGTATACACGCATTTCTATTATCTTAAAGTACATGTAACAAATCGTTTAAGTATACTTAGAGATCGGCTGAATAAAGAAAATATCAACAAAAGCATCCTTATCGCTACCACAATGTTGGGACAAGAGCCCCCACCCC
>WFKH01010211.1:26188444-26221220 GCA_016163765.1 Magallana hongkongensis
TGTGTGTGTGTGTGTGTGTGTGTGTGTTTTGATAGTTTTAAAGTTTTCAGTTTTGAAGTAAAGTGAAAAAGGTCTTAATGATACGTGTATTCTTGTATTTTTGTTCAACTTTAATGTGCATATAATTCATTTCGATGTAACATAAACAGTCGCCATGTTGAGTTCCAGAGACATCGATTTACCTGTCATAAATTTAAGGCATAACTTAAGAATTTCATATGATACGACTGGAATTGTGAAACGGATAAGTAATGAACTTAGGAAAATGTTCTTTCCTAAGTTATAACTTAGTCTTACGTATGCTTTGTGAAACGGGGCCCTGGACATGATGTCTTGTTTTTAAAATATCGACCCAAAAAAGATTGGTTGTTATTTCTAAAGTTTCTAAAAAAATTATCACTAAAATCTAAAATTGTGTTTAGAACAGCGGTTTATTATTATTTTTTCATTTCAATTTCCATTTAAGATATGGTTGTTTGATAAATGCGAAAAAAATGATTTAAATTAATATAAAGTAATAAAAAGCTTATATTTATTTCCTAATATATTACTGAAATCATTTTTCAAACAAGATAATTTATAGAGCCATCAGGTAAAGTATTGGTGTGTATTGAAACACCTTAAATTGTGTGTGCGTGCGTGTGTTACCTATACATTCCCGATATTTCGGTTGGTAAGTTACATTTCTTGCACCTTTAGCAGTAAAAAGATACTACGCACAATACGCAAGAACATGTCCATTGCAGTGGTATATAAAACTTAGAGTTATGTTTCTTGCTACAATGACAGATACCTTGGTTCTAGAGATTAACTTTTACATGTAATTATCAAAAGGTGTGAATTTGGTCTAAACAAGCAGATTATTAAAGATGAAAAAATAATTAGATAAATATTTTTGTTTAATTTGATACATAAACTATTTGATGATTATTCTTTTAAACAAGAGAAGATATACTTCAGGTGGACATTTTTGTTTATTATATTACACAATCTACAACTACAACAGAACTCAACAATGGTTATTGCTCATTTCTATCACTAACTACGAAAATAGACATTGTTCGAATAGACTGATTTAATTTTGACCTGTAGTGAAACTTTTTACTTTGTTAATGAAAGTAAAAGGTAGTTGATCTCTTTGTTTAAGTTATAAATTAAAGATTCAGGGATGAGCGGCGGAAAGGGTAAAAAGACGTTAATGCAAAACAAACAACGGATTAAAAAACATACTGAAATACGAAACAGACCAGCATAAAAGTAAATCAACAGAATCGTTTCCAAAATCAACAGACACCGATGCAAAACCAACTGTCATTCACTGAATTGACGCTAGATGGCGTGCAAAGCGGTATCAGGAGAAATCGGTCCTGTTCTTGAAAATCTAGACACCACACTCATATCCCTTAGAACAACATAGAACATCTGGTCGTAATTACAATATCATAGAATATACAAATGTATATGCAAAGCAAGATCGTCCCAAATCTAAATCCTGAATTAGAATGATTGCGGCAAATCAAGATTCAATTAAGCTGGTCGTACCTAAACATATCAAATTCACCAAATAGCTTGATCATCGTCCAACAAATTATATTAAAAAATACCTACGACTGTATTTTACTTTATGGTGATACAAAGCTTTCATTGACAAACAATAAAACTTTTTTTCAAAGCAGATCACAAATCTACTAGTATTTCAGCATCAAAACGCTTTCAAACATTGCAGTTTATCACACATCTTATCTGTTAGTTTACCTTCCTTGCATCTTAATTTCTTCTTTAAAACAGTTCTTGTAATTATTCCGTTAGTTGAGCCTAAGGACTAATTGTTCATTAACTTGCTTACAAAGACATCCCAATTTGGGCAAATCAAGAATTTGAAATTTGTAAATTACATGTATGTCTAAAGATTTACATAAGTGTTTACTTGTTTTCGAATCCTTCCTTGATTATGCATCATTGTATATACATATTGTACGTTGTATTTTATAATAAACTATGAATTTAACAAAATAATATTAAACCGCATCGATTCTTATAACCTTTATATCCCAAACTAAAATTCCAAAGAAGTTCCACGATCAGCTAGGAATGGACAATCGTGGCAGTCGTATGGAAAGTGCGACAGTAGGAACGTGAATAACGGATTGAGGTGATGGACGGGAATCCATTACGCTACTCCCTGATAAAGAATATTATTCGTTTGAATGATAATGACCGGGAATCATGTTTTTAGTCAAGAAGGCATGTATGAAAAAGAGCTTTACCAAAATACAGGTGTTTATTTCTGTTTCTAATTTTCCCTCTCATGGTTAAAACCCTGGAAACTTCAATACATGTAATTAAATTGGTGCTTATAAACCATGCACGATAAAACTGTATCCTAGCATCCATATATGGACTCAACTATTCATGAGGAAACGAACGCCAAGTTTAAATCTTTATTCAGTTGACGTTGAAAACTGCAAGACAACTTTCTTTGTATCTTTTCATAGATTGAATAGGACAAACTATACCTACTTAAACATCAAAAAGGAATCTATCTACATTTAGATATAGAATACTTTTTGTAAGGGGAAAATGGCCGTATCTCAACCCGAATTGCAGATATTGATTTCAAACAAAAGTGGTGCCAATGGAAACGGCAATGGTCAGAAAGAGAGTAATGAAACTCAAAACAACAATGGTGCCAATGGAAACGGCAGTGGTCAGAAGGAGCGTAGTGGAAATCAAAACAATGGTGCCAAAGGAAACGGCAGTGGTCAGGTGGAGAGTAGTGAAAATCAAAACTGCAGAGCTGCTAAGGGGTGTGTACCAAAGGAGTTATCCTACGTTTCGTTTATAGTGAATGGGATCTTTCTAGGTTTGGTATTATGTTTTTTGGTTCTTTACCTTGTCGGGGGGAATGACGACTACAAGGATGACCCTCCATCTTCGAGATCGGTGCACCCTCCCCCCGAGGACTCGTTCTACTCCTGTTTACCGTGCGAGCCTATGGACAGGACCGATGATACCGATACAATGAGGTTATTCATGAAAAGTTCCTCCTTGGTGTGCTGTAAACGGATAAGTCCTGTTGTTAAGATAGAGGTGAGTAAAGATAATTGTGTTTTTAAAATTTGATTTCAAAGTGTAACAACGCTAATACTTTCATTACGAAAAAAAGTACATGTATGTCTATACAAAAGCAGCCGTGTTTTGTTTTGTTTTGTTGTTTTGTGTTCCTTTGTTTTGGGGTTTTTTTTTTCTCTGCTTAGTGTATTAGTGAATTGTTTCACTCCAGATTCCTATCACAAGTCAAATAAGTGAGAAGTGCCAATCTAACAAAAGTATGTAAACAATATATTGACATGTGAAAGAAAAAGCATTATAAAATAATGAAATTATTAAATATGTTTGCCTAAAAAACAGTTTTGATACAGTTTTGTGTGATAAAGTTATATTTTTCATTTAACATTAAGCCAGTAAAGAGGGCACAGTTGGAGCACTTTTATACATTAACCATAACCGAACGTTTCATACTTCAGGTATGTATACCGCACAATCTTTCAAAAATTCAAAATAAATTGTTTCAGAGAACTGGATGGTCGTGGTCATTTTTAGACTATTTTAATCTTCTAAGAAGAAGAGTTTTGTATAAAGATGTAGCAAAATATTCAAATTTTAAATCTAAAATATTTAGATTTTTCGTTACTTAACGACGGTTTATAACTAAATAAATCATATCTGAAAATTTAGGAAAGATCTGATGGTTAATTTGCTGAGCACCCAGCCTCATTATGAAATTTAGGGGTAGTTAGAATGGCTACCCATGTTTGTGATTTATGAACATGTATATCCAGTGGCACAATGTACAATAAACTTGATTTTAGTAGCAATATTGCATTGTTCTGTTGCACGTATAAGGGGGATGTGCGGCCATCTTGTACATTTGAGAATAAAAATATAAACATTTCTTAAACTGGCTTGTTTCTGCCCAAAACTGGCCATAACTGTTGTCAAAAGATAGAAAAGCAATAAATATGAGGTTCTACATGTTGTTTTTAGATGCAAATTACGCATATAAGAACAGAACAATGCCTTTTTAATCACTTAGAACAACCGTAGATGCAGGCTTATTTTGAAGGTTTAAAAATCGGAAAAAATAAGAGAGGGGTTCATTGGTGTCCTCTCTACAACCATTTGTTGAGAAAAAGGTTGACTCTTACACCTTATTGTAGTAACTTTGCGTCAAAATAGGGTACTCTAATTCTATCAGTCGTCATGGGATCTATTTTTAGAACAAGAAAAATCCAGTCTTTACTTAGAACTCCTGTGTTTAAGGAAGCATATTGACGTTATGTTTACATAAAAAATAAAATAAATGTCAATTCAAAACAATCTGTGTTGAATGTGACAGAAATCTCTATAACAGTTCCAAGATTGGGGGGGGGGGTTCAGTTCTATAAGTATATATCAAATTTAAGTCTTTTTAGAAGTTGGGTAGGGGTCCAAAATTAATTGTCTTAAATAAAAAATATACATGTATTTTTTAATGAAAATATAACTTCAATCTACACAGACACAGACAAAAATATCTCGTGCGAATTGATGGCTTTTGAGACCTATTTTAAGAATAGGATACCCTCTTTTGAGACAAAGTTACGACTTAAATAAGCAAGTTTAGACCTTTTTCTCAGCAAATGGTTGTAGAGTAGACACTAAAGACCTCCTTTCATATTTTTTTCATATTTTTAAATCTTTAATTTAAATCTGTAGCTGCACAGTTCTAAGTGATTAAAAATGCATTGTTTTGCTCTTGTAAGCGTAATTTGCATACAAAGCAACACCTGTAGAACCTCATATTTATTGCTTATTTATCTTTTGATAACAGTTTTAGTCAGTTTTGGCCAGAAAAAAGCCAGTACACGAAACATTTACATTTTTATCCTCAAATGTACAAGATGGCCGTACATCCCCCATAATGTTCATATAACTTTAGATGAAATCAAAGTTCATTTTCATTAGGACTGCATTGGATGTTGGGTAGTACCAACACTTATATAAAAGGAGGAGTGGGGTATGAAGAACTCCATCGGTACGGACGACTCATCGTTCCTAGTGACGGGGTGTATGCAGTCTACAGCTATATCCAGTTCGATTCCTACACCGTGCACGTGAATAGTACACTAGACCATCCAAAGCCGGAAATGCACGTGTTGTACAAAAATGGCAATCATTTGATTCAACTGAACAAGTTTATGTTGAGACAACACAGTTACATAACCAGCCACGTGGGACCAATTCTGGTGGAGTTGAAGGCCAGAGATTCGATCCATGCTGCTGTGGGTTCAATGGGCAGGTTTATCCACAACAATCCCCAATCAAGCGTATTCGGGTTATATAAGTTGTGAATCACGATATTAGGGGTATAACAACTCCTCAATGAAATAATGGAGTATTTTAGCAATTTAATAGTGAACAATATGTGTTGTTAGACTGGACATTGATAATTTTGCTGACAACGTTTTAATTTTAAAACTATGAACAGATATAGTAGATGTTCATTACTGTAATCAGTTTTCTAATAAGTTAACTTTTAAAGGAACTTCCTGTAGTTTTAATTCTTAGAGCTGTTAGGTCTGATTGTATACATTATATTTAATAAATGCTGTAAAACTATTATTTATTTTCATATTTGTACATTGATAAGCAATGCAATTCTTTTAAGATCTTTTAAGTAATATTTTATAGATGAAAATGATGTACGAATATTTTTTTTACGAAACAGATATCAATGAGAACAAAATATTCATATTTTAGATGGGTAACGGATGACCACCCCCCCCCCCTCCAACCCTTCCCCTAAGAAATAAAATCAGAAAAAGGTAAGCCTTATTAAAAAAAAAAATACCCGCATAAAGGACTGGCAACTGGAGTACTTAGGTTGCGGAGATTTTTTCAAACCGGATTTGTCATTAAAAACGTTTTAAAAATATTTCAAACTACGCTGGAATGTAATTTATTTTTTTCCTTTAAATTTTTTTTTATTACCATTTATGCAAAATTTTGATGGTACGATTGAATTTTTATTTTCTAAAAATCAGAATATCCCTTGAGATTGACTTTAAAGGTAAACATGTAGAAATAAATAAGGATGTAACCCCTTTTTAACGTACTCTCAAGAATTTTAATCACATTTGGTTTTCATAGTAATTTTGTTGATGTTAAATGTAAATCCTTTCTCAGATTGAAATCCATGAACAAAACGTCTCGCTCTACTAAAAAGACATTCCATTTAGGTCAATTTTTAACAAATCAAATTGCGTTTTACCTCCATCTTTTGAGACAATTAACAAAAGTTCATTGGTTTCAAATGTACATAAAGCTGATATTTTTACATACTTTTTATTATCTTGCTCAATTTTTATAATTTAATTATTCATATATTTGATGTTATTATGCATGTATAAGTCAAAAACATAGCAACTAAGACTATTGTAAACGCCTATTAAAATTAAATAACAAGCTGAACAGGCAAGGAAATAACAAAAAATTATAAATGTTATTGATGCTATGAGGTCGTTGTCCTTTTTCAGGCAATTCGCGTTATGAGGTAGTTTTGAACCATATCAGCTTCAATTTATAAATAAACTGTCTATAAAAAGAAAAGGGTTCACTCTACTAAAACATTATTATTTGAATTCAGGTCAAATAAAAACACATACCAAAAAAGGAATTGAATTTTGTTTTCTTTTCTTTATTAATCTTGTAAAAAGCAAAATTAATAGATCTTATCCAGATTTCATTTGGATTGAAGTTTGTAACATTACGTTAATAAATCAAGATATTAAGATAAATATAACTTCTTTGATTAAGAGTATTTATTCAGTTTTTAACAAAAAAAATGCTTCTACTTGTCCAAAGTAGACAAAATTTCATTAAACAATCATTTTTGATCAGACAAGTGAAAATTGATATAAACATCCTCGTATATAAAATGATATGTTTAGGAAATCCCGAATTGGATTGTGCATTGACGCACAGTAAAGAAATAACGTTTTCACAACTCTACAAAATCAAAATTATGGTTTTTACAAGTTATTGAAACACATTATGACATGGAAAGCAATTTTACCGAAAAACAGAATATACACTAGAAATCCCATTTGAATGTGATACCATTTTATTCAATATTGAGTGAACAAAATGTAATTTTTAAATAAAAAACAAAGTCGACTGACTGTATTATTTCAATGTATTCCCCTGAAATGTTAATGCTGATAATTCAGTCAGTGAAATCTATCACGGAGTAAGCTCAAATATCATGTGATATTTTGTGATCATTTAGGTCTTAAAATACCAAGGACTCAGCCCCTGTATCCAAAATTGCATATTTTTGCCTATTTCACTTCTATACTTCTTATGCATCATGTCGCCTTTTATAATCAAGTAATTTTCTGCTGATTTGGGCTGCTATTTTAAGATGTAGTGAGCAACCTTAAGGGCCTTCACAGCACTTCACACCCCATTCAAATCCAACAAGGCAACCTAAGTATACCTGAATTTTAAAAAAAAAACCACACAAAACATGAATTATCACTTTAAGTTTTTGTTATTTTTATGCTCTATAGAATGATGCAATATTGTCTGTCTATCTTCTCACACACTTGGTAGTCTCACATTAAAGTGGAGACATTTTTTTAGGTAAAGATAGAATTAAAATTGCATTATTAAGTCGGATGCAATTTCGTATCTCAATATCGAAGACCATAAAATAAAATTTATTTAGTATAGTTCTGAATTGTACACAAATCAAAATCATTGACATTCTTTGAATTTGAATTTAACTTCTCAGAAACCCGTTCAGTTCTTTCCTTTGGACTTTTGATTTTGAGCACTGTTCGTTATCACCCCGTCATGCAATCTACAAAAGAAACCGACAAATGATTATTGTCCTGTCATTAAAATATAAATAAAGCTCTAGACTAACTGATAATTTTGATCTGAAGTGGAACTCATTTTGCATCGTGAAAGGTGTATGGTCTCTTTAAATGTTTATTTGGAGAATAAAGATTCAGACTGGATAAATAAACAGCAAGAAAGTACCTTGACTAATCACTATGCAAGTTTAACGATCTTCACGTTTGGATTTAAAAATTTAATTAGGATTCTTTTCGAGCTCTATGCTCATATCGTAGAAATGATAAGAAAACCCTGGACCATCTTTTTCTATGTATCAAAATATACTTCCTTATACTCTCTTATTAATCTTGATTGGCAGTCAATTTTATTTGGTAAATATAAATTCATAAATATGATTTTACTTATGATCAAACAATGATATAAAGATCAAAATATAATAACTTACCAAGACCCTTTTTTAGATTTGCTGTTAATATTACACATAAATTTCTGGTATAAAATACTCTAAAATCGTCATCATGCTGAATATGAAAAAAAAACCTGGAAACAAATTTGTGATGCGGTGTAACAGATAAAAAATATATTGTAAATTTTCCCACTCTATGACATTTTTTTATTTGCATTAATTTTCCTTCTCTTTTAATATAGAAAAATTCATTGGTGTAAACTATTTGTGTACAGATGTTTTTAATGTGCAAGATGGACTGTCACTTACAAATATTTCACGGATGAGGGGTTATCTGAAATTGAACGATCGGGAAAAGGCTATAAAGTGACAAATTTTTAATTGAAAGTTCTCGTATTGATTATACATACAAGTTTTTCACTTATCCGAAAAATTCTGTTAATTTAGCATATCGTTAGAAGCTTGGGCAAAACAAACACCACTCGATCATGAGCAACCAGGCTGCATATCAACCTGTCGTGGTGCAATTGTACACCAAATTGCAGTTGCTTGGGTCCTGTTCTTGAAAAATACAGCAATCACACTCGTATCCCTTCGCAACATAGATCCAAGGGTCGTAAGTACAATTATATTATAAAATTTAAGAACATGTTTGCAGGGACCAGCTCTTTCTAAATCTAGATCCTGGGTCCTTGATCGACTGATCGTACCAGTCCAAGGTTCAATCGTGAGCTTGATTGGGCGATATTATCAAACCTGTATGCAAGTGGTCGTAATTAGAACAATTCAAATTTTACCGGATCGTCTGATCAAATTGCCCAAACAAGCAACATTATTAAAACGTAACGGTTTGTATGACTTTGTGTCCAAACATAAAATTCAAAAGGAATTCCGCGATCAGTGTGAATGTAAAAAACGGATTGAAGATTGTGGGTTGGGATGCCTCTCTGCTCTCCAGAAAAGAAAATTATTCGTTTGATTAATGAGGATCAGGATCATGCTTACATTCAACAAGGCATGTATATAAGAAAGTGTCTCATCAACATACTGGTACGTATTTTCCCTCTCATTGTTAAAACTGAAATTTTAATACATGTAATTAAATTGGTGCTTATAAACCATGCACGATAAAACTGTATCCTAGCATCCATATATGGACTCAACTATTCATGAGGAAACGAACCCCAAGTTTAAATCTTTGTTCAGTTGACGATGAAAACTGCAAGACATTTTTCTTTGTATTTTTTCATTGATTGAATAGGAAAAACTATACATAGTTAAGATATATCATTTTTTTACTTAAACGTAAAAAAAGAAATCTATCTACGTTTAGGTATAAGGTATAACATACTTTTGGTAAGGGTGAAATGATATGGCCATACCACAAGAAATCAACGAATGTAATAACGAATCGACGGAGAGATTAAATTGTCCAAACAACAATGGTGCCGATGAAAACTACAATGTTCAGAGGGGTGATAATGAAAATCGAAACCACGAAGCTGCTGAGGGGTGTGTAACAAAAGAGTTCTACTACGTTTCCCTAGTTTTGAATGGGATCTTTTTAGCTGTGACATTAAGTTTGTTGGCTCTTTACGTTGTGCGGGTGAATAACAACTACAAGGATGACCCTCAATCTTCGAGATCGGTGCACCCTCCCCCCGAGGACTCGTTCTACTCCTGTTCACCGTGCGATCCCATGGTCAGGATCTATGATGCCAACACAATGAGGCTATTCATGAAAAGTTCCTCCATGGTGTGCTGTAAACGGATAAGTTCTGATTTTAAGGTAGAGGTGAATAAAGTCTATGAGGTGATTGATTTTAATAGCGAGGAATAATCGGTTAATTAATTAGTATATACATACAGTAAGAGTAGAAATATTCAGTAAGTAAATAAGGAAGTCAATTGAATGTCGAACAACCAACAGGTTACATTTCATCAAACAAAGTTAAATGCATTCACCACACAAATTAAATGTTAAGATACATGTAAACCTTACGTAACAAATATTTATCCTCACAGTATATAATAATTCTTGAATTCTATTGTTTAAAATTAAATAGAGTGCCTCTTATCTTTTCTGACAATCATATACTTTATTTCTAAAATAAAATCTGCAAAGTAATAACATTGCAGATTTCATTTCGGAAATTACACTGATCGCCCAAATACTGAAGTCGGCTAAATATGTGTCCTCAGTATTTTACGATAGTTCGTCTACAAAATCATTTATTATTGATTCATAAATTCTTGATTTTTTCTTATAATCAAAGCATTGCTTGCCGACTGAGGGGTAAAAAAGACCCAGACAGATTATAAATTAGGATCACTGTGTTTTTAAAAATTTGATTTTAAAGTGTAAACATTTCGAATACTTACTCATTACGAAGAATGGTACATATGTATATATACAAAAGCAGCCGTGTTTTGTTTTGTTTTGTAATGTTGTTTTTTTTTTTTTGGGGGGGGGGGGGTGGTTTTTTGTGGGGGGTTTTTTGTTGTTTTGTTTTGTTGGGGTTTTTTGGTCTCAATTCAGGTTTAAATAAGCTTAGCTTTTCATATGAAATGCTGACTTATTACATTATCTTCATGATGAACGTTACAGTTCTGTATAAAAAGTTTTTGTGCTTAGTTTATTAGTAAATTGTTTCATTTCAGATTCCTATCACAAGTCAAATAAGCGAGAAGTGTCAATCCAACAAAAGTATGTAAATAAAATATTGACAAGTAAAAAAAAGCATTATAGAATAAAGAAATTATTTAGAATTCTGTTTCACTGAAAAAAACCCACTTTGAAACAGTTTTGTATGATAAAGTTATGCATTTTATTTAACATTTAGCCAGTAAAAAGGGCACAGTTGGAGCACTTTTATACATTAACCATAACCGAACGTTTCATACTTCAGGTATGTATATAGCATTATCTTTAAAAAATTCAACATTTACTGTTTCAGAGAGCTGAATTGTCGTAGCCATTTTTAGACTATTTTAATCTCATGAAAAGAAGAGTTCTATATAAAGATACATAAAAATATTGAAATTTAGATCCAAAATATTTGAATTTCTCTTTCCTAAATGACAGTTTATTACTAAATGGATCGTATAGACAATTTAGGACAGATCTGATGGTTAATTTGTTGAGCACCCAGCCTTATTAAGAAATTTAAGGGTAGACAATTACAAAGGCCACATATGTTTGTGATTTATGAACATGTATAGACGTATATAATGGCACAATGTACAATAAACTTGACTTTTGTAACAATGCTACATTATTTTGTTGCATGTATAATGTTAATATAACTTTAGATGAAAACAAGGTCCATTTTGATTAGGACTGCATTGGATGTTGGGTAGTAGCAACACTTATTTGAAAGGAGGAGTGTGGTATGAAGAACTCTATCGGTACGGTCGACTCACCGTTCCTAGTGACGGGGTGTATGCAGTCTACAGCTACATCCAGTTCGATTCCTACACTGCACACGTGAATAGTACACTAGACCGTCCAAAGCCGGAAATACACGTGTTGTACAAAAATGACTTTCAACTGATTCAATTGAACAAGTTCATGATAAGACAACACAGCTTCATGACCAGTCATGTGGGACCGATTTTGGTAGAGTTGCAGGCTAAAGATTCTATCCATGTTGCTGTGGGTTCAATGGGCAGGTTTATCCACAACAATCCTCAATCCAGCGTGTTTGGGTTGTATAAGTTGTGAATCACAATATTGGGGGTATAACATAATTCCTAATTGAAAGAATGAGGTACTTCAGCAGTTTGATTAATAGTGATGGACAGGTGTTGTTAAATAAGAAATTGATAGTTTTAACTGACAATTTGTTTTTATTTTTAAACTATGAACCAATAACTTTTATGTTCATTAATTTAATCAATTTTCTAATGAGTAAACTTTAAAAGCAACTCTATGTAGTTTTAATTCTTAAAGCTGCTTGGTCCTATTGTATACATTATATTTAATGGATGCTGTAAAAATATTTCATTGATTTTTAAGATAGTTTAAGCAATATTTTATTTTTACAAAACATATCTCATTGAGAACAAATTATTAATATTTTAGATGGGTAACCCTGACCCCCTCCCCCGTCATAAAGATAAGTGTCCAAATGTAAACGGCACGTGTCAAATGCTGTATGATAAAATTTTATGATACTTAATAAAATCTTTTTAAATAATTTGCAGCAGCAAAATAATATGAATGCCTAACTGGATTTTGAAGTGGAAATCAATTTTTAAGAGTCATGATACAATGTATTTCTAGATTAACGTCTATAGACATCTATTTTCAGAAGAGAATATGTTTTTACTCGTTAACTAGCTTTAAGCTTCCTCTTCACCCCCTCCCCCAAGAATAAAATCAGAAAAAGGGTTAGCAATATGAAAAAAGTTAAACGCATAAAGGACTAGCACCGGAAATAATTAGGTTGCAGATATTTTTTCAAGCCGGATTTGTCATTAAAACGTTTTAAGAATATTTAATACTAGGCTGGAATATAATTTTTTTCCCTTAAAAAATTTATTACACCGCCATTTATGAAAAATTTTGATGGTTTAATCATAAATACCAGTTGGAATATCGCTTCAGGAGATTGACTTTAAAGGTAAACATGCAGAAATAAATAGGATGTAACCCCTTTTCAACGTACTCTCAAGAATTTAAATCCCATTTATTTTGGTTTTCATGGTAATTTTGTTGATGTAAATCCTGTCTCGGATTGAAATCAATGAACAAACGCCTCGCTCTACTAAAAAGACATTCCATTTAGGTCATTTTTGACAAATCAAATTGCGTTTTACCTCCAACTTTTGAGACAATTAACAAAAGTTCATTGGTTTCAAAGAGTACATGTAGTTGATGTATTTTATAATACTTTTCCTATCTTGCTTAATCTATATATATTGTTAAACCAAACATATACTTGATGTTCTTTGAATGTAAAAGCTTTGTGGTTTAAAAAAAAAATCCAGAACGTAGCAATTAAGAATATTATCAACTTCTAACAAATCTCACGTGACATTTTGTGATCAATTAGGCCATAAAATACCAATGCAAGGACCTGCAAGTTTTTTGCACGATTTCTCGCATTCCAGTCTCTACTAAGTGTCATAATTCCCAGCCTTAAACTCCCTTGAAAAGCAAAACAAACTCAAATCAACTAATCTTAAAGTAGCTCACTACACCTAGGCTTTTACTTTTTAAGACACAACGTCACAAGATGGCGATTTAATTGTTCTGTTAAATTGTTTGTATCAATACATTTAGTTTAATATTATCAGTGGTTAATATAGTATCGGGCTTGTCAACCACAGATCACGAAACCACCTTGGGCTTATTTTTTATTTACTGAATCAATGTTTTGAAAATTCCTCTTTTTAAATCCAAAATTGCATAGTGAAATCATCATTGTTCGTGGAGGACCAATGTTCGAGGCTTTCGTGGGTAGCCATTGCCCACGAATTTACATCCCCCAAACGTATATTAAGCATTTGCTTAATTTTTATTCAAATTATCCCGAACTTGCTACCAACGAAATTACGTACCCGCGAACCAGGCAAATTTTGGCTACCAACGAACATTGACCCCCACAATAAAAATGCTTCCACAGTATTTGTTCACCTATTTCACTTATAATATATACTGTTATGCATCATGCTACCTTTTTTAATCAAGTAATTTTCTGTTGATTTGAGAGACTATCTTAAGGTATCCCACTTCTCAATTTTGTTGTATCAAGAATTTCTTGAGAAGTATATCATTGAAATCTGCAGACAAAACATTCTTAAAAAATACAAAGAAAAAGGGGGGTCAGCTTTCATCCCTCCGAGTTATGGCCCATTTAATTTGACCTTTTTGCACTTAAAATGCAATTTTAGCCTGATTAGGATTTGTTGCCAGTATTTTAATTAAGCAAACTTATTTCATCAAATATTGTTTTCAATTATCCACAATGGTCAGACTGAATAGAGAGATTATGAAAAAAATTGGATGAAGCTGCATAAATTTTTTTGTGACCTTTTTGCACTTAAAATAGACAATTTCTATGAAAGTTACAATTTGATTTGAAATAAAAACTGTTTGAATATCAAGGTTTTTTATAAGATTAATCCACTTTGTCTAGATATGTATTCAGTATTATTTTGACATAATAAAACATGGGGGTCAGTGTTGTCAAATTTTAGATATAGGGCTTCAAAGGAAAAATTATCGCAAAATTTGACTTAAAAAATTTCAGACGTTTTCTATATATTTGCATGATTTTATGCTAACATCTATCACATCCTCAAGAATATTTTGTACATGTCACACAGAACCTATAGAACATGTTACAAACCTATCAAATGTTAAAAATTTGCGTAATGAATAAAGTATAATAAAAAGAAAAGGATATTGAAAATTTATAAAATTGCTTGTTTCTGTCATTTTCGTCTAAAAAACCTTCCGCACGAAAAAATAGTTCTCCCCAAAACTTGTTTGTTTATTGAATTCAAACGGGTTTTCTTAATGAATATTGTGTAATTATGAAAAGATGATCTTTCTGTGATGATTAAATGAATAAAATCACACTCCTTTTAAATATAATGATCATGTGCGCAATGAAATCAAAACGTGAGGAGTGCGATACCTTAAGGAAGGAGTCTTTTCTTGTTTTCGACTTGTCAAAGAATTGCTGTAGATTCATGAGTCTATTTAGCATTTTTAAAACAGTAACATTAATGTCGGATTTTTTCAACTAATGTGAACTAATGATAAGATACTTGGATTTCAGAATATGTTTTTAAAATATGATTTGCCTATCAATTTACATTTTTATTAGCTTTTTTAAGCGCTCAATCTATAAATAGATTTGTGTGAAAAAATCACTAAAGTCGAATTTTCTCTCTTATTAAATAGTCAATATATTAGCTTTTCTGTCATTTTGTATCTTTATGTAAGGTCTTCATAATGTGTAAAAATCAGAAATATTTTAATATTGGAAGCATAAAAAAATAATCAAAATATCTTCAAAATTTAAGAAAATTAGAGGAAATGCGGGCTAAGCGATATCAATTTAAGTTTATATATCAATTCCAATTTAGTAGTATACACTGATAGACATTCTGATATTCTATCATTTCATTAAAGAATACACACTTCATATCTTAAACAGATGTCTACATAACTGCAGATAACTACATTTATTTTTATCATCCTTTAAGTTGAAGAAAAAGGTAGTGACCTTGACCTGACCTTGATGCAAAAATAAGAAGGTCAAATTTGATAATACTGATAGAATCATTTGGTTATATGATCTGTTTGACTGTGTCAAAGTTTGATGCATTTCTTAATATAAGAAAGATGTCTGATAACGAGAAGACTCCTTCCTTAAGGTGTAGTGAGCCACCTTAAGGGCCTTCACAGCACTTTACACCTCATCCAAAATTAACACCTTACCCAACAAGACAACCTAAGTATACCTGAATTAAAAAAATCACAAAACATGAATTATCATTTTAAGTACTTGTAATTTTTTTTTTTGGACATAGCTCAGTGGAATGAAGCAATTTCGTCTGATATCTTCTAACACACTTGGTAGTTTCACATTAAAGTGGAGACATATTTTAGGTAAATTGCATTATTAAGCCGGATGCAATTTCGTATCTCAATATCTAAGACTTTGTGCAGTCATACAATAAAAATTCTTTATATAGTTCTGAATTGTACACAAATGGAAATCATTGGCATTCTTTGAATTTGAAATTAACTTCTCAGAAACCCGTTGAATTCTCATCTGCGATCATTTTGATAGACAATTTCTAAAATTTTTACTTTACAGAAATCAGGAAAAAGAAGCAGTATTATCAATATATGCATTATTCTATTTTTGGCGACTGTGCATAACCCTTGTATTGCAAGACCTTATCCCGCGAATACGATTAAAATTTATTTGTGATGCCAACTCCTAGCGTTGGCCGCTGTGTTACAACGCACTTTGAAAAATTACGCACTTTGAAAAAAAATTTCAAAGTGCGTTAATTTTGGGACCAAGTCAACGCACTTTGAAAAAAAATATTTTTTTTCAAAGTGCGTTGATATCGTCGATATTAACGCACTTTGAAAAAAAAATGTTCAGGGTTTAGTCGAAATAATATATATTTTTAGATACAATAAATAATTGTTTTAACCTTGTGTAGCTTAATGGGATATATTTTAGAAAGAACCCAATGCATTCTCAGCTAACTTGATAAACAGTTTCTCTATTAGATTTTTTTTCCTTTTCTCAAAAGCTTACGTAGTTTGACAATTTACATAAAGAACAACTCGGGAGATTTGAATTATCCAAATATGACATAAACTGCATCGCTTAGCAACTGCATTTTCCTTTTTTGTGTATGCAGCAAACTTACTAATTATCTGGTACATTGTGATGTGCCAGAAACGAAAATTATTTAATTTATTTATTGATAATGGAGATAATGTATAACATATTTCAAATGTCTTCAATTGCATGTGCTTATAAACAAACATGATGTGAAAAAAAGGATATGTTAGTAATGGTTATCAAGAACAATATGACCTTTTAGAGGATTAGTGCGAGAAAAAAACCTCACACCCTAATGCTTATTTTTAAGTTTATAATAATTTAATGTTTGTCAATGTACATGTAAATTTTTATATTATGAAGTGATTTATTTGATTAGAATTTGAAATGAGGGTCTATGTTGAAACACTTATGGATTCTTTAACATATCATTGGAGAAATTATAATTGTTTGACCAGCTCGTTTTTTTTTTCAATAACACTGTACTTAATTTAGAACAGAGCGTATTTATACATTTACTCTAAGTTGCTGAATATCATATATGTTTTGGAAGGAAAAAAGAGGGGTACACAGCTAATTGTGCCACGTACGTTTCACATATGTTGGAACTTGACACATGTACAACATACGTTAAACATACGTAACACACACGTGAAGTCAAACCGTACGTTACACATACATTGAGAAATGCATGGTTAACGTACGTGTGAAAACATACGTTTAACATCACATACGTTTAAGATACGTGAGATTTTACATATGTTAAACGTACGTGAACCATACGTTTTACATATGTGGATCTCAACCACATGTTACACATATGTTAATAAATACACGGTTAACATGAGTTCCAACAACCGTATGTTACACGTGCGTTAATATTATATGTTTTACATATGTGTGAAGGCATGCATTTTAATAACATTAATATTATCTGCATGTACATGTGTACAAAACTGATGTTGCTGTATCACTCATGTATCTGAAATGAATGAGGTAAACCATACATACATCATACATGTCTAAACATTGTATGACACTTTATAGTTGTTGTAAGGTTGATTTGCAAAACCACAAATATAACTACATGCATTTCCTAATATTTTTACCAGAAATGTCTCTGAGCAACTCCTATATTTATCATTATTTTCAACCTTCATTTAATAGAATGTTTAGAAATTTGACTAATAAATCATGTTTTACATGATAATGTTTACAAAATCA
The DNA here is from genome assembly GCA_016163765.1 of Magallana hongkongensis. Lineage (NCBI taxonomy): Eukaryota > Metazoa > Mollusca > Bivalvia > Ostreida > Ostreidae > Magallana > Magallana hongkongensis. The sequence goes on from WFKH01010211.1 coordinate 26,206,304, forward strand.
TTTTGCATGTTCTATTTTCTACATACAACTGAAGTATACATTTGGTGTATATAGGCCATGTGACGTAGTGAATATTGTTCATGTGCACACAAGTGGAACTTAAATCACGTTAAACGTACGTGAGGTCACATACGTATCACACATGTTTAACGTATGTGAAACATATGTGGCACATTTTGCTGTGTAGGGGACCTTCCTGTAATCAATGAAATGAAGTACTGGTAATTGACCTGTATCTTTGGTTAACCCCCACCCCCACCCCTATCCCCGTTTTTAAAGACGGTAAATTAGATTCATTAGTGTTAACAAATCATCATACTATCAACAAATTAGGAATTTCATTCCAGAATTTGTGATTTATACATTTTTTTTTCAAAGTGCGTTAAGTGTCTCGATACTAAAAAATGTTGATGTACCTTCATAACGCACTTTGAAAAAAGTTTTCAAAGTGGGTTAACTTGGTCCAAAATTTAACGCACTTTGAAAAAAAATTTCAAAGTGCGTTGATTTTGTTCAAAATTTAACGCACTTTGAAAAAATTTTTCAAAGTGCGTAATTTTTAAAGTGCGTTGCCACACCGCTGATTGAGATGTAAAGGAAGCAAGTTGTTCAACAGGTTATTTATCAGATCCATCTCAAATTTTAAACATCATTTTTCTAGCAATGGACTATTCTACACGTATTTAGTTAAGAAAAAACTCAACTGTTAACTTTTACACTGGAGCATTTTCCTATATTTTTAAACAGAGTTTTTCTTTTCCAAGAAGTAAGAATAGTGCTTAATGTTTTTTACAATCCAGCTCTTTTAAGAGGGTTTGATGGCTGTGGCCATCTTTATACTATATTAATCTCCTTAAGACGAAGAATTTTGTATAAAGATAAAGGAAAAATTTTAAGGTAGATCTAGTGTATAATTTGTTGATCATCAAGGCTCGTTAAGGGATCAAGGATCTGATAAGGAGAGAACTTGCTTAAGTACAAAATACACGTAAATCAAGTTAAATCGCATACAAATTGAAATATACAGTATGTAATTAGATACTACATGTGTATATATCGAAGAAAATTGATATCATATATTGCTATCGGTAAATTGTAATGAAAACACATTAATTGACCGATTAATTTGAAGCTAAAATAAATATTTTAATATACACGTTCAAATAGAAGTGAAAATAAAAGAGATAAAGTGCAAAAAATATCTCAAATAAGATACGAAAACGAAAGAAGAATACTTCGCGGTCATGATAATTAAATCCACTTTCAAATAGGATTTGAAAATTATAGGACGTTCAATATTTTGCAGGGTGAATATTTTGAACCCCCTCTCCAATAAATGAAAATCGTTTATAAAAATGAATACAAAAAATCGAGGTCATGAAGGTAGGATTTGATATTTTGCGAATGCATTAAACCCACTCTCCGTTTGAATATAAAAATCAAGGGAGGGGTGACAATTCATTTATTCCTTGTTCTCCAAAAGGATATGAAAATTAAAATCCACTATCTTAACCATTTAAATTCCATTTCCAAAAGATATCGTAATATTTAATCTTGTCCGTTTGTATTGCATAATTTCTTTTGTATTATAAAATTTCCGATTTGTTTTGTATAATTTTTTCATTTGTAATGTATAATTCCCATTTGTATTATATAATTTTCCATTTATACACTACATTTAACAAATTATACGTACAGAATCACGACAATTTGTTGTTAACTATGACACATTCTGATATCTTGTACATTCAAACCGGTCCAACGACTAAGCCAATGGAAGTAGGCATTTTTGTAGTTTTCTCAAGAAGCATAATGGTTTAAACACAAATATAGAGAGGAGTGCTTGGTTTTCTTTGTTTAAATCGTGTCTTTCGAAGCCTTGTTTGGGCGACAATGGCAGTTCGAAGTCATATTAAAAATAAAGAATGCGATAATACTATTGTAACCAGGCGGTTAAGAGGCCCACTGGCCTCATAAAACTCCATTAAATGATTTTTTTTATTTTGATTGAGCATTACTTTTACTCAATTGAAAGTGGTGAGAAAGAATAGTTTCTAAGTTTGTTAAGACTGTTAAATTCACAGGATAAATCTCAGTCGCTTAGTCAACTGAATGTTTGCTGAAAGGTCTGGAAAGGTAACTGAAAAGTAGAGATATGCCGCTCAGTCACATCTGAGTAACCTTTCAGTTGACTGAATGGCAGAGCTTCATCCTGTAATTTTTCATAAATGATATTGAATTAGTTACACAATTTAAAGGTGATTTGTATTGATATATTCCTTAAGAAGGTCTTTCTAATTTTTTATTTAAGATACAAATTGTCCCTTTGTAATATATAATTTAATATTTAAAAAGCTTGCCTAATAACGGTTGTAAAAGATTTCGTCACGTTTTAAATTTGTCCCATCACAGCTGTAGTCAAAGAACAGTAACTTAAAGTTTTCACTTACCACCCCCCCCCCTTTTTTTTTTATATATTTCGCACAGACTTTGTTCATAATGAAAATAAACAGTGCAGATTATGTTCTGAATTTGATGACTTTCAGTAAATAAATTTTTAATAAATAATGAACTGTTCTTAGTGAATGAATTTGATGATAATCTTATCTTTTTTTAATGAATGTTCTATTGGGACAACCAAGCTTACCCCGCCCAGGTGCTGGTTCTGAGCATATGAAATTTATCTGTTTTTATAAACGTACCCCAGCATAAGTATATGATATAGTTATAGACCTTTTGCCTTTTAGTAAATAAAGGGGCCTTTAGCACCACACGGGTTTTAGTTAAGCTGCTAGAGCAATTTCAAAATAAATATTGTTTCAACCGAAAATGCTAAAATAGAACCAAAGATCAAAATATCCATAGCTCACCTAAGCATTATATTTAACACACTTTGACAAATCAACAAAACAATTTCCTTCATTGGTTACATTTAATACATAAGTACAAGTTATAAAAATATAAAAATATACAAATAAAAATATGTTGTATAACAAAATTAACTCACCCTGCCTGATTGCAATTAGTACGTATAGTCTATTTCTTTACTGGTAACTAAATTAAAAAAACACAATCTAATTATCACTAAGTTACAATTTTTACATCTACTTTATAGTTTATACAGTACTTATTTACATGCAATACCGGATTTTCTTCAATTTACGTGTACCTCTTTCAGCCACAAAAAGGTTGTCTTTAGAGTCCACACATAAACCCCAAGGAGCGCAGAAATTACAGTTATCAATGTAGCGGAGGAACCGTCCGTCCGGATCTATGATATGGATAAACTGGTCGTGGTAGTTAACGATCAGAATCTGACTCTGGCTGTCTGTGGTAATGCCTGCTGGAAGAAATGTTCTCTTGTAGGGATCACTACATGCAGATTCCTTGATAGAAGAAGGAGGACCAGTGTACCTAAACCGGAGTTTCCCAGCCTGATCGAACACCACTACTGCGCCGGCGTCATAATCAGACACACAAACATTTTGGTTTCTGTTCTCACAGATGTGTTTGATATGGGTGTCACCACAGGGAAAGAGAGGATGTCTTTTGTCACTGTACTGAATTGTTTGTTTCTCTGTGGAGCCAGAGTAACGCACAACCTTTGCTTGTTTATCATCATCGCTGACCATGAAAACCAGGAGGTCACCAGAGGAGGTACTACAGACACGGTCAGGTTTCCACTTTCGTAGTTTGATCACTGTCTGTATCGTTTTATTCTTTACTATGTTCACAGTTCTATCTTTGTTATCAGTATAAACTAGATCTCCATTTCTCGTCACTGTTATGTCCCCTGGATCGTTCCCTGACTTGGTTTCGATTGACTTCACTTGTTCCCCATGCAGGTTGTAGAGTCTCATAATTTTGCCATTACCACTCGTCCATACATCTTTATCACTCAGACAGGTCACACAATACAGAAGACCATAATATGTGTCTATTTCTGTAAAGACCTGGGGTTCATCCATCAGTGACAGGCCTGGCGAAGGAGAAGACTTGGCTCCTTGGGTCGACATGTAGTAATTTTCCTCTATTGGGGAAGTGGGGCTTCAGATATCCAGACGCCAGATATCCGGACGCTTCAGTTTATGGACGTCCGGATAACTGAGGCTCCACTGTACCAGTATGACGAGTACTGCATAAAATTAATTGATTGCGTCATTCCTCTGCGCATATATCTACATTATTTTAAAAACTTTACCTTTTAATTAAATTATAATTCATGCATATGTGTACTGTAATCTTTTTATCAGATTGTCTCCAGTACAGTGTCCAGGATGTTGTAAGTTGCACCATGTGTCAATTTTCTGTGGCCCCCGTTTTCTGTTAAGTTTGTCATATAAATCTCGGTAATGAATGTCTAAAACAAAAACAAAACAACCTTTGAAGTTCAGAAGGTGCCACGAAATAATACAGACAACCTGTAAAGATCCGAAGCATTGGAATAATCCATCAAACGATGTGAACAATGTGATATTCCTATCTTTGCATTACGTGGGGTTTTTTTTTCTAAAAAATATATGAAATATAAACATGTATTTCTCAATCCTTTAAATGAAAACACAAAACAGAAAAAGTAATTAAGAAATTGATAAACTTATATATCATAAGTTTAGAATTTTAGATTTTACAATCCGGTTTAAAAACAAAATTGACAATAGCTTACCAAACAAATGAAGAAAACTTAAGGAGGCTGGATGGTCAACAAATTAACCATCACATCTGCCTAAAATTTTAAGATATGATTTGTTTAGTTATAAATCATATTTAGTAAAGAAAAAATCCATATATTTTAGCTTTTAGATTTAGGTATTTTCCTATATTTTTATATAGAGCTCTTCTTCTAAAGGAGATCAATACAGTGTAAAAATGGCTATGACCATCGAGATCTCTTAAACAACACATTGACATCACTATAGGTATGAAGAACCTGAAATTTGGTGTGGATGAAATGGAGTCCAATCATGCATCTGGCTTTCCTAAATAAATAGAAAATTGAGAATATACTCTCGTTTTTAAATCATACACACATTTTTAAAATCAGAAACAATACATTTTCAAATCAAGCTGTTATTTCAAAAAGCTAGCTGTAAATTATATTTTGTATTTTTGAATCACAGTTTATTGTTTTAGGGTCCTCCACGCCTTTGGAAAAAGTTTCTTAAAAAAAGTTTGGGTCTTGAACAAGATAGAACATATCGCCTTATATAAACTTAAACAACCGGACATATTTCTGTAGACAGTCGGTAACAAACGTAATAAATAGTAATGCAAATAAATGTAACCAACGTTTTTGTGTAAAAACATGAATTCAATCCGGATTGGCTAAAACAAAAGGCTTATATTTCAAAAGGAAGTTTAAAAAGAAGGTTGAATTAAAAATATGAGGCGTCTAACCAGTAGATTCTTCCCTATGGGAAAAAGCTGCTATATATAGTCTTATATACTACAACGTTTTCCTGAGAAATAGCCCTTTATGGTGGAAAAATGCTTAACAACATTGTGCAATTTAATTTCACCATGATGATACATATTTATGCTGTAGATCTACATGTACGTGTTATTATAACCGATAAAAATCATTCCACAAATATCAACATTCAAATTTCCAGAAATATACCGTATTATTTTAAGTATACCAAGGAAGCTAGATCCCCAGCTGTTAGACGATTTAAACAGAAATTACTTTCTATATCGCCTTAATTGCAGAAGTCACTTTTTCACTTTATGTAAAATATCATTTGACATACATACGAAAGGGTTTGATATTCTAGTTATAGTTGTTGAAAATTCATTCCGTTAAGTTTAATATCTTACGAGTGTATTTTTAATTTCGGGTGAAAAAATTAATTAAATTTAATGAAAGCAGACTGAAAAATGAATGCAACAGAATAAAAATTTCTCGATCTCCTATTAAGGTTTAAAGGGTGATGTTTTGGGTAATTGTTTTTTTTTTTCTAAGTATTTAGTCTTGAAAGTGCTTATCTAGTATATTATCTAGAATATACCATTTACTCATAACTCAAATTTTGATTAATGCACTTGCTTAACGGTCTACTAAAGCACAGCGAGTACGAAAATAGACAACTGAGATTCGAAATTTAGTATTTTATATTCGAGATTCAAAACCCGAAATTCAACATCTGAATTAACTTGTAAAATAATGAATACATAAAACTTTAGAAACATGTATCCTAGCAAAATCAAAATAATTATTTCGTCGACGATAATAGGCTTCATTTTAAATATCAAAATATACCATAACATGGTTTTTTTTTTTCAAGGTGGAACAAACGTTTTTAAATATTTATATCATTTCATAGACTATACAAATGTCAGAACGATTAATAATAGGTCAACTGAAAAACATACTTAATTCAAACCCACTGGTAAACTATTGAACTTGAGTCTTCACAGTCCAACATGGCGGACTCTGTGTGTTCATAGTCAAATATGCTTGGTTCTAGGAGTTTATTATTTCTGGTAAGTACAAGGTCACGTGATTGATTTAAATGCCATGTACATACAATATAGAGCTTTAACCGTCAAACAGAGCGAAGCATTTAAATTTTTACATTTGATATACATATTAAGGTGGTTCCCTACTCAGCAATGTTTTGTTTAAAGTGATGTTTTTTTCTCTTGAAATTATTATTTTGACACCTTATGTAATTAATAAAAATATAAATCAAAAAATATCTTAACTACTTAAGCTCGTCAATATGCATGCCCCTTTTTTATTAAACTTTTTCAGCCAATTTTAATATTTTGCAATTTTAAAAACATTTTTAAATCAAGTATTATGTGAGAAACACTTTACAGTTTTCTTTTTATTAATAAACTGATACTAGTAAACAAAGAGAGAAATTTTGTAGGAATGAATACCAAATAACAAAATAAATATTATTACAAAATTTGAAATATCTTAATATATTTTTTAATTTGATGGTTAACTGGTTATTTTTTTTTCTCATGTTCATTCGACAATCGAGATTTAAAAATTCGATATATGAGATTCAAAATTCGAAATTAAAGATCTCATTTCACCAATAAAAAAAAAACAATATAAAAACCTGTATATTTATACGTGTCGCCAGCGACAAATACTAGTAGGTTTTTAAGTTATCTATTTAATAAATAAAAAAACAAAAACTTTGACCACTGAAATGAGCCCCCACCCAATTAGAAGTACCCCTACAGCCCTTATCTGAGGGCGGGAAATGATATCCCTATAGGTCCCATACCCTACCGTGGTATTCGTTTGAGGCACACTTCAAAGATAAGGAAGATAATACCCACCTTTTACCACTATATCATTATGAAATCTTAAAAACTGACAAAGTTTGGGCGAGATTTATAAATGGACCCTTTTAGGTGTCATTAAAGTATTTTCTGAAGGTTCCAGCCAAAACATGGCTAAGGCAAAATAGTTCCCCAATTCCCCTTTTAGATTCACATGTCAATCGCAACAAGTATGCGGATTAAAGGAAGAAGAAGAAAATTTTGGCGTTTTCGCCCGAAACATGGACTGATTTTATATGAGACGAAAGACAAGACGCTAGATGTCTGACTGTCCTACAATTGTAACAAGCTTATCTTTTAAAAAGATTGGTGAACTAGCGCTGTAGCCATCATAAAACACAGAAGCAGATTTCTAAAACATTGGTTTAAATTTCTGAATCGATTAATTAACAATAGGAAGGCACAGTGGTGTACTGGAATTGTGCTGGAGTGGGGTCTCAATTTAGAATTGTGAATCTAGAGTGGGCTTCACATCGGCAATGGCATAGCTCATTGACTGTGTCTTAATCATTATGTATCTACTGTAATTTCAATTTCGAGGTGAAAATTTTCAGGAACCATTGATACTGTTTTGTAGCAATCGTATCTTCTCGAACCTCTCCGGCAAGCTCGGAAAACATATCCGAGGTTGTTTTCCGAGCATTAAGGTAGTTAAGATAAAGCTAGCTATTTATTATAATATTTAAAATAACTTTGCATTATAAGTTACTTTTTGAGATTTACAATAAAACACAATACTTCATGTGAAGATAATAAAACGAAATTCACATGGTACAGTTTATCTACAGTAGTACAGTATTCCCAGAATCCCATACTATGGAGTCGAGCATGCGTATTCCAGTGAAAAAGACTAACGTAGTTGCTAGCGCTCGAGAGCGCTAGCAATAATACACGTACGAGTTCTTCTGGGTTTTAGTACATGTTGTTTCCGGAGGAAGTTTGAGGACCCGGGTTTGATTTTCACATGTATAACTTCGATGTAAAGCAGATATAAACCATTCCACTTTTTTAAGTTCAAAATATTTGTTTTTACTAACATTGTGATTTATTTTCTATTATAATATTTTTAAGTTTTGTTTTGGTAAGGGCGTGGTTTTATTACTTTATACGATAAGGTTGAAAAAACTTTACTTTCAGGATGGCGTCTATCGCGAAATAATCAGTTTAATTTTTTAATCACCCTAAGACAATGATTAATTTCAGTTGATTTTCTATTAAACACAAAAGCATATTAATTATATAATCCTTATCCAGTCGAGCTTTACTGCTTCCGAACTTTTCAATCCTCATACAATTATGTATGCATTTATTATTTTGATGTTAACCATGATATATATATATATATATATATATATATATATATATATGAAGTTATTTTCAGTTCGAGTATTCTCGGTACTTTGATGATTTTCCTTGTTGGCTGTTAGTTTCAGCCAGGTGTGTGCATGGTTAACAATTTACAATTTTTAATATTCAATTTTTCAAATATATTTTCGATTTAGATGAAAAATAAAAGAATTTTTCATAATGTTATGAGAACGATTATATATAAAACGACCACAAAATGTTTGGTAAAATGTTTCTAAACAATACTACAGCCTTTTGTGCACTGAGTTCTAAATGTGACAATATCGTTTTGAATTAATGAATATGCATTGGTAACATTTAGAAAAAAAAACCGTTATTTGATAATTTTGGTGTCGTCATTCATAAGAGACTAGGAAGAAGGAAACAACGGGAGTATGGACAAAAATTAAATTGACCCCTTGAAAAGAATGTTACCGCTATAGTACTAGTATTGTATTTCTCTATCTATTCGGTATTTCCTGGTAAAGGAAATCATAGGCATTAATTGCCTCAACTTAAACATAATTTTCAGGTGTTGCTCAATCGCACTGATCAGATCAGAGAGGCAATGGCACAAGACGATAGTTCTTCCCGCTGCTTAAATAACGAGAAATGTTCGAAAATTCTAAAGGGAAAACGAATACGGCGCTCTGTTATCATTTCATTTGCTGCAAACGTGTTCTTTTTGGGGTTGGTGTTTTGCTGGGTGGTTCTTCAGATTGTCGGGAAACATCGAGACCACAGGGATGACCCTCCAGAGCCGACACCAACGCCCTCTCTCCCCGAGGACTCCTACTATTCCTGTTCTGCGTGTAAACCCATGATGATGGCTGATGATGCTGACTCAATGAGGCTCGCCACGGGGAATTCCTCCTTTGTATGCTGTAAACGGATAAGTCAAGATGTCAAGTTAGAGGTTTGTACAAAATTTGATTTTATCATTGGCGTGAAAACTAACCTGAACGTAGATGTAACGATACAGCAAATGCGAAACGGAGTTTGATAGTCAATAAATTACGATTTGCTTAAGGATCCTCGACACCCCGTGACGTCTACTTTTATAACAGTACGTCACAACATGGCGATTTTAACCCATTATGAAACAGCTTATATCGCCAAAATTTGGTGTCTATCTCTGTAGCGCAATGGGTGTAGCTTCAATCTACTGACCCGCAGGTCCCGAGTTCGAATACTGCAGGGACTTTTGTTTTCATGAATAGCGGTAACATTTTAAAAGTTATTTTTTCCCCAAAATTGATTTGTTTTTCTGTAATTTTCAAGTTGAACATATGCTAGAAATTCCTATCTTTGAGTAATTTAGGAGTTTGGGTTTATATGCAGAACTTTTTTCAAAGGTGTGGAGGACCCTTAACCTTTGTGTATGCTTAAATTGGATTCATTTGGCGATAAAGATTAGAAATATGTGATATTATTAAAATCGGCATACATTAGGGTTCTATTTTAGTTTGTTCTTTTAAAATAAAGTATTTTCGTTGATATGAATTCAGGCACGTATCGTCGTTTGTGGGTGGGGTGGGGGGTGCAGACCTACCCCAACATCTCGACAATCAATCTACCCTTGTTGTAACGTCCCTGTCATTCATGATTTTTTTTCTACTTTAGGTACCTAACACAGGGCAGTTGCTTGAAGAATGTCAGGCCAAAAGGGGTATGCAGAAAATAAATAGAGAGAGAGAGAGAGAGAGAGAGAGAGAAACTATCATAATTCATGTCGTGAAGTTAATAACTTTTTCCATTCAACTTTAAGACACTGATGAGGGCACAGTTGGGACACTTTTGTACATCAACCTTACACAATCACAATGCACTTCAGGTAAGTGGACATTTGAGAAATCTTCTACTTTTTTATTCAATTGTAGATGGAGACCGATGTTCATCTTTTAATAATCAACATATATTTCATGGCTGCAACTAATGCTTTATCACAAACAATATATATTTTTTTAATATATTAGATGTTAAATTAATCTTCTCTAGTTGATTACAAACATTTTTTATTAACTTTTGTTAAGGTTTGCATTGGATGTTGAGTGGAGGCACCTCCTACATAAAAGGAGGAGTGGTGTATGAGGACTCTACTCACTATGGCAAACTCACCGTTCCTAGTGACGGGGTGTATGCAGTCTACAGCTACATACAGTTCGATTCCTACACGGGGAATAGTATATTAGACCATCCAAAGCCAGAAATGCACGTGTTGTACAAAAATGGCGACCAGTTGGTTCAAATAAATAAGTTCATGCTAAGAAAACACAGTTACATCACTAGTCAAGTGGGGCCGATTTTGGTGGAGATGAAAGCCAGAGATTCGATCCATGTTGCTGTGGGTTCAATGGGCAGGTTTATCCACAACAATCCTCAATCCAGCGTGGTCGGGCTATATAAGTTATAAATCACGATAACAAAACAAGGAGAAGTTTGAAACCAAACTTGAAGTTGAGAATATTACTTACGCAAAAACATATTAGTGTTTATGACGATCTGGCTACAAGAAACTAAAGTTTTAAATTGACTGAAATGGTATTAAAAGATATATACACGTCCGGTATATTTAAAAATTTGTTGTTTGCAATTTAACCCCAATTTCCGTTTTCCTATGGTAAAACACCTGGTAAATGTCATCTCGCAGAATAATATGTTGTATATAATACAAACGGAGCCATACACTAGAAATAGTGTAGCTTTTCCCATCACAAGGAAGATTGCAGGTTTTCCCCTTTGTGAGAAAATTGACAATATAGTAGTTTACGTTGTAGAATTAGTTTTAGTTTTAGTTTTTTTATTTACTTCCTGCCCGTGACTCCTTGACGTATAAAGCAGTAACAAGGGTTCCCCATCCTTGTCTATCACTTGCTAGCTTCTAAAATTTCGCCCCAATTTGTCTTTTGTTCTTTTATTTAGGCTGCCACGGTCCGCCGCCAAGTGACTTTCGGTCTACTCGTTTTCCGTATTCCTTCAGGTGTCCAGAAGAGAGCTAAAGTTTTGATAATGCTGTCCGAGTCTCTTTAATCTCCTGATGATTATTGTGGCCATGTCCTTTTGCTGGCACCTGTTGAAAAGGTCCTGATTTGGGATGGTCTTTGGCCAATATATTCTTAGGATCCTTCTTAGAGACATTGAATGAAATGTCGACGGCTTGCTTAGGCATCCTCTATCATACTACAGCACTCTGAACCATACAAAAGGATAGGTGGAACGCAGCTTTTGTAAAAATTTTAGTTTTGTCCTGCCGGTGAATTAACTTGATTTCCAATCTTAAATGCTGCTCTCGCCTTGAATAATCCCTGTTTAATATCATTATCTGCTCCATCATACCTTGTAACTTTACTACCCACGTGTGTATAGGTGTTGGTACACGTACATGGGAGGATGTAATTTTTCACTCTGACCTCAAGTGGGTTGTTTAAATTTAGGGTCATGACCTCTGGGGTTTTTTTTTATATGAGGATACCGACACTATGAAAAAGGAGAAAAGGGTGCTATTCCTTATATAATTTTCCAGGGAGGGAGTGGACTACTGTATTTTTCGATCACCAGGGTAGAGAAGATGGACTGTTGAAAGGCCCCGAACGTTATACGTCACCCATACGACCTTTAATCAAAGTACTGAAAGTACTGTTAGACGGTGGCGTCGTTTGAATGTGGCATATTACATGTATGATTATTATTGTAGTCGAAAACCCGCGGCCAGTATCGCATACATTTTCCAATACATTTTGCACATAATTAACGCTTACATGCAAAACTGGTCGTGAGTTTCCTACATGGATACTTATGTTGAAATCGTAGTTGTAATCTCAATCCACACTTTACAAAACGTATGTTTCTTTGCCGTCATCTTTGGGGGAAAACCCATAGATTTATCACATTAGCCTTTGTAGTATAGAAGTTTGTATCTATATTATTTGACATTAAAATCCGTTTTCGGTTTGTATTTTGTTTGCCCCAGAATGCCTCATTCAATATGTGGGTTGCCACAACGTGTAGATTGGACTATTGTGCTTTAAAGATATTGTAGATTTCTCAGAGTAACGAGAACAAATAAAACTCTGGTATGATAAAATACTTATCAGGTTTTTACTAACTATTTGGGCATACATGTAGTATGTTTATTATCTCTCTCGACAGCATTTTCCCTCAATTTCCTCACGGGAAAAAAGTTGCAGTCTCGTGGGCCAACACACTTGCCTTTGTCCTCGTAGCCAGTTAATACATGTAGGTGTATAGAAAACGGAATTAGTTTACAAGAACCTGTTTGATATATTTGGTAAATGCTTTTGGATTGCACGTCATCATGAAACCGCATAGTCAATCAATATTTTATCTTCGAGTGGTTTTCCATTTGCTCCCAACGAAAGTGAACGAAAATTTGAAAACAAAATCATATAATCAGTCGCGGCAGTTTCAATAATCAACGTTTTAAAGCACATTTGTTCTATTGTATTTAGCTGTAGAATTATTCAAATCATTTGAATGAATTCGGGAAATTCATGTTTATATTTTATCGCTTCTCAGTACTTTAAAACGCATAATTTACTTGCTACATTAAACTTTTCTAGTAAACATACAATGCAACAACTATTTTTTAATTATCAAGCACAACATTTGCTTTACATACATGTACGGTCATAATCGGTTCCTTTGTTTGGAAAGCACATATTTTTTTTAAATCTTGCATTTAATTTGCGAGATTTTGAAGATTTAAAAAAAAAATCATAAAAAAACTGCGTAATGTCAGGTGTTTTCCATTAATATGTACAACATTTCCTTTACATACGGTCATAATCAGTTCCTTTGTTTGGAAAGCACATATTTTTTTTAGGTATTGCATTTAATTTGAAAGATTTTGAAGATTTTTAAAAAAAAAAACAAATCATTAAAAAAACTGCGAGGTCTTCAAATATGCATCCGATTTGATTTTTGGCAGTAAAATAATGTTAACGGGACATGTCAAAAATGTAATAAGAGCGTACAAGCAAAGGGGTCTTCGTAGTAAAGTTTGACCCATGACATCAAGATCATTTGTGCATAAAGGTGTCTACTTTATCAATAAAGGACTCAAAAGATATGGACCCAAAATAAAACTGTTTATATACATGTTGATTTCCAAAGCCGTTTGATCCTTAACCTTTTCCCCGTCCCATAGAACTAATGGCAATATAGGTAAACTATATTCTGCACCAATTTAAGCAAAATGAGCAAAGAAATAAATAATGTTTTCGGGGATCTTTTCAGTTTCTCCAAGTCACGAATAAAACAGTAGTGGTAAAATGAAATCTAATGTTTTAACAGGATAAGTTAGGAAAATTAGTTTTTAAAAACACAAAACAAAACAAAATCAAAGTTAAACGCACGTTTTTCTGAGCAGTACAGATGTGTAAATTAATTTCATTTTATTCTTTGCATGTACTAGACAATAGATCTAGGGTTCGCAAATCTCGGCAATATTTCCGGAAAGCTACAGTTCTGTAGCTCAGCCGAATACTACAGTCATCTATGAAGCACATTCTAGCATTGCGTTGAGTGATGGCAATATTTAACCGGTATGTATTTCAATGTTGAGAACATGATGCTAACACATAGAAACACATTTTTGAGAAAGCTCATGATAAAGTTGTACTCGTGAGTTAAAAATTACAGAGTTTATTTGAGAACAAACGGGGTGATGTTTGTAAAGTACATGTAACTGTTAAAAAAAACCCCAAAAACAAAGAAAAAGCTCTATAAAAGCAAGGACGATAAAAATCACAGATTGTACTTTGCTCATCGAATTAGGTTATTTAGATTATTGTGAAGAAATTCGTCAGAAACTGTTTAGTGAACATTACCGTTCACAATGTATCATACATGTATATTGAATACAGCACGAGTTGAACCGATTAGTTAGCGCTTGCTGCAAAATGGAGATACACGCGGTTTGACACGCCATGAAATCCATAAGACGTTTTACAGACGTTTTATGTCTTTGATCCTCTGTTGCTTACCAAAACTCTGTACTGAAAATCTTTGAAACATCGTCACCAAGTCCGTAAGATGACGAAGTGTGGTTTGTTTATATATACTTGTAAAACTGTGTAAAATGGCGACTCGACGCGCTAATTCGAGGTCGATTAGCGCGTTTGAGAGAAAGTCAGTGTAAAGAGTCAACATCAGTAGTAAATATTGTCTGATGAATATTGAGGTGCATGTAATAAAATTAATGATTCCACAGACTCCATGCGCGGATCTAGAGGGGGGATCGGGGGGG
>WFKH01010211.1:26236489-26289955 GCA_016163765.1 Magallana hongkongensis
AAAGTCCAAAATAAAGTTATAATTGAACAGTGAATTTTGCACGGTGATAGAATCTATAGGTACTTGTAATCAAATATAAAATCTAGACGTTTATTGATTTTAAACTTTATCTTCATTAAAGCTGACATGAATTCATAAATACGCATTATTTCCCTTTTATCTCCGACTACCGCCATATTAGTTGTCGATTTCTATTGTTCTGCTCATCGCTACACACCCCCTATATAAGGCCGATAGCACTATTCATGCTTCACCGCATTCAGGTATTTCATACACCCGAACACGTTACATTGGACGAAAAGACTTGTAGAAACGCGTTTTGAATAAAAATAATATGACAACCACTGCACTGGCAAGGAATATCCAATGAACGACGAAACAAGACAAAAATCCTCGATAACTGTAGACCGCATTCCTGTGTATGTTATAACATCGCACATGCGCAAACCACACACTGGCTGATCGAGCAATGTCAATGATCGCATGGATTTTAGAAACTGAGCGTTTTTTGTAGAAACCGGTGGAAATGATGTTACTTTGTTACTTTCTTGGATTTACTATCATTTATCTACTGTGTTGGATGTAGTGCCGCCTGGGTTTTCAAAAAGATACAGACGTTATGCATTCTGTATGAACGACACACGTGTTCGATGTGCATGCAGAGTAAGGCAGCACTCTCTGTGCAAAATATACGGATATTTTGGAAGTTCTTTCAAAGAATAAATATATTTTGTGTTTTATTGATTGTAGTTTCCTTTATTCTGTATTACAAACATTTTACTACAATTTGTAGTTCATGCATTTAGAAGTCCGTGCAACCTGAAAGCAACCGACCGTAACTTTCTCAACCGGTATATATACCCCAGTGGCAGTAGAGGAGCGATCGAAACTAATATGGCGACCAAATGTTTTTATGAATTCATGTCAGCTTTAATTGGTGGATAAAATGAGTTTTACTATTGTTTGGAAAAATGTCATTGTTGGTTTTTTTGTAGATAACAACGAAACAACAAAGCTTTATAATAACTTCCTCTCTTTTATAGCATTCAGAATTTACAAATACAAAATGTACTGTAGAATTGAAAATTTAGAAGAAACAAGTCAATCGTTGAGAATGTCTATTAAAGAGAATACTTTGTCATATTGTTCAGTTCTATCTTTTTTACATCAAATGAAAGAAAAAAAGCTTTTTCAAAATTTTGCACTTATGCTATGAATATGTATTTATACTTCTAACTTATATATATATATATATATATATATATATATATATAGGAACTGAACAAATCTCGGGGAAGTCTCGTGAACTTTCATTCGAACACCTCTGGATTTATTGCATACTTAGCAAAGATAAAGAAAACATTCCGAACACATTCGCAGGGGTGTTCATGAAGCTTTAACATCACAACATGATGTTAAAGCACAATCATTCAAGCCAAAAATGAATATTTTAGCAATATTTGAGCAAATTCTTTTTTATTGCCCCAAGTGGGGGATATACATGTATAACGCCTTGAACACCACTGTCCTTTGTGCACTCTTGGGGAAAAATAAAGTCCAGTTCATTGTTTCAGTTAAAAAAAAAAATACTAGAGAATAATTTAAAATCTTAGTTCTTTATTTGAGTATGAAGAACTAATGCTATAACAAGAAAAAATATTTTGGTAAATAGCAATATCATAATATACAAATATCTGATGTATAGGTATATACATACATGTATATAAAGGAAAAAATATAAGTCTAGACAGTATATGTTTATTAGACTAAGGAATGGATATAAAGGTCATGGCCTTTGTTGGTATGGAAACCAGGACATATTCTTATTTGTGTTGATGCCTCTTCCTTGTGTTTTTCTCATGGAGCGAGTCCTTGAGATTGATATGTGATCTCAACACATTACATGAGAAAAGGAAAAATTCACAACTACCTTATTAAGAAGGAAACAATACCAACAAAGGCTGAATAAGCATAATAATGGCTTTGATTTTTTTTTTCTCCAGTATACTTATACACAACTTACAATAGCTTGCATCAGTAAGATTCAGTCAGTTCAACTGTTATATAATGAATCCACTTATTAAAAAAAAAGTCTAAATAATATTCATCACATACATGATTTTAATGGTAACTAAACTTAGGATTTGTTCTTTGCCTACCAATTCATCTATACAAACTCTTGTAATCTCAACATCTCAATATTATGCTGCAAGTAAAGTTATTGCGGTCAATTTATTAAAGTCAATGTTTGATTTTATTTCATTTCATCCTCTCCCCTTGAGATCCACTTTTTATTCCACCTCCCAAGTTTCACACAATTTGGTCTAGATATCATCTCTCCACTGACTGTACGATCTGTGTGTGATGGAGCTCTGAGCAAATGATGCCTCATGAAGGACCTGCTCCAGCTCTTGTTGCGTGTCTACAATGTTGATCTGGAATGGTGATCCGGGTACATCCACCCCTGACCATCTGACGCTGACCACGTACAGTCCCGTCTCCGTTGGGTCATAGCGACACAGGATGGTGCGGTCACGCTGACTGTCCCTATACATCTCCACTTGGAATCCACCTGATTTTTTTTTAAGGTTAAAAAAAAAAGGAAGTTGATTATTTTTTTCATAGACATAACTACCACATTGCTAGGTATGTGCTTTTATTATTTTCTTATACAATACAAATGTATTCATATTTCTTTAATCTTTTCTACCTGTTATTTCAATGACACCTATATCGAATTTCAATGCTTTACAATACAAATCATTTCAACATCAAAGTTAACCTATAAAATATTTCCTATTTGATGTCATAAGTATCTCTGAATACTTCCTAAATTAACAGTGACACATATTGTAAACCATCCATTAACATTTGGCCGTATCATAAATCTCCTCATAATGTTCTGGTGGTCCCTACCTTTGGGTCCTCTGATCCTGACCGTCAGCTGACCTGCTCCTGCCCCACGGGTCTCCACGATGAATCTACTCTGGTAGGTTGCTAAGATACCATGCTCAACACCAGGACCTGTCACACGGACTTTACTGGCGTCAGGCTGAGCGCCAACTTTCAGCTGGAAGGGACTTCCTGTAAAAAAGAATTGATCAGTTCTTGAGAGGAAGTATTGGAATATTAAGTAACAATTAAAGGTCATGGGAATGGTCATCATATTTGAATAACATGACAATTATATGGCTTATTTATGGCTGTGAAATACTGAGGAAAATGTCCAAGGAGAAATGGGAGAGAGCAAACAAAATTTGATGAAATCTCTTAAAACTTAGAAAGTTTTGAAAAAGGAATCTCACATTGATGCTTTAGATCATTAAAAAAGCTATTCAGACAAGCTGATTCTGACATTCTGAATAGAAAAGCTTTCTGTGACAACATCACATATACTTGTATATCTATTAATTTTTTTAACACTTTAAAATATAATTATTCTTTACAAGTGTAGGTTCAGTGAAACTTCCAGCAAGTTGCCAAGACTTTGCTGGAGCAATAGCTGGAGCCTAGGACACTCACCGTTAACATGCTCTCCTCCATATTTGATTTGCAGAACATGTCTCCCAGTCTCCTGAGCTTTGACCTTCAACACAAAGGTCCCGTCATGATTGTCCTTAAGCTCACAGTAGGAGGCTTTGGATGGACCCATGCAGAATGCTGTTAACTCACCTACAAAAACAAAGGAACATAATTAATGGAAATTTAAATCACGTTATAAATTTTTTTAAAATTGTATTTTGAAGATACTTGATATCTTATTCCTTTATCAAAGAAAACTTCCACCTACCTGGACCAGCTCTTCTTGTGTCAATGGCCACATCCATGGGTCGACCCAGGATTCCTCCGCGGAGTCCCTCCCCAGAAACACTGACCTTCTGGGGGTAGAACGTTCCTATGACATTGACCTTGTATGGTGATCCCCGAAGCTGGCGTCCATTCCAAGTGATGTTGAGGAGATAGGCTCCTGGCACCACTGGTATGTATGTACACCTGTGTTTGCCGCCTCCCAGGGAAACGACCTTGACATTGATTTCAGCTCGTACTCCTGTCAAGGACACTTCAGGTGCACCTAAAAACACCAAAAAGGTCATAAGCACTATTCTGCATCAACATATACATGTTTATACAGATATATATTTTTAAACTCTATGATTGTTCTTAAATACACCTGTATTTGCAAAGGCATAGTTAATGGAAAGCAATTTTCAACTAGTAGACTAATTGTTCTTGAACAATTATAGGTCTTTCCACCCTACTATTTTTTTTAATAAATTGTTAGATTGCTCAGTAAGGTATACAAAAATAGTATACCTGTGTTATATGTTGTACTAGAAAATGAGAATACTGCAAAGCCATATATGATTTTTAAGAGATTATTTTGTATTTCAAGCCATGATTGCTTTAAGAATTCCGTTGTTTATCGTAGATATCTTTTGAATTACCTCTTCTGAATTTTTTCCCATTTACTATGAACAAAATTGATGTGCTCGCCAAGTGAATATTCTTTACACAAGCATATAATCAGAAAACCTAACAATAGAAGAGTGTGTTCTAGAGGCTAGCTATCTTTGTACAATATGAATGGGTTGACTGTAAAATCAATTTCCACTTGAGTAACCATAGGAGTTGATGTGATACCTGGCTGACCTAATTGAATACCTTATTGCGCGAACCAGCAAGCTATTGAAACTCTTACTATAATTCTGTATCAAATGATATGATAATTCATTAATTAACAGATTTCCAAATGACCTTGACCTTTGACCTTTATATCATTTTGTTTGGCCAAGGTAGACGCTCCCATTCCAAGTGGTCCGACGTCTTTATGATAAATAATAAAAAAGTTGAAAGTGATTAAATGGAAATGTAAATACTTTCAGGGGCAATAACTGTTAGAAGGGGGCCTCAGATCCTTTTGGTATGAATAGATTGAAGAACCCTCTAAGTGTACTGAAGACATTGGTAAAAGTTCCAAGTCTCTATCTCTTATTGTTTCAGAGGAGTAGCGATAACAAGTATTTCGTACAAAAGGGGCAATAACTCTGTAATTATTCAAAGGTAGGAGCCAAGGGGCTATATTTTAAAATATCTTAAGATGTCCTACTAAATCCATGAAAAAGTTTTTCTCTACCACCCTAAACAAAAGAGATATAAAAACCCATTAATTAACAGATTTCCAAATGACCTTGACCTTTGACCTTTATGTCATTTTGTTTGGCCAAGGTAGACGCTTCTATCCCAAGTGGTCCGACGTCTTTATGATAAATAATATAAAAGTTGGAAGTGATTTTATGGAAATTTAAATACTTTCAGGGGCAATAACTGCTAGAAGGGGGCCTCAGATCCTTTCGGTATGAATAGATTGAACAACCCTCTAAGTGTACTAAAGACATTGGTAAAAGTTCCAAGTCTCTGTCTCTTATGGTTTTAGAGGAGTAGTGATAACAAGCATTTCCTTCTCAAAGGGCAATAACTCTGTAAGTTCTGGGAGTTTTTTGACACAGGGTCAATTGGTACCATAACTTTTAATGAACAATTACATAAAGTTTAATTTGTTTGGATAACGCTAATAACAAAAAAGTCACTCCGAGCTAAATAGAAAAAAAGAAGAAGGAGAAGAATAAAAAACATAAAGAAAACAAGAGGTCTTTCACCTGAAAGGTGGAAAGACCTAAATATGTGTATCAGCAAGCTCCACTAAATTCTCCCAGTCAACAACAATGATTTAACATATTCTATGTATATATATATACAATCCTGCTTTCTTGATGCTTCATAAAAGAATATATGTTACATGGGATTGGATTTTGTGGTTGTGGTTTATTATTTTTTTTTAGTGCAAAGCTCCTATAGTTGGTGGGCATGTACTTAAGCAGACAGTAACTATATTGTGTTCAAAGTTACAGAAAAATAAAACATGGAAGGTCCCTTTTTTGATTAGTGCTACACTAACACAATGCATCATTAATTCCTCAATATAATATGTGCTTTCATTTTAATAACGGTCATAGAAAGGAGACCAAATTTCCTCACTTTGAATGGAGATACATGTAAGCATCAAGCATCATTACAAAGTTCATTTTTTTTTATTTCAACCAACAGTGTCATAGTCCAATATATGTCTTCCCTTAATTTTGCAATGCAAAACATTATCTAAAATTTAGTGATATAGTCAATGACTAAAAATGAAAGAATTTTCTTTGAATGTTTGTTACTTTTTTGCAAAATTCATGTATATTAAATCAGATCGAACTACATATATTAAAACAGACATGATGACTTCAGTCAATTCATTAAAGTATTAAAGTATTCTTTTAGCAATTTAAAAGGTAATTAGCCACATACAAGCCAGCAACATATACAACGTTCTATGCAAACTGCTATTGGATAATCAAAGACCAATCTCCGACTATGCTTTACTAGCATTGGACAAATACTTTAATGAGCTACAAAATATTTCTTTTCATGCAACCATGGTCAAATGGAAATGTATTATAAATATTGGTCATGGTTTGCAATTATGATTATAGATTTCATGATATTAAAACTTATAACAACAAAAGCTTAATCAAAAAACAAATAATTAATCTACATAAAAAAATCTACAAATGCTTGTGTCATAACTAAATAACCCATAATTGTTAATTCTACAAGTTTATACTGTTGCTTCATATTACACTTAATATATTCAACAATTAATTTATCACCCAGAGTTATCTTTCATTGGTGTGTTTTTGACATGCAAATGTCAATAGAAAAATGGTGTAAAAATTGAAATTTACAACACAAAATACTACTCTTGATAAAGTAATACAGTGAAAGGAAAGGGTGTTGTGACATATTGAGACTTTTCCTAGCCTGCTTTTGGAAAGGTTTGCATACTACACACCAAAAAAGCAATGGAGAAAAATAGCCACCATCTACAATTTGAAGGAAAAAACCCCAGCTGTTGCTATTACTTACTGTTTTGATGATATTCTACATAATGGACAACATTTATAATACAGTCACTAACCACATGCAAGGATATATATCAGGATAAAATGTCAAGAACCTAAATGTAATATGAAACTCTCTCTCTCCTCTCTCTCTCTCTCTCTCTCTCTATTGATATATTTCAGTTACCAATAATATACATGCATGCAATGAATCCCATACATCAGCCACTGATAAGAAACAGAATCCTGTGACCAATCCTTGGACCAAATGATATAAAGTATTACATGCATATGGGTTAAAAGAATAAAAGTGTAACTAATATGATTAACACGAACAGAATTCCTACAAATCTTCCAGCATTTCAATATTTGGCAAAATTAAACATTGATCCAGTTTACATAGTCTACTTCACAGAATCATAAGGAGAGATGATTAAAGAAGATGTTTTTTTGTGTGTAAACTGCAATAAATAAGATTCCTTACCAGGTCCGGCTTGCGATCCGTCGATGATAAACTCAGCCTCCTCGCGGACTATCGCCTCCTTCAGGCCCCGCCCAGTCAGGATTACTTTGTTTGCGTCAGAGAATGTTGGGACAGCGTAACCCAGGAATGGGGAATTTGGAAGAGCTACATCCGACCAGTACAGGTGGATATAATGATTGCCTGAAAACAGTTAGACCTTTTTATCCTATTCTTTTAGTTTAGATTTACTTCTCTGTGTAGGTCATATTTATAAACATATTGAATTTTCAAAATAATACATTTGAAGTAAAGGTGAAATCCATTTATTGCATATATATGCTTTTCACAATCCTTTTTAAATACTCATTTTCTTAGGGGGAAGGTATTGTGATTTAAAATTGTGGTCTTTGATTTTATTTTTCAATGAGAGGGAGATGTCCTTTAAACTCTTACATAGGGGGATTTTGTAATTAACACAATTTTTTAATTTAAAATGAAGAATTGATATAAAAAATAGTGGAAGATTTTACACCACACTTAATTGACTTGCAGAAAATAAGTCAAGTATAAAATCAAAAACTACTGCTTATTTTGATGTACCTTCCTCTCTGGGGACAAATCCCAGCACCATCTGTCCATAATTGTCGGAGAGGGACACAGGTAGGGATGATCCTGGTCCAACAACTTCAGCCTTCAGCGTACCTATTACATGTGAAGAAGAGGACATTTTATTTTTCAATATGGAATTTTGGCAACTTTGTTCACAATGCAAAACACACATCCTGTGCATTTTTAGAAGATGTTTTATTAAGAAAAGCCAAGGACATGCTATCCATTTTCTAATAAATCAAAGTTTATAATATGGTCTTTAATGGCAGATAAAGAAGTAAAGTTTAAATGACAGAGAGAGAGAGAGAGAGAGAGAGAGAGATTGAGATTGAGATTTTGACCTAAATAGGTGGTAAATATTTAAAGGTATAAGCATCGTCTTACCTGGACCAGCCTGGGAGACATCAAAGACCAGTCGTTTCTCCTCCCCCACCACCAGACCCACCCGTTCATTGCTGTCCATGTACTGGGCCCAGCCCCCAGAGATCCTCACCTTCCTGGGGTCAATCACCTTGGGGTGGAAAGGACTGCCTGAAAAATAATCCCCCATAGTCAATATCAGAAAGTGTGCTGTCCAAAGATAGGTCAAAGAATTCCTCTTCTATTATCCAATGTAAAATCTATGCCAAGTCTGATATAATGGTATCAGATCAGATCAGATCAGATATAACATCTCTTATAATTTCAAATTTTGCTGTTGTCAAGAAAATGCAGTTTCAAAAATGTTGATTATGCAATATTGATCTCCAAGATAAACATATTGTAGTTTTAAAGTGTTTACATATTTTTCTGAGTACATGTAATGGTTTCCATCAATCGTTTCCTAAATCACCTGCAATCGATTCAAATACATGTAATAAAAGCAGGGGAAGTCCCTCCCCCTAACTTGTATACCTCAAATACATGTAACTTGAATAATCTGACTGAACAAAGGATAGGTAAAACCAAGTATTCAATCCTTTAGCTGCGTACCTGGTATGTGCTGTCCATTCCACATAATGCTGATGTTGAAAATTCCCACCTCTACAGGGATGTACTGGACCACTGACTTGTCTCCAGAACGCTCCACTGAGGTCTTGGCTATCGAATTTGGTCCTGAAAATATAAAGATTATTGTGTTAACTTGCTGTTTTTATTTTTTACATGTCATCTTTGGGTCATATATATATCTACCTAATACTTTTCTCTATCAAAACTCTCAATTTCCTCTCGTTTTAACCTTACAATCCTCTTTCACATAAAACATTCAATACCTCTCTCCATCTATTGTACACATAAAGTCTACAGTGTTTCTCTTTTCCCCTCTCTCTTACAATTAAAGAAAATCTTTCTCTTTTATCTTTCTTTTTCTCTCTCTCAATTTTTAAGAAATATTTTTCTTTCTCTTTTATTCAGTATAAATCTCTCTCTCTCTCTCTCCTTACCTTCCACCTTGATGTCCAGTCCCCCACTCCTCTTGCCCATCTCCACATAGAATACTGCCTCCTTGTCCTCCAGTCCCTTGTACAGACCGGGTCCTGAGGCTGAGGGCATACCCCCCTCATCAATGGTGTGGATGACAGGGCAGCCTGCAAGACAGAAACATAACATCAAACAACAGAGAAGTCTACAAAAACCATCTGTAGTGTTACTTTAAAGAAATATAACAATTAAATACAATGGACAGGATTGAACACTCTTGTTAGGTTTTGAACCAATAGTCTACAGCAAGAATGGAAATAACTACAAGGCATTGCCTTACAGGGAAAATAAATATATTTGTAAAATATTTAATAACAATACCTGACTTTAAATATGAAATATTTGTTCTAGTTGCTAAAGAGAGCATATATCAATATCTGAGCATCAACTTAATAAAGGCCTACAACACATGTTATAAATTGGTATTCTGAATTTGTTAAATCACAATGGGAGAGTTGAGATGATGCAGATGCATTTAAGCTTGAATAATAGAATGAAATCTGTTCCAGTCCTTATACCACAATCTAAGAAAGCTAACACAACTGATCGTAGTTTGTTTAGAATTTCTTGCTGTATTGAACATATTTCTGCCAAAAATCAATACATTTTTAAAAAAAGCTTTAAGGTTCTTTTTATATCTTCTCATTAACTTACATTAATTGCATAGAGTCAATAGCTTGATGACAATGAATAGAAAGATAAATGAATGAGTACAGAGACAGCCCATGTCAAAGTCGAAACAAATGTCTCAAAAAACATTTTAAAAACTTATCCTAAAATCTACAAAATTCAGATCAACCATACGTAATACCTCTATGTTCAAAATGGTTAAATATCCGTTGTTGATTACCTCTGTACCCATAGTCAAACATTCGGCTCATGGTGAAATGATCAAGAACAAATTCAACAATGTACAACCAAAAAGGCTAAACTGCAGAATGAACCAAACTAAGACCACTGAAAACTACTCACAAGGGGCCCCTCCCCCTTCACTGTGGCCTACCATAATTGATTCAATGACATCTCCTAAACTCAGAATATTTTCAAACAATACAGTAAGTGGACTGATGATTAGAACCTTAGAACAACTCACTTGGTCAAATTCATTTTTCATTTCTAAACTTTCTCAGCTTTTGATTACTGCAGTAAGTGTATTATTTTTTTTAAAAGAAATTAGGTACCTTATGAATATCCTAGCAGTGGAAATAGATATCTTTGATTGAAAGTGAGTGAAAGGAGACTAAAAATGAATAAAACAGCTGTAATCCCCAGTAAATAATACATACTGACTGCACCAGAGATGTTTATTTGAGTCAGGTGCCTCCCTTCTTTCTTCAGAGTGGATACATGGAAGACATTGTCATCTGTCTTAACAGAGGTGTTTTTAGAGACCTTGTTGTCATGGAATTTTAACAATTCTACACTGGGTGGTTTAGTGGAGTTATTAGTGGTAACATTCTTTTCCCTGTAGGAGGATACAGTGGGAACAATAGCATTTTTGTCTGTTTTGACAGCCAAAGATTTTGATGGTTGCTGCACCTTGGTTCCACTAAGGGATGCTTTGGCGTGGAGCAAAATGTCTGACTGACTAGATTCTTGATGTAATTGAAGGGAAGAAGTTGAAGAGATGCCTGCACTGGTGATTATGTTTTCGGATTTTTGGGCTCTCTTTTGTGTAGGCCTTAATTTGACCCCAAATTGAGCAGCACCAGAGATGGAAGATTCCATAATGTCTGGAAGATCATTAGGCTTGTTATCAAAGCTTGAGTCATTTACGCTGCTCCTTGATTTTCCAGCAACTGTTGTCTTGTGCAAGGACTTCTGCAGATGATTCTCCAAATGTGCCAATAGAGCTTTGTTTGCAAACACACTATTAGCTTTTAGTGGTCCAGGTTTTTTGTTATTGCTATTGTTCTTGACCTTTGTCTCCTCTTCCTTCACAGGGTCAAGGTCACCATTTCGTTGACTCCTCTTCTTCAACACTGAGCCAAGCTCCTTCACTAACTGGTCATGCATTTTGGAGCCTGGGTCTTTTTTGATGGAACTCTTGAAAAATATTGGCCTTTCCACATAGCTACTAGGGCTTACAGGTGATCCAGAAGAATTCTCCACTATTTTTTCCTCGTCTGTTTTATTACTATGCTCCTGAAGAGCATCTTCCCTGGAGAGGCCATTCTTGATGGGTTCCTCCTCCTCGTCTGAATCACTTGAGGAGTCAGATTCAGTGAATTTTCCTTTGAGGACACTCTGCAGCTCCCCTAGTACACTGTCCACACTTATTTCCACCACCTCCTTGTCCTCAGCTTCAACTTCCATCCTCAAGATGCCTCACTTCTTAACAATTGAAATCCTCCTTATATGCATGCATAAAGAATCACAGAAGAGAAATCCTACAGATGCCAGCAACACATATCATAACATAAAGATGTTTTGAGGATATCCAGCATGACCTATAAATCCAAATAATCTAAGGCTTATCTTGTCATATCCCTTGTTACTCGATAAGGCCCTTTTGATATCATATCTCAGCAATGTCCTGGGTTGAACGTTTCTCTGATCACTAATTGTGATTTGTGCATGGATGATTGCACAAGGTTAAAAACAATCTGCAGGCTTTATTTGCCCTTTTTGAATCTAATAATCCGTTGATCAATGCTATACATGTATTAGCTATTTTATTTCACTTCATATAACAAAGTCCTGCTAGACGTTAGGTTTAAATATCCATAAATAAATGATCCAATTGCTTAGTTGTTTTAACACTGATCACAATTCAATTTCTCCCTCCATATTGCTTTAAATCTTCCCCTTTTTTTATTTACTTCCTATTTTTTTCAGAAAATCCAAAAATTACAGAATTATGCAACTTTGGTTGCAGGCGCCTGCAGACATGCATTCATTACATGATATTATGTTTCTAAATCAACAAAGATCCAAGTCTCTTCAAATTCAAATCCAATCTCTCCAAGAATCTCTGATCCGTCAGCCAGATTTTTGCTAATATAGTCTGAGCTTATAAGTTGCACGAACTTAGAGCACTTTTCTCACTTAATCCTTTGCTGTCTAAATCACATTCATGCATGCAATGAAGTCAAGCCGATTATCCAAATCTCTAACTAGACTTTCACATGGAGAGCTTCCATTCAATGCAAGGTCCTCAGGGGGTTAAGTCAAATAGTAAAATCATCAGAACTCACAAAAGCTGATCTACAGCTTTAGAAGTTTTCTTCCTCTGATGAAATTGAAATAAGAAAAGGTGTACAGAAGTTGTCCATTGTCTGAATTTAACCCGTGAACAACTGTATTGTGTGCTTCGCCTTGTATACTCTCCGAGAATCAATATTTTGCTCAAACATTTAACAAGCTGCTGTTAATGCAGTCGGAAACTGAAGGTATAGTCTAATCCACTGGGTATAAAGGTATGATACCTGCAAACTTTGATTTGCAGTGTGCCCTTTAAGAAGTGTCACTTCAAATTATTGCTGATTAAAATCAAGTGTGACAAAACAATATAGGAAGGCTCGATCAGGCTTGATCCAGAAAACCTCATGATACCTGTAGAACTATTTCCATTGAGACTCAAATTGCATGCAATTCTGAATCCGACACTGACAAGATGTCCTTAGGTCCAGTAGACTTAAAGTTCAGAGATTAATATTCTCTTCGTCATTCCTATTGAGAATGTCAGACTATCCTCTCTGGAGTCAAATTGATTTGGAGAGTAAAGTAAACAGTTCCCAGCTATACAATCATTTCCTGTACACAACATCGACATGTCTCCGATGGAGAAGATCAATTAAAAATCAACATAAACAAACGTCAACGATTTCAAATTCCCAACAATATTTCCAATAATTTATTAATGGTTTTAGCCATGCTAAATCTATATCAAACCATGCTTGCACATTTCAAAAGTTCGTATTCCAGCACATGCTATCAAGTACACTCATTGAAGACTTCTGGAAATGCTCTTGCAATAGGTACTAGGAAACATTCCTAAGTTTTAGATGTTTGGAGATCAAAATATTAGTTGACTTTCAATTAGAATACAAATGGTTCCAGTGTAATGCCATTGATTTCATCTGCATTCTTATGCATCAGAAGTTAATAATTCATATGAAAATAAATAAATCTATTGAAAAAGTCCACAAGAATTCCTGAGTGTTTAGGTGAGGGTTTCATTTCTCCTCCACCTACATTCAATATTTGTCAATGAGCTCAGAAACTGCTTGCTATTCAAGGGAGAAGAAAACCAGTTTGTGTGGGCTCCGTAATGTTTAAACTTTAGAAATGCAAACATGTACATAAAAGGCTCACTATTGAGCAGCAGAAATCTGAAAGGAAATACTAGGTTTAAGAATTTCTTGTGGCCATGAAGAAAAGACAAGATTACCAATGTGTAATTTGAACATTCATCATTTTGTGAATAAGAAATAAATTCACACTTGCTTATTAAAATCTGATGCACAGCATTAAGAATGCAAATCATGGGTGACTAAAAATCGGTTTTATATGTCAATTTCTTGTTTTGATTGGTTGCCGGCAGTTAATTGGTATGGCATCATGCACCACTACTTTCTTGCAATGACTTATCATATTGTAATGAAAATATTCCTGTAGAATAACAAAACTCTGAAAATTTTAATTACTGGAAACTTCAATAAACTTTTTTACATTCCTCTTCCAAATTTGGACCTAAAAAGGATTCCCTTTTTAAATTTTAGATTGTACAGCCCCAACCCATTTAATTTCTGTTAACAAAATTAATGCGTCTTTCTGCATTAATTTACACCAAAAGAAATTTTACTATGGTATCCAGGTGTTACACAAAGTTTATAACATATTATTGCCTAGCTGCATTGTTATGGAAATTATGGGAAAAGTTTTCAAAAGTTTTAAAATTCGAAGACATTGAATGAAGGATCAAACCTATTATCTTTTTACATGAAGAAATGATGTCCACATGCATGCAATTTTAACATTGAGACAATCTTTAAAATTCAATGATGATTGCCAAATAGTATAAGACAATTAGACAATATATATTTCATAATATTATAATAGCCAAATTGCACAATTAAATTATATTTCCCAGAATTAAGCAGCATCATACAATTACTGAGGGGCAGCAGTTATATTACTGGCAGATTCGTAATAAAATTTATATTGTCACTTTATTCATTGTTAAAGATACAAATGTACTAGTATGTTATTCAGAAACACTTGCTTTTGTATGCTTGTAACATAACCAATTTTTTGAAACAAAGAAATTCTATGAAAATGTATTTCTTTTTTGTTCCTTGATCAACCCCAAATAAAAACCTAAAAGAACACCCCCAGGATTCTCAACAATAATGTCCTATTTGAAGATCTGCGAGTCTGTGTTTATTGTTCATCTACCACATCCAATTCCTCCATTCATTATAATAATTATAAGCTATTACCATAAAAAGTCTGAATATATTCCTCTGGACAATTATAGCTTATATGTCAAAGTGAGGCCTCCAGATAGTCAGCTAGGTGCTTTTGAATTAACTCTTTGATATATATGTCTTGTTTGATTTCTATCCTGGGTACTTTATAAGTTTTACTTTCATCCCCTATCATCCATGTCAGGTTCAATGAGTACATGAGCATTAAGATGTTTTACTACATCAAGTGCCCATATTAAAACTGGTTTAACATCCGTCCTAGGGGTAAATACACATGATGAGGAATACGCCTTTCTTCTTTTATATTTTATAGGAACATTTAAAATACACTTTCAAAGGAAAAATTTTTTTCAGTCATAGAAAATCAAATTTCCTATCTCTGTCATTATAGTTGCAAAATTTTGTGCATTTTTTTTTTCCATATACAGGATAATATAGCTCAAAATTCAAAAAATGAATTTTGGTAAAATTTAAATTTTTAGGCAGCAATATTAGCAATTTAAGACATTCTATGAAACCTGGTGCATATTATTATATTTTAGTAAAAAGGCATTATGACTATACACAACTGTGACCAACAGACAGACAGATGGACACTGAACAATGACCCCACCCTATGGAGATGCAAACACAAAATCAATTATATTCATCCAATATATGAGAGAATATATGAATTTCAAGAAGTACATGTAAGTTCAAGAAGAGTTTCAGAAGCTGGAAAAAAGCAATGAACAATTAATTAGACCTACCCTCTGCCATGTTAGCCTTTAAGTCTTAGCAAGTAAGGTGTCCAGTATAAGTGTAAAAGTAAGGTAACACTGTGTGAAGGAGGGACTGATGGAGCATGTAATGGATGGGACAGATAGAGATCGGGACAGACAGCAATCAATTTAACGTCCCCTCCATATACTTAAACATCCCCTCCATACCGCTCATTATCTATAATGGTGACACATTGCCTCCAACAGCCCCAAGTATATAATCACTGGTCAATAGTTTCTGTCATATTTGGTTAATTGAATGGCTCAGTCATAAGGCCCAGCTGGTTCATTAATATGCATAAATGTACATGTACCAGTTAATGAAGAAAACATAAAATCATCTTTTTGTTTATATTGTGAGTGAAACAGTGATGGGCCCAGAGAGTATCAATGAATTGGAGAGTAAAACATTGTGTGACTGCAGCTAAATTGAAAAAAATAGCATTATCAAAATCCATAAAACAGGAATTGATCATTTTTCTCTCCTTATAGTACGCAAAATAGGTGTCACACGTCACTGACAATATAACTATATTTATCTATAATCAGATGACAAATCACTTAATTACAATGCTCTTTAATAAGTAAAGGCTTGAATTTCAGAAACTTGACGAAAATCAAAGTACTGAAGTACTGAAAGCCGGGCTCTTTTGAATAGTCATTATGCATATTGTGTAGTAAAGACTGGCAATCTCAGTCTCTCTCTCTCTCTCTCTCTCTCTCTCTCTCTCTCTCTCTCATGCTTTTAATGTCGACAAAGCGTCTGAGAGCGACTAAATTTTGTAAGCGGCAATTTACAAAAATATGTCTGTTTAGTAGGAAAAAAATCAACAGTGCATTGAATTTTGAAACAAGCGTATAAAATCAATCCCCCATTCCTTCGATGTGCAGCCGAATAGCAATGCTTTGTGAAGTAGTTCGTGGAAATTCATGCGTATTGTATATGTGCCCAAAATGCATTGTATTGTGTTAAAAACACTTAATTAATAAGAAAAAAAAACCCATTAATCGCTAAACTTATTCGAAAACAAAAAAAAAACAACCCAACAGATTTGACAAAACATGGCCCTCTGTGTAACTATTTGGTATAGCGGAAGCATTTTAATTACTTTGACGCTGTTCGGTTTTTTTGTTTACTTTTAAAGTTGTGCTATTTATAGTAACATTGGCGATTTGCCTGCCTACAGCCAGGACTCTGCTTTCAGCAAAGCCCGGCTAAAAAACCCAGAAAAATTTCTCTACCAGTATTATAGATAAAACATCTAAAAATCAAAGTACTGAAATTCCCTTGGTCTGTTTACTAATAACAGCATGCAGGCTTGTAAAAGGTTGCATTGTAATAATTTTGAAACACCTAAATCTGGAAAATGTAATAGCAGAGAAACTTTTTTACAGCAGTTAACATTTTCAAACCAATGCAATCTGGTACACTTAATTTAATTAATCATGAATCAATTTGAGTAGGAATTTTCAGAGAAATTTTTGATTTTGGAAAAAGTTTGATATCATTCAAAAGATGCTTGGTGTTGAACCAGAATGCCTCTGCCTTTTAGCAATCCAGCTACACAAAGTGCTTAAAAATAGGGGTGGGGTGTCAGAATCCGTAGCCCTTGATAAAAAAGACATAACCTACCTGGAAGTTCGAATCCACAGTAGTTGATGTAGATCTCGTGTTGTCCCGCTTCCATCGGTACGTACATGATTTCCTTCCTTAAATCGGAGTAGGAGCTGGTGGAGCTATAATCTACGATGTTTCCAGAGGGACTCCGAATGACCACATTGTAGTCTTGTACACCCACTTGACTGAAGTCAACTGTAAAGTTTAGTTGAAATATACCATCACTTTTTACAGTCCAGTTTACAAAAAGAAACTGTGAAATCATTAATATAAAATCTGCTTAACTTAATAAAGCTATTTTAACAAAACTGTTGACTTTTGGTATGATTTAACTATATAGTTCATCCTTCAAAACAAGTTGAATATAATGCTGAGCT
The DNA here is from genome assembly GCA_016163765.1 of Magallana hongkongensis. Lineage (NCBI taxonomy): Eukaryota > Metazoa > Mollusca > Bivalvia > Ostreida > Ostreidae > Magallana > Magallana hongkongensis. The sequence goes on from WFKH01010211.1 coordinate 26,254,152, forward strand.
CCAGTGAAATAAGCACAGCTCAGAGTCAGACAAATGTTGTTGATTTGTACCAGCCAATGAGTGAATGGTCAAGAATGAAATAGACAGGCCTACATCAAATTGCTGATCGACAAAAACAAACCAATTAAAGTCCATGGACTTGTTAACATAGCTCTATGATCATACAAAACCAAAGAGGATAAAGGTAAGTAAAAAGATCACTCTCTCTCTCTCTCTCTCTCTCTCTCTCTCTCTCATACACACATAGACAAGCTGTAACTAACTGTATTCTAAATCTGACGAATAGTTTCCTAGGGTTCTCATTCCATGACTTCTATATTTACAGGCATTGTAGTTGGTAGCCATCCCACTGCTTCTCCATTGTACCGAGATAATATGATATTAAGACTTACTGTCAAATGAGGCCGTCTCTCCGATCCCACCCTGCTTGAAGCGATCCACTCTGATCATGGCCAGGTCAAACACATCCACATAGAACGGGCTGCCCTCAATCATCCGTCCTGCATACTGAACCTCCACAGTGTGGCGTCCTACAGCAATTTAAGAGAGATTCAAGTATAATTCAAGCTTTCTTAAGTATAATTCAAGTGTAATTGCTTATTATACATATCCATGTCAAAAACAATATCCACAATGTTGAAATGTTTTCTTTGAAAAGCCAGACTCATTGGCAAATATTTTAACAAAATGTTTTTCTTCCTTGTAATTTAGTGCAAAATTACTCCCATGTAAAGCAATTCCATAAATCTGCAAACATTATTCATGGTGAATAATGGTAATATTTACTGACATTTTGTTGTTTTGTATGTCGATATATGCCTCACATCTTCATTATTATTGGGAAAGGAAGAAGTATTCACAATCAATGAAAGTTTCCCCTCTAGTAACCTTCCTTGTTACTTACTTAACAAACAATGTTACAATGCAACGGTTTTCCTTCAAGTGAGAAAAACAACAGATCTAATGGAACATCACAAATATTTCTAACATACATTTAAAACTTAATGTATATACATATACTAACAATAAAGTTCCTGGTAAAAATCTTACCTGTTGATGTTGGTGTCCATTCCACTTTAAAGCTTCCGTCTGACTGAGACATAATTCGAGCTGGGATTCTGTTTCCATTCGGAGCTATAACAAGGCACAGACAGAGAAAATAAACTGAAGTCCCAAAAAACTTTCCACAAAAGGACAAAAGACAAAAAGCACAAACTTCTCTAGATTAATACGTCTACATAAAGGAAAGAGTAGAAGCTCACAAATAAATAGAACGCTTGGGTAAATATCATATCACATACATATAAAATGCAATCTGACTCACATGACTTCCCCCATTCTCACAAATCAACACAGACAGATGGAAATGTTGGAAAAACTTTTACTACATATTTCTTTTTATTCATGCATTATCTATCAATATCTACATGTATACATGTCCATATCCCAGATTCTTCATGCTACACATGACACAGAAAAAGGAAAACCTATAATGCTGATTTGAAAATGACTGAAGTCTTCAAGGTTGGAACCAAAGGCCTGCAGAAGAATCCATTGCTGTTGGTTGATCCGGAAGTTCCGAGTCTTTAGTTTCATTTCGTGGACTTCTGATTTTGCCATAATGGCTCTTTCTTTGACGATATGTTCTTCCACATAAACCATAAATGGTGACCCTGTGGATATCAAAAGCAACCGTAATATCAGTTCAACAGCATATTCAACAAGTTAAAGACTATATATAAATTATATGAATTATCAATTTCTCTTGTTTATCTACAAATTTATATACCCTCAAAACTGTACATTTACAAAACTCATGAATATTTATGAAACCAAAGTTTCTGCTTGCATATAAATGTACCTGGAACATTTTCTCCATTAAACATCATGTTGATTTTGTGGACTCCTGCTTTCCTTGGGATGAAGAATGCTTCAATCCAGCCTCTCTCTGTCTCTTTCATTTCACTAGGTATCGTCTCCCCATTACACTCCACTATCATCTCTAACTCTCCTTCTCCAGACCGACTTACATCAACTGAAAATAATTCAAACATTTACATCAATTTTTCTGTTAGCATTCATTAGCTTAAGTTTATGTTGCTAATCATTTTTATCAACTCTTATCAAGAAATATTTTTTAGTACTCTTTTTCTGGTATTTGAAACATGAGGAAAAAAAGGATACACAAGAAACTACACTACTTACTCTGAAGTTTAATGCTTTCATCCATCATGGCCCTGTCTGGCCTGTTCACCTTAATCTTGCTTGTATCATAGACCTTTATCACGTAGGGGAAATTTTTCAACATTACTCCATTGAAATACACTTCCACAAGATGGCTGCCCACCTCCACTGGTTCAAACTCAATGCAGTAAGTCTTAGAGGTGGTTTCTCGAATCTTGGCATCAATTTTCTTTCCAGACGGACCTGTATTTTGAAAATTCAGGAATATACCACGGTAATTTGAAATTTTGATTTGTGCAGCATTTACTGGTATTTGATTTTTGATGCTTTCTAAATCTGATATTAGTTTTACTTTGGAAGCTGACATGCAGTTTTTTCTCTGATGCAAGCAATAATGATTTAAATTTACTTCAATGTTAAGGTACATGTGTATGCAAGAATACTTACCCTTTCATATTTTCTTCTATACGATAGTTGCTTAACATGCTCATGAAACAATGAACCCCGCTCCACAAAAGCACTACCACCACTGTGCTGTTTATATCCAATGTTCTACATGCATAGATACCTATAACTATTGTTACAATTTTAGCAAACAATTCAAAGCTTATCATAATATGCAACATGCAATGTCAGATTCAATCTACCGCTCAACCATATTCTCTGAGTATATACAACTACAGGGTCATTTTTTGGTCTCACATCTCCACAGAATTTGCACAGAATATAATATCCATGCATACATTCAAAGTTTTGATTTTTCATTGTTTAGGAATATTGACTAATGCAAAACATCTTGTTTGCAGTTTTTAATAGCAAATTTTACAGTTCAAGCTTCACAGCAAGGATAAAAGTAGGCTATAAGTAAGCTTTTGGCCTGTATAAGTAGATTATTGCACTATCCGTCCTCCTCCATTAAGTTGCATCATGGCACCATTTCTGTGGTTGTTTCATGCATCCTGTCTTGTGACATGCTCTAAGAATTAAAGTTCATCCCTCCAGCATCTGAGAACTGGATCATGCTTGCAATGGAGGTGGGTGGGTTGCAGCAAAAAACAAATACTGGTACCTTCGATGGAGACAGAGAATTTGTCACTCAGACCACTAGGCCCATTAAAAGTAAATCCGGCGGATTGGTAAATGGCAAAAAACTGCTGGCGGCTGAATTCATCCATGACAAACTCAATCTCATTCATAACCTCAATCCAGAAGGGACTTCCTAGATAAACATCAAAATCAAAACATCCAATTAAAATATCGTTTTTTTTTTTTTTTAATACACTATTTTTCTAGGTTAGCATTTAGATCATTTGTTGGTCTTTGTCATTTTGATCTAATATGTGCTTAATTCATGCTTTTCCCATACTTTTTTGAATTGGAATATAAAAGAAAAAAGTTGATATAAAACAATATACATTCATCCTACAGTCAGTTTAGAATTTTTTTACCTGGAATGTACTCTTCATTGAATGTCAGATGGACCCTGTGTCTCACTGCTTCCTGTCCAACAAAACTGACCTCATAAATTCCCTTCCCTAGGTCCTCCAGGGTGTGAGGAACATGATTCTTATTGGCCAAAATGGCTACCTCTAGTATTCCCCCACCAGCCTTTGAAGCATCAACTGCGAAAAGATGTAACAAAATTAATGCATAAGAAAAAATCCTCTCAATGTTAAATTCATAGTGCCACTCTGTCTCTCTCTCTCTCTCTTTCCCTATCTCTGGAATTTCACCTCTCAAGGTAAGAGATTGTATTACAAAATATACATTTAATATTTTGGCTCAATTTTAATTATACTGATATTTCAAATAAAATCTAATTTATCATTGAAAGGCACGCAATTTCTGGACTAAATAATTATTCAAACCTAAGAAAGTGCACTTCTCTCCGACAAAGCAGTGGAAAGGCATGTTGTTGATGATGACACTCTTTGGGTTGTACACATTCACATAGTAAGGTCCTTCCCCTACCTCATCTTTACCACAGAGGATCCGGATAGTATACTCCCCTAGGAAAATAAAATTGTTTGCTACAATTAGTACTGTACCCTTTGGCCCTAAAAAGTTTGGGAAGATCACCGATTTGACAGGAGAGAGCAAGTACTGTGCACCAGCTTTAGGTTATGGTGACATCATTTTGTGATTAACCAGTGATGAACTGGTTCACAGCAACTATTTATTGCAACCTTAAACAATAATGATATACTGGTACATTTAAGCTGGTTTGAGGCTGGAAATATTTCGGATTCAGACGTTTTCACAAATCTAGCGAAACTTTCTCAATAGGGGATAAAAGCTGGTTTACATTATTCATGAAAGAATTTCTAAATGTTTTATTTGCCAATTGGTTTTTAGAATCAGACCATCATATATTTTCTAGTTTTTCAAACAAAATATTCAATTATTGAAATTTTATGTTCGATGAAATTAGAATCAAAGTCTTGAAAAGTTTGTACCACACACATTTCCTTAAGGTGGGGGGAGATGACTATATTCCTATATTATTAAGTTATCCTGTAAAAATCCTGTAAAACTTTTCTGTGAAGAACATGTGAAAGGTGGAACTTGTATATAACAAAAATTACCCATTTTCAATTTATGTCTGAAATACTATATTTACATAACAGGAAAGTTTGATCCTAACTTACCCACTTCCCTGGGGGTGAACTCTACATGCTGACCATCTACAGGTGTCCTGGTCACTTTGGCTGGGATTTTCTCCCCTGATGGACCTAAATTTGACACAACACACTCCATGAAATATCACTCGTATTAATTGTCTTATATATATCGTGCAAATGTACCAATACCATTGAGTTATTATGATTTTCAAGCTATGACACCACTAAAAATTCAAAGTTCTTGATAAGAACTCTACTAAATAATAGTTATACAATTCATCACAATTATCAATATACTAGCTGATATAGGTGTTCACAAATGGTATATGATTCTGCCATACACAATGCAATTCATGTACATGTTGAATAATGATTTAATAATAGGCCGGTTCCATTCCAATCTTATATATCATTTATGTTTTATTCAATACACAAGTATATACAAATATTCGCAAATAATGTGGACATGCACTCACCTGTTTTGCTTGCCATGCAATACGCGACTTGTTTCTTCATGCAAAAAATCCGAACCTGGCCAACACTTCTAAAACCGCTAAACCGAGTGCAAGGAAATATTTCAGTATATACACCATTTTGTTAGTCTGTAGGAATTGTTAATACAGTCTGTTGAACGACTTTGGTGTCTTCACTAATTTACAGGGTAGGCAAATATAAAGGGATTTCAACAAGGAACATTACAGGTAAGCAAACTATGAACATTTCTTATTTTGGGGGAACTTGGCTCATTCATAAAAGAAAGACAACTCCCATAAGTTGCCCCTAGCTTTCTATATTCTACTACATGGCCAATATAATTTCCCTGGGCACCCATGCATGATATATGGTTCAATCACAATGCATCCAGACATAAGTTAGTCAAGATTGTTAGTACATGTACCTTCTCATACATATAAAATCATACTATAAACATTGTTATCTTTTTCTCATTATGATAATTTTCAATATATAAATACACAAATAATTCACAAGCATGAACAAATAAGAAAATATATGCGTTTTTTATTTTATGTTCTTATTACACATTGCAAAGATAATAAAACTATTCTTGAAAATTGTTTTGCTTGAAAATAATTCATTTCATGTACTGATGTATATGACAAGCAGTCTTACTTGTGATATCCACCACTGCACTGAACTCTGAGGAGCCATGGGAAGGCGTTTCTATGGTGAAGGTCGTCAGTTTGTTGGCAGGAAGTGCCGACTTTAAACCAGAAACTGAGACACCATCCACAGCAACACAGGTGAATGGAGACCCTAAAATCAGGATTTTCATGTGTTTTGTAAGTTTTCAATATTGGCATCCCTAAAAAGGACACGTTATTTCAACAAATAGTATAGAGATAAATGTTTTTATTATTATATAACGCTTTTCTGCATTCATTATCAATCTTTTTTTTTTTAACAAAAACTCAGAATTTAAAAAAAAATGCTTAGCATTATAATATAATTTATATCATTTTACCTGGGAGTGCCTCTTCATTGAAACTGATGTCAACAAACTGTCGCCCCGCCTCCTCAGGTGTGAAGGAGATTCTGTACACACCTGTTCGCTCCATGTCAACAGAGTTTCGTATGTTTCCCTTGTTGACCATGATTTCTAACTGACCTTCTCCAGCTCTGGTCACGTCAACTGATTAAGATAAGTAAAATTTAAGACTTGAATCATGAAAACTTTGAAAATAAAAATAGGTACAAGTATTTCGATGATCACTGACCTAACCATTCTTTGAAATTAATGAAACTTCTTTTACACCTTATTTGCCTTATATACAATACTGTAAACCAAGAATTACATGTATCACTTTTTTATTTTGCATATGGCCAGTTGAGACATTAATCCAAATGACTGAATTTTGCAAGCAGGTAGTTATCTCATTTATTTCCAGAGGAGCATCTTGTATCCAAGTGCAATTAATACTGTATACAGGGTTATTTTCACTTCGTTATTTTCGCCCTTCTATACTTGCAAATGGCTTAGGCCCGTCTTGAATTCACCCAGATGCAGTTATGTTAAAAGAGATCTTATTTCTTATTTGCGACAATGGAATTCGCCCAGTCTTGAATTTGCCTGCTGACAATGGGGGGAAAAATGGGTGAAAATAAAAAGGGGGCGATTATTTTCATGTATACAGTATGCATGAGCATATTAAGGGCTTGCGAATCTGATGGCTATTTATCACAAGTGTATAATTCTTAATTTACAGTATGGAACATCAATTAACAATTTAGATTATTTTCTCTGGATGGTAATGAAGTAGTTTATATCAACAAAACACTGACTTGTGAACTCTACTGGTGATCCAACCATTCCATCTTGGAGAGGAGTTACAACAATGGCTGAGGTGTCATATGCCTTGGCTGTAAACGGACTTCCCTCGATTTCTGTGTCTCTGTACTTGATAGAGATCTTGTGGTCACCTGTAAAACAAATTATACACATTATAATTTGTGCAGGATTCAAGATGTTATTGCAAACCACAACTGGAAAGATATCAACTTACCAACTTCTTTTGGGACATATTCAACATTCTGACCATTAACGCCATTGGAAACATTGCAGAAAACCTCTCCCCCACTCGGTCCTACGAAAACAGAAGAAATTGATCTGATTGGTTAATGGTTAAAACTGCTTAAATTTTGTGTAAGCTAAAAAGCAGAGGGACTTAAATTAAATATCCATTTTGATAAGTATAATTATGCATATATAATATATATACAGTCAAGTAAAATAGAGTAGGGGTTATTACATTGAAAAACTATGTAGTCTAAATAGATACGGTACACCTGTTAACTAAAGGGGATTTTGACTACTGGGTAAAGGGGGGAACCTAAACCAAGCAATAAAGCCATCCAAATCTAGCAGGGTAAGTATTTCTATAAAACACTATAGCAGTTAATCATCAAAGCAATAAAACTCTTAGAGGTCTACAAAGCAAGGAAAAATAACAGTCAATTCTGAGTATGTATACTCAAATGGAAAAAAAAATAAATCAGAAAGGTGAGATCTAGAAGGGACTTTGCATTGTGTTGTGTCTGCAGAGACTGCTGCATGCCTTGCTGAGTGACTTGTGCAGAGAACAACATAGAAAAAATCTCATAACTTACATTGACAGTAAGTGTATTCTCTAGCTCACATACACTTTTCTCTTTGCATTCTGGGTATATGTATATATAAGTAATATCCAATTCACATTGACATGAGTTAAATTATTAAAAATCTCTTTCATACACTTCACATGCAAAATTTTAAATCTTTTATTAATATAACTTTTTCAATATGATTATAATTCCAGTTAACATATGTAGATTAAATAAATATTTCTGATTTTGACATTGCAATTATAGAATTATAGCACAATTAACAGTGTATGTGGTACTTCATACAATTAGTGTTGAAAAATAAAACAAAACGAATAAAGAAAAGACAATTGTATACACTGGCTCTACAGAAACTGAAACGAGAGAGAATTAGGTACGTGTTTACTGGGTGTGCTATCCTGTCATCATGGTTACCTGTGATTGACACATTAATATTTTTGGACATATTTTCTCCACAATTCACTACAAAGTTCTCAATTCTATTCACTAGAACGAAGTCTAATCCTCTGCCGGAGACCGAGATGGACTTGGGGTCTGTAACTTCTACATGCCAAGGGGAGCCTGCAAAGAGAATGTTTCAGGATCAGTATCAATCATATTGTAAAAATGCAATACACAGAACACAGAACCTAAGCTTACATTTTCAAAAACACTAGGCCAAACAGTATTCTACAATGATCCACTATCATTAAACTTAATTGATATCATAAAATCTAATACATTAATGAAGCAAGCAATAGATTAAATTAGTTAAAAATTGTTTCTGAAAGTTGACATTACCTTTAAGAAATCAGTTATTCCCTTACATTACTATTTACATTACTTTCAAGAATTCAGTTTTTCCCTTGATTTGAAGGCTATTTAGAGAAAAAATACAAATAACATCAACTTATCTGTTTAAGGATGACACAGACACTGCATATATCTTACCAACAACAGGGAGATTGTTAAACTTCATTTCGATTGTGTGCTTCTCAGCTTTCGTTGGGATAAAAGAGGCGAGGAACTTGTAGCTGCCCAAATTCTGAACACTGCAGGCGATGCGGCCCTTGTTGACCAAGATTTCGATGTTTCCTGAACCTGCCTCTGACGCATCAACTGCAAAGAAATTACTCTCACATTTAAAGTAAAGTAATTAACATTTATATTTCATAGTTTAATTATTACAGGGTTTTTTTAATATGTTTTACGGTGCTACCGTTGTGGCGAGCGCAGCAAGAATTACACATACCTTGCATCATTGTCGTCTTAGTGTTATTTAGTTATCAACGAGCGTTAAATAATTTTTTGAGAGAGAGAGAAAAAAGAGAGAGATTATTATATAATATTTCTAAGTTTAAATAAATTCTTACAAAATAGATAGACTTGCTTCCCTAAAACCGTTCTTTACTTTTGGAGAGAATTGATCCGTCTGTAAAATATAATTGTTGTTTAATTTGGTCAAAAGTGTTAACGATAAATACAGGGTTTTTTTTGTTCCTTTTTTCCCCCTGTTCATAATTTTTTTTTAAAATTCGTTTATTTTTGCATTCTAATTACATACGTAATCCGTGCCCCCGGTCCCTGTTTGTAGGTGTGTAATTTCCCATTTTCTAATTTAATGGTTTGACTATATGCAATATCTGCATAATTTTTTAACTGTTTATTTTTTCTCTTTATTTTTTTTTATTTAGTTCAAAATGTCCTATTTTTTTTATTTCCTCCCTACTCATACTTACTGTACATGCATGCAAAATTAGCTTAAAATTGGATCGATATGACAGTAAAGTGTGGCTCTTGCTAGTATATATATAATCTCTCTATCAAAAAAAAAATTAAAAACAAATCATATGTCAATGAGGCAGGTATCGCAGTCTATACTGAAATAGCTAGTGCAAGCGTTACATATGTTTGATCCACCTCTAAATTTATCGCGGGAAATATAGCGCGAGATCACTGTGACGTCATACGTTAAATTCCATAATCATTTGTTTACGTATCTCAACTCAATACGATGGAATGGAAGCATGTAAAAAATCTCTTGGGTCTCACCAAAGCTTGTGTGGTACTCAAAACGTGTCTTCAAACCTCAAGGCACCGTAAATTACGAGTTAAATGTCAGCCATTTTTGGCATAGCACCACGGGTGAAAATATTAGAGAGCATTATGGGACCGAGACAAAAAATTTTGTTTGATGAATCTGTAGGTTTAGCTCGTTCTTTTTCCCGCGCACACTGGTTCTTAGAGCTCGCTACGCGAGCGGCGCTTCGCTGCGCTCGCTATCAATATATTACAACAAATCTAGTACATATTCCATGAAAAATCAAAATTATTTGGATTTTTAAAAGAGTTGGTTGGTACGTTTTACAAGGGAGATAAATTTGTTTTTTACAGTTTCATTGTTTTAATAAAAACTATATATTTTGACAATATTATATAATTTTTACAAGATTTCTTGAATATGACCATGTAAGCCAGTTTAAAGACAATTAAATACATCGACTTACTGTTAAAAGAGACTGGCTGGTTGACACTGGCAAGAGACGGCATGTGTTTGACAATGACCTGGCCTGCATCATAGGCCTTACAGGAAAAGGGGCCGCCCTTCACTGGCTGGTCACAGTATGACACCATGATTTGGTGGTCCCCTTCAACATTAAATAAATAAGGTGGTGCCATTATCAGAAGGGAGATGAGTTAACTGTTCAATGACTTTCCTGAAGACTAGATCCATCAAATACATTTCCATACTGTAAACCAACTTTTATTTGCGACAACTTTATCTCGTGATTTTCGAAAGATAAACTAGTTCGCGGCGACTTATTTTTGCGATCAAAGTGTGGATTATCTGGAAAATAATATAGCAAAGATACAGGTATTTGAGGACTTGATTGTTCACGACGAGAATCTTTCGTGAGGATAAGGCTCTCGCGAACCTTGTGAAAATTTCTTGCATGCGAATAAAAGTTGGTTTTCAGTATTCAAAATGCTACATGTGATTATATGGACTGGTTTGAGATGAATACATGTATTGCAACTAAGGAATATTTGTAAACCTCCATAAATGAGCATAAAAATTGATTCACAGTTGCTTGCATAGAAAATGTACAAGTAAACGTAGGTCAAAACTACCTGCAGGTACAGTGTTTCAGAAATGTAAAACAATCCAGACATTTTATGTTGTATATCACTATAATTGTTATTCATATCAAATTATACAAATCATTCACCTGGCTCAAAGGGGGTATATTCAACTTGATATTTCCCTTTACCAATGGACTCTATCTTCTTCAAAACATTTTTTCCTGAAGGGGCTACAAATCAGAAAATAGTGTAATTTACCAAAAACACTTGTTGCTATATCATTGTATAAGTGACTGTTTAAGGGGAAGGTTTAAAAAAAAATAAATAAATAAACAGTTTAACCCAAATAAGACAAAATACATTCAACAAAGGAAAAAAGGAAGACATTTAACAGATTTCCCAAACCAAAACAAGAAATACATTTTTTTCCCCATAACCATATCTCCCTCCAAATTCCCCATCCTTAAATAGGTATTTCCAATTAACAAATCAACTATATACAGTGGTGTTACAAATAGTAAATAATAGTATATTTCTTACCTGGTTTTCTAAATAATCGACCAATCAAAAAGTGAGAATGGTATAGAGTTGTGAGTGCATAACTGAAGAGGTCAGGCGGGTCATGCTCATCGAGTTAAAAGCGCGAGTTACCGAGATATATATTTCCTGCGACCCCAAGATCTCTATAATGGTAATAACATGGTCTAATTTCGGCATTCGATTACTGATTAAACTGAAGCATCTCTCTGATAATTACGACACATGCAGTATTAATTATAGATTCGAAAAATTATAATCACTGCATTCATAATGTTTGTTCTAACATAACATGTCTGTTATACAATTACATGTTATATCACTGGCTAAATTTTTTTTCTTGTTCCACTTGCATTGAACTGAAACATGCATTTCACTTGCATTTTCAGTATTCATCTTCCTTCAATGAATAATTCGCTTTTGAACATTCAATCAGACACAATTCACCCTGCATAATCATCACTTGCATCCATCATTGTGATACATGAACATAATGCACAAGATAGAAAAAGACAGAAATCAAAGAGAAACATGCATATATACATACATACATACATTCATAAGATAATTCATAAATATTCATAACATTTTCTATTAATTTATACACCAGGACAAAACATTTTTATTAAATGCAGCATGAGCAAAGCCAATTAAGGACATTGAAAAGATTATTAAACTTTTTTGGCAAAAGTATGTAAATGATTATAGCCAAAACATTAGTTTCAATATTAAAAGACGTAATAAAAAAAATTATTAAGCCCTTAAGCATTAATTTAAATAGATAATTTTGGTAGTCTCTCTGGCCGAAGCTCAAACTGACTTTGAACATACACTGGAAGCAGAAGCAGTAGGCATGCAGCAGATCTTTTGTATTATACTAGTCAAAAATGGGGAACCATAGAGGAAAAATTTCAACAAAATGAGATTGTTAATTCAAAAAATAAATCTTGATAAAATAAACTTGACAAAATGGAATTAATATCAGAACAAACTATACTTTGAATGCAAAAAAAGCAAACCATAGAAAATAATTCAAAATAAAATTAACCTAAGCGAAAAGTAAATTTCATACAAACAAGATGGATTTTTCAAATCTTCTTTGAAGATTAACACAGGAATCAGTGGAATTACACAACATTTGGGGACATTTTTTGCAATCTTACCTGTGATATCTACTTTGACACTGCCAGAAGACGACCCCTGGGTGTCTACGATGAATTTTGCGGGTCTGTTGACAGGAACCAGACTCAGTCCATCTCCACTGACCGTCACCCGCCCAGAGTCCACAATGTCCAGGGTGTAAGGTGAGCCTACATCATTATCAACAACAACATTACATCATCGCTGATATTTCTTTTATCATTAATATCACTAAATATCATTATCATTGGATCAATCATCATCATCATCATCATCATCAATATTATATCACTATCATCTTCAATGTCCTTGTCACAAACACTGATTCATCATAATAGTCTTTAAATCACCAACTAATTACATTGAATGGTAAATTCTTAAATCAAAAATAATGTCTTTTCATAAGACCAACAGCTTACCAGTTCATCACATATTTCACTATCAATATACCATTAAAATCCCATATCCATGCAAAAAAAATATGAGTTTGAACATTTGGAAAGAAAGAAAAACTCCTACCTCTGACTTCAATATCGCTGTAGAAAACATTCACTTTGTAGGTTCCAGCGCCCTCTGGTGTAAAGTCGACGCGGTACAGCCCCACCTTCTGGTGAGTGATGTAGGCGGGGACCTGCTGGTAGTCATGGGTCACTGACACTCTCAAATCTCCCTCTCCCGCCTCTGATGTGTCCACTGAAAATTAATGTTTAGTTCAGCTGTACTGTAATTGTGCAGATAAATCACAATACTCACCTAAATAAAAAACTATGCTACTTCCTCTTTCCTTTAAAGAAGTGATCAGCTTTATCCTTTTTATCAAATGAAATGGATTTGCCGAAAACATACATACATATAAATGAATATGAAATTATTTTCTAGGTACTTTTTACACAATATTCCTCCTACATTTATAAAACAATCAAAGAAGACACTCAGTTTCTGCTTGTTATTCAGTAGATTAATGAATGTTTAATTACAATGTGCACCTTATATGCATTTTCAGTATGCCCAAGCAGATAAGTTATTTAATTTCTAAACCCTTCAGGGGGCAAAGGGATGAGTGAGATGAACACAATAAAATAAAGGTAAGTTACATCAAAGGCTCTTTCTTTCTATAAACACCTGTACATAAAGATGCCATTAAATTTGATGGTGGACTTAGACCTTAGATGTACAGTTGACATACTTTTATTCCAAATATTTCAAAATATAATGCAATCTCCCTCTTCATTTACTGTAAATAGATGAATCATAAATAAATGAATTAAACCCCTGACTTTGGAATGTTTACTGTTAATTCCATACCTGTGAAATTGAGTCCCATTCCCACAGTTCCACCTTCCAATCCAAAGACTCGGACAGCGTTGGGGTCAAAGACTTTGATGTTGAATGGACTGCCACTGATGTGGTCCCCCTCATACTGTACGGACACCTGCCAGACACCTGTCAAAGGTCAAAGATTAAAGGTTATTAACATATGAATATAATATAATTTTTGTTTTAATAAAAGCTCTCAATGAATTTAATTGAGACAATAAATGTCAAAATATAAATTCTTAAAAAAAAAAAAGATGGAATAATATACCATTTGTACTGCAACCGAATAAATAACGATACAAAAACACACACAGATGCAGTATAGACAGAAGCTATATCTGTACATGACTATGATTACATCATGTGCATACACACAGTCTACAAAACTACTCCATAGCAAGTGAAACAGAAAATAACCTAATGGCGTGTACCACTTGATAGTAAAGCTTATATAGCCTTTTATGTACGTACCACTTCATATAACAAGTGAAACAGAAAAAAGCCTCAAGATTAGCACCACAGGATAGTAAAGCTTAACCAATGTACCAAGGTATAGCCAGAGAAACAGAAACTAGCCTATTAACGGATTCCACCACTTTATAACAAGAAAGCTTAGCTTATGTACCACTCCATAGCAATTTAGTGAAATAAAGAGTAGCTACCCTTAAAGCATGAACCTCCTTAAAGCTGAACACCGCTCGTAAATAGGCACTATCCGCCATATTTCTCTTTCATCACAGCTATCCCTACAACCCCTATATAAGCCGTAGACCTCTTAACAGTTTAAAGTATTTTGCTGTAGAGGTCTCACCTGTGTGGACGTACATCTTGCCTCGCCATGTTACTCGGTCACGATGAAATTATCATATTTTACGCACTTTTTTCAAGTCAGGAGAATACTAACATCAAATAAACAGGTCAATGCATTATTTACAAACAGAATATGCACATAAAATAAGAAATAAATGCATAAAATCCAAAGACCACGAAAGGAATACTACACGTCAGCCACGAGTTTCAGGTGTGCAATCGGGTGTAACGAAATCGAAGGGGGTACCTGCGTGACGGTACCTATTTACGAGCGGTGTTCAGCTTTAAGCATATGAAGACAGGAAGCTTAGCTAATGTACCTATGCAACAGGGACTAGATTGGAAGGAACTTCTCCAAAGCAAAGAGCCAAAAAAGTGAAGCATGTACAAATATCAAATGAAACAGAACTTATAGAGAGTTTGGCCATCCAAAAGTGTGAGCCAAACATAAACTATAGCTTGAACAGTGTTCCCCTTTATAGCTTGTGAGACAGAAACTGATTGAGCAAAAAATAAAACCTAAAACTTTAACTGTCTGATTAATATCACTCCTAAATGTTAGAATAAAATAGAAGCTAGCCAGCTTGTACCACTCAGCACTTCATCAATTCTGAAATATACCTGGATTACACCACATTTATAAGCAAATGAAACAGCAAATCTCTAGAAAGCTTAGCTTGAGCTCTGAAACTACTACATTCTATGGGTAGCTTGTATCACTCCTTATATCAAAACTATGAAGCTCCCAGTTTGAATCAGTGTCCTTAAAATGTAGAGACTACAAAGCTCACTTAGAACATTGACCATGACAAGTGAAACATCTACTAACTTGCTTAGATCTTGAGTAAAAGAAGGTAGATTCACTCTTTTGAGTGAGCCTGGATGCGCCATTTAATCTTTATTGATGCACAATGTGCATGTAATAATTTATACACCAGAGCTAGCTCAATTAAGGTTGTGGCATACACATGTACAAATTACAGTAGCTTAACTTGTACATCTAGAGCTATGAATATTGTATGCAAAACCATATGTAGCATCAGTCCCCCTCTAAATCCCAGGTGTATGGAAAAAAAACACCAAGTTTGTTGCCTGTGAAACTGCATGATGAAAGAAATAGTTTTTAAATGTATGGAAAGATTTAAGATCAATGTTTATGGTTTGTTCAAAGTCTTAATGGTAAAATGTTAGCTATGGTATGTTTGTATAAATATTACTACCCTAATATCTGATTTCTTAATATCAACATCCTTGAAAAATAAAATTAATGGACTGCATCCCTTTTAACTGCAAGCATGACTGAGATATAGGTATTTGATGAGCAGAGAAGTATGCCACTACTTTACATTTTTTAGCAGACATTTAAATTCATAAAATATTTCAAAAGAATGGATTCATAGCATGTCCAATAAGATGGACTGAAAACAAAACCTCTACCTTTTGAAGAATGCAGCAAACAGAAAGTTAGTAGAATGGACATTTTAGTGATTGAGAGTATCAGAATTATCTCATGCAGCTTTTTCTCACTTACCCATTTCCAAAAATAAATTAAACTTAAGCCTTTTAACAGCCTACAATATGCTTGAACTTCATTCAAATGAAATAGGCAAAAAGTAATTCAAATGGTGAAAGCAATAAACCCATTCTGTGCATTTGCTGTTATGGTAACATGATTTGGAAAAAAAACAACCTGCCCATCCCACTATTGAGCTGAAATGTTCTGGCATTCACCCCATCCCTTCATCCCATTAAAAAAAGGGGAAAAGAAATCAGCAGGAGGATTAAGGGAGGGTTAAGGGTAAAGAGGATAAGGAGTGCAGTGCTATGAATTGAATTAGGACATCTTTTTCATGACTGATTCTCTATGTAACAATCCCAACTGTTTTATAGAATTTTCACAAAAATTCTAAATTTTATTGAATTGAGTTAACTTTAAAGAATAATATTGTGTAATGTTTAATTATCATTATATCAAATATCACTATTATTTCTTATTTCCAATGTATCTGATTTCACAACTCCTAACATTTACTACCATCAACAGCCACATCCCCAACATTTCCACTCATTTCTTAATCAGTGTACAATAGAAAAAGGACTATTTACATACTTGTGTGAAATTCTATAAATACTATAGTTCTAAACACATTGTAAAGTCACAAGAAAGAAATCTGTGAAGTATGATTAGTGAAAAAACAACCTAATCTGTAATTTGTCATTTTTCCACCAATCAAATGCCACAAAGTTCTTCCTTGGTAAAAGCCCATACGTACCAACTTCAGATGGGGTGAAATTGATGATGTAGTCCCCATTCCGATACACAGTGCGTAGATTGTGGACTCTCCCGCCAGGAGCACGGGCTTCTACTTGGACGTCACCTTGCCCAGCAAACTGGGAATTGACCTGTTCAGAAAAAAAATAAAATTATACATTCTGTACTGAAGGTATTTAGAATACTAAATCAAACACTCTGGTACTAAAAATAGAAATTGAACGCCTAAGGAAACAAATCAAGTAATCTATTACAAGCTTTTCAATCGAACAAACTTGTCTGTTTAGATTTACAATTTTAGATTACAATACATGTATTATCTTTAATATAAATATAGAAAAGGTCAGTGAAAAGGTAAGGAGAGACCTAGCTTACTTTGAGCTCTGTAATCATTCCGACTGCACAATGATCAATTCTAGAAAATGTCACTTTTGATCTGTCTGCCAAAACTTTGAATGAAATTGGACAGCCCACGATTAGCTGGTTATCACAATACACGTTCAGCTGAAAAGCAAAGAAGTAAATAAATTGCCTCATTTAAAATGTTATTTATAACCTATCGTGGATACTGTTTTACTAGTTAGACTAAATTATTTTCTTCATTACAAAAAAAAATGGTGTTGCATTTACAATTTTAATTTGTCTTGTAAAAAATGTTAAAACTATCCATGTTATTTGGTGATCAAGCTCTGCATCATTTTTGCAATATGCATTTCCTGATACTGACTGGTAAAAAGATTAAAAATCATGTAGAACATTGATTCTGATCATCATATTTATCACTTCTATGTACATGTAGTTACTCTATCATAGATCTTGAAACTGAACCCCAGTGCCATTCACTTCAAGTTTCTTGAACATTGTTGTTGATGTTGTTATAAGGGACAGTATCTGTTTACACAGCTACTCATTTGGAGAATGTAGGTCACATCCATTTGTATATCCAAAAACATTTCTTATTGATACATTAAAATACCCAGATACCCTTAGGCATAGTCGGACTCTATCATATACAAACTTTTGAAACAAATGAAAACTTTACAGACTTGCCGTCTAAAATAAACTTTTCTTTACCCTATATGTCAGTTTAATTCATATCGAGACCAATACTCTTCTTGACCATCCTAAATCCTTGTTCTCATCAAAAATAACAACACTTTAACAATTGTTGGAGGAAAATGGATGCTTATGTGCATCTATTTATTAAGAATTTCTAGTTTGAAGGTTAAAACTTCTCTACTTCATATTTTTATTTTAAAAGCTATAATGCAGAATTTCATAGGATTATGCAATCCACTATTCTACAAAATAATGTCTGCAGCCCAGATCCTGTGTATTAGCAGCCTTACCCTGTGAATGCCTGTTTCCACTGGTGTAAAGGAAGCGGTGCCGACTCGGCCGCTCCAGGAGAATGTTACCGGGGGGTTGGAGTCCGGACCCTTCAGATCGGCTCTCACCGCACTGGTGTTGAGATCATCATCCTCGATCCTCACAGAAAATGTAGACTGGAAAATAAATAGTAACAAATAAATCTAAAAACTGCTGCACCCTTTTTTGGCATATTTTTTTGGGGGGGGGGGGGGGCAAAAATCTTTTATGTTTGCAAGAAGAGATTTTCAAAAAGAAAAATCTTTCATGTTTGCAAGAAGAGATTTTTAAAAAGCTTGTTACATAGCGTTCTTTAAATTATTTATCAGTTTAATTTTCAAACCTTCCCAAAATGTTTCATAACAAATTTACCTGTTTTTGGTTATTGAAAACACAAATTCTTTAAAATGAATACAATAAATCCAACAAATGTTCACACAAATGATTATGAATGTAATTCTCGATCTGTATAAATCTATGTGTCAAACTCCTATCAGCACAAAAAATATTAACATTCTTAACCTTCAAGAGTTCCAACTCCTATGCTGATCACCAAACAAATAAAAGTCAACGAAATTCCACCAGACCTATTTTCCCCCTCTACCCATTGCTTCAGTAGGTACTAGATAATACTTGTACCACTAAATACACATCTCCACTACTCTCAGCCTTGGGGATGTTTAGCTAACTCAGGGGAAGTAACAATAGAGAGAGCGCTAGGCCTGACTGACTAATTCTTTCATGGTCAGTCAACAGAACCACAGGACATATTGATGGTGACCGAGATGTTTGTTTTGTGTGGAGATAAATCCAGGAGATGATTTCTTAATTCATTAACGTGACAGCTATAGCTAAAGGACAAGATGTATACTTGCCATACAAATAGGTTTATATATCTAGCAATTGGCTTTAATGAGTTTTCAAATGATTTATTTCTGAGTGTATAATTGATGAAATTTGCACTTGAAAAATCCACTCCAATTACAATAGATTGCCGATTTTGTTTTGAAAATGTGGAAATTCAATTTTCAAAGCTCCACAATTGTATTTTTAAACACAAAATTCATTAACACAGATAAATATTCAAATTAATCCAACTGAAAGAATTCAACGTTACAAAATTGTGATCGATACATGTACTTGATTCACAATGCAACATGACACATCAAGGAACAAAATATAACATGCACAATGCATGTACCAGTAAGAAGTTATTATTATTATTGACAAAAAGAAAAGAGGAAATAGCAATAGTAGTTAAATATTTAGCCATGATACATGAACCCTCCATACTACTCACAGTGATTCCAATGTAACAGTTTTTGGGCTGAACATCCATCACAACTTTTTCGGCAGATGACCGAACTGGCTTGAATCGTGAGAAATGAGCAGCATATGCCATGATGCCGATGTGGTCCACTTCTGGATCACACATTTCTTTGGCTGTCAAAATTGGTTCCACTCCAAGTCTCTTTCCAGCTTGAATTCCTATAAAATGGTGTCACAATACTGATTGAGCTCTATTAAATGAATATGAAAAGATAATAAAAAAAAAATAAATATATCATTCATACACTTCGGTTAATTCTTGATTCGTGGTCTTAAATGAACTTGCACAACTGCTGGTTTTTTATTGGAAACCTACATTGTAATTTCAGTAATTGCCGATTATCAACTGGGACCCTAGAAATCAATTTACTCAATTCTTGTACCTAGTCGAGTTGATTATCTCGTCCTCAGCAAGTTGCACGAAGGAATAAAAAGGAGACGACTTTATTACCAACATTTCTGCTCAATGCAGTTAAAATATTGGTTTTTTAAGTGGGAACATATATATGGTTAAATTAACTCACTGAATTCCTTATTTCTTGAATTGTAACATGAGGTTCACATAACACTCATAATTCTTGGTTTTTATAAGGATTCATAGAGTTTTAAATCAACTCACCTAATTCCTGGTTTTCAATAGCATTCCCAGTTAGTCCGGGGTATCCAGCAATGGAGGTACCAAGTGACACGCAGAGATTACAGAGCAGTCGTCCATCTGACCAGTCCGTCTAGAATGTGAATCGACATCGCATTACAAATGTTTAACTTCCTTATCAAGAAAATGCAATTACCTGTGATTCATTGTAATTTCATAAATGCATTGCTTTCAATGTTTTGAAGTAAGGGAGATAACTTTTCATCTCTGCTTATTTCTGTCAATACGAGAACAGGGAGTGCCACTTTCTCCCCTTTCTCTCATCTCTCTTTCTACCATCTCTCTCTCTTTCTCCTCTCTCTCTCTCTCTCTCTCTTTCTCTCTCTCTCTCATATGTATATAAAAGAATGAATAAATATTTTTAAAAATTGAAACAAGAGTCCCACCAAGTGAAGTGTCCCCTCACAACAGCAATTTTTTTTTTGAATACCCGTAAGTTGTAAATCAAGTTAACTCATTTTGTTTAATGGGCTCTTTTAGTAACTCATTCTTGAAATTTGAGTTGTATACCTCGATTATGTTGGAAATCATAAGAATAAACTCACCAATAATTACTTTGGAAATGAATAGAACTTTACTTATCTTCCACAAGATTTTGACACAAGCATACTATCACTCAGACATACTAATCAACACACCCACATACACACAGTTAGCGATTCTAAATCTTATCCATCACAGGTTTCGAAAGGAATAAAAAGGAGACAACTTTATTACTCATATCTCTGCTCAATGCATATCTGTCTTTGTTAAAAAGGAGAGATGAATCTGGGGCCTCTTAATTTCTGTTCATTTCTTACTGTAAAATTGTTCACTGTTCCCTTTTTGAGAAGCCTGCGGATCATGTTCAAGGTGGCAAGGTAACCGGGAGAGTCCACTTTCATGAAGTAGGAGATATAGGTCATGCCAGACAGCTCGTCAAGGTCGGGGCTTGACAGATCCTCGGGGCGAACCACCAGAGGGATGTCAAACTCCCTTTTGGCCAGCTCCATAGCACTCTTACAATTGTTTAACCTAATAAAACAGTACATTTACAAAAAATACACCCATAATAACAAAAAAATTACTTTCAAAAATGTTTTTATTATCATAACTGATGTTGTGCCATAAAATTAGATGCATATTACATTACATGTCCATTCCAAAAACACTTGTAAGCAATGGAATATTACACTGTATCTTATATGCCCCTGAAAGTTTAGAAGGCTCACTCCTTAACCTCCCTAATATTACCGGTAATTTCTCCTTACCTCACCCTTTTACTTTGACCTACCCATCACTCCTACTCATCTGCCTCCAGCTGGGGGACAGTCCAGGTCTGCAGAAGTCTATCAGGGCACTGTCAACAAACAACTCGAAAACTCACCATGTGTCATAATGATTCAAAGTTTTTGAATTTTTTTCTTCATTTCAATAAGTTCTATATGCATGCATGTATGTAAAAATATGATTTTCTAACTGGAACAATAATAATAGTTACTTACTATTTTGAGAAAATAATTACCTACGTACATGTACCTACCAACCCAAAGTTACAACGAGTCGGAAAAGGGCAAATCAAGCAATTTTTTAAAAGTGGCCTGACACTTTTAATAGTGACTTTAAAGGGTAATAACTTTCTTTAATTGTAAGGGGAGATAACTCTTCCTGAATTTTAACATACTGTAGGGCAACTCCACTGTTCCAGTCTGTGGTAAAGTTTGTGATTGCGCATTCTGGAATAACGGCCTGCAGCCAAGCTAGCATCAGCTTCTTTGTGGGGAACTTGGTCTTTCCAATCTGGTATCGCAGAATCAGGTGCCATATCAGACCCAGAATAAGCTTCAGGTTTGCATTCACAATGTCCTCTGGGCCTGGAAAAAGGAATTAAACTGGTGAATAAAAGGATCAGATTGTGAAAAAAAGATATCAGACATTCAGTAACTTGATTGTCATACCTTGGAATAAACGAGCTCATTGTGATAATTACTGGTAGTTTTGATTCTTGGAGGAGTGATGTGGTGGGTTTTACACTAAATTAAGATTTATTCCGTAGTTCTTGCTTTGTGTGGTATTCAACCAATAACCACTTTATAATTATCAAAATAAGTCTACAATTATGGTAGTGTTTTTCACAAGATTTTAATCAATTACACATTTACTTATAAGTAGACTTGACATTTTTTTTTCTTTGTTTCTAATTAATCCAGTAAATTACAAAAACAGATACCAGTAGTGGCCCGGCAATTTCACCTGAAGTAAAGATCAGGTGACTGTTGTAAATCGGTATTTCAAAATGCAAATATAAGACTAAATTGCATTTGATATTAAAGGTCCAAAAAAATGTATGGAGGGGGACTAAGTCAAACAACTCAACATATACATGTACATAACTCTTGCAGAAAATGTTTTATGACTGATAAATCAAACATTACAATATACTGACAATCCTTGAATTTTAATGCATGCTCTTCAGATTTAAGAGATTTAAAAAATGTTCCAATACATGTACTACACAATCCATGGGACCTTTTATGCTTCTCTCTCCTCTCTCTCTCTCTCTCTCTCGTCCAGAGCTTATCCAAACAAATCATTTTAGAGCTACAATTTCAAAAAGCTCTAGAAGGTATATCTTTTCCCAAGGTCATCTCAATCAAAGCTTACAGGGAAGGTATTTAAATGGTCTGTTAAATTCACAAGAATAACTGTTGAAAGAACGTACAACATCCCCACAGAGATCTTTTCAAATTCCTGATGTTAAACCCCCTTGATAAATCTTAAAACCAGCTAGCCCTTGGCCATAGCACACCAAAACTACTTATATCATACATGAAACTGGTTTACCAAGTTTTCTAAAAAAAAAAAAAAAACAGAAACAAGTACCTTTGTAATTTTTCTATTCATGAAAATTTCAGTTTTTAAACATGTACAAAAATTGCTTTTAAGTTTTCTGTAACAGCTTATTGCATAATCTGAAAGCTTAAATATGTAAGGCAAACAAGAGTTAAAAGTTCACATTTTAGTTTATTGAATTTAATTGTCTCTGTACTTTTTGCAGATTTCCTACACATTCTATCCAAAAATAATCTCTATCTATATTTACATGCACAGGTACATGTATTTAATGTATATACACATGGAGAAAGTGCATCAAGTAACATACAGTATTGTCGGTGCATTCCAACAGCTCATCTATATTTATTCAACTTAGACTTAGTCTAGTTATAAAGGAGAAGAGAGATATGGTTCTGATATCATCTTTCACAAACGACTTGATATAATTTGAAGAAATAACAGTGACGCATGAACATTCCATACCTAACCGCTATGTGCAGAAGTTTGTGCATTTAACTTTACAAATCAACAGCTAGCTGTGATCATGCATATTAACTTCATTTAACTTGAAATGTAAACACTTGTATATGGTATTAAATTTTTTTTCCTTGCAGTGAGGCCTAGGAATAGATCTGTCTGTCCTTTATAATCATTTCACTTTGAGCATTGCAACATCTCTTAATAAAGAACATAAAAATACAGAATCTCGTCTTGATTACTTTTGCGGGCCGGGCTGAACACTTTACCTGTGTACCTGTGGTTTAATCAATAGTGATCAATAATTCATCATTACACCTTGAATTTATTGCAACAGTTCGCAGTCCAACACACCTTATTTATTGCCAATCGTCTCATTGTTTGCTCAATATATGTAAACTTAACCTAACAATTCAATCAAGGAGGATGTTTCTGCTACTGCTTATATACATGTACAATCTCCCCCCCCCCCCCCCCCCCCCCTCCTTCCAAAGAAACAAAAATTAGTATCTTACTTGAATTAAACAAAAATGAAAAATTGATTTATATCCTTCTTAAATAAAATAACATTTCATTTTTTTTTTAATCTTAACAAAATCCATTGTCTCCTCATTTGTTTTGAACATATTTTATTGCATATCATAATACATATAATTGTACAAAAGGTCTGAACCCAAGTTCTTACAACTTACAGATTTATACATCATTTATAGATGTTTCACATGCTATATTTTAATCAAAAATCTTTTCTTAGTTTCAGTTTTTTCAAACAAGAATAATTTGACACCATATGAAAGGAGAAATTGAAACCTAATTGCAAGATATTCTAAAACTTTTATTTAAATGCATCTTTTATAAATTTGCTGCTTTGATCAAATGAGTTGCAGTATGTTTTACTCTTTCATATTAGGGTTTCTCTTCACGAAATTTTGATAGTACAGAAACAATCTCAAACAAATGATAAGCTTCACTAGGACGTTACACCTGAAGATTGACTGAAATGTACAAGGGCCATGTGGGCAGGTGATTATTCTATTGTGTTACACAGGTATTGACAAAATTTACCTGTCAGTAAATAAATTGTATCACTTTACATATATTTATAAACAGCTTAGCCTTCCTGTTCATTAGTACAGCACAGTATATTATAAAACAACAGCATGCAACCACAAAAGCATGAAATATGATATATATCTGAGTAAACCTATCTATCATATGGCAAACTGACCCACCATATACACTAGCTAGTACATACAATGACTTAACAACCCACAATCCTTGCTTAAAATCTACAGACCAGTACAACTCTACAGTGATAAATGTTGCCTTGGGGGGGTCAGGGAATTGGGCAGGGCTGGTTCACAAGAAGAGTGCACATTTTTCATCCCAGCTTATAGCCGACCTACTGCTTCTGGGGATAGTAAGCCAAGTGTCAAGGATTTAAGGATACAAAACTGTTAAGTTTGTCAACATTGAGGAATTCTTCAAATTTTATTTGTGGTTTTTTTTTATAAAGAAAAAAGGACTAATGCCTATTGTTTTACAAATTAAGCCATGGAAAAAAGCATCAATGTGTATTCATGCATGCATGAATATGCATGAGAATGATATATATTAAATCAAATGATGCAAATGTGGGAAGTAAGATTTGTAATTGTAAACACAAGTTTTATGGCATATAATTGATATATATCATATCCATATGTGAAGAATATAATTACATGTATATAGTATATAATATACTTCTAAAGTATTATCAAAGAATTGCTTGAAGAAAATGTGGGAAAAACAAGGAATGTTAAGGTTGAGTGCTGGTCTGATGGAAAGAAGTTTTAATAATTTGATTAACTGTAAATCTGTATGCAACCCCCCATCCTATCTGCGTCTCAAATCTGGTTACGTTTGTAACACCCCCCCCCCCCCCCCACCTTCTCCAAGTGTATGCACCCACACACATTCTTGATAAAAACGTCCTTTTAATTTTCATAGTGAAATTTTGAAATATTTTAAATTAGAAATAAGACATCTTTTGAATTAAATAAATGACATACCAATGTTCACCAATCTGACATTGTCGTTAGAAATGGCGTTGAGAGCAATGGTCACATTTTCCAGTTCCTGGTGATGGTTCAGGGGCTTTTTGATGATCCGCCCAATCTTCTTTCCCTGTAAGCTCTCCACCAGTTGACAAAGCTTGACACCTGTTTGAAAATCATGCTCCAAGTCTTTGACGAATTCGGTGGTCTCTATTCCCGAGACCCGCAACTGTTCGTTCACCCAATTGGTAAACGTATTCTGCTGAATCAAAATCCAGCGGGCCGAACTGTCCTTCATACTCATAGCTGCATGGCCCTCCCGAGACAGTGCTCGAAATGAAGCCATTTTGGTAGGCTTTGATGTTACTGATGCAGAGAGCCTTTACTTGCCTCCAGATAATGAACGGCCCGACCTGTGTTAAACTCGTCCGACAGGTCTATGTATCAATTCTTCATCCAATGCGTTCACCTGCAGTTTCCCCACCTTTCCCGTGCACGAAATACCTTTGCCTGGGTGTGGATTGTTGACCTTTTTCACGAATGAGTTAGTTTTCTTCTCGTTTGGCTTTACATATTTAAATGAATTAATAACAAAACCGGTTTACCTGAGCCGTGAAGTTTTTTTTCTTTAAATTCTATAGCCTGTCAAACAGGACCGCGAGAATCCTAGCGCTAAAAATAACTTTGATGCTGTGCCATCTAGCGGCCAGGTAAGGCGCAGTCATTGAGGAATCGTCACGCTGGAGTAGATCGATTACGATGAAGTGAGAGAGAGAGAGAGAGAGAGAGAGAGAGAGAGAATTCCTTATATTTAGATTTACCGAAATATACTTGGTTATTAAAAGAGCACTTTTATTCAGGTGCATGGAAGGGCTGCTAAAAATCACAAAATTTTCTTTATTCAAAATAAAAAGTGCGTAAAAGTTAAAAAAAAAACCAAAAACCCAGCTATATAGTATACTATCAAATTTTGTGGTTATATTACAATCGAGAACGAATTCCTTTAGAGCAATAAATTCAGAGACATATATAACATATATAGTATTAGTTAGTATATACGTCCCTGATAAATTGTATACAAAATTTAAACATGTCATGCAGATTAATACGTTTTTATGTATATGCCATTATCATTTTCGGTAAAAAAAAAAAAAAGAAAAAGTTAAAACAACTTTTTTTATTTAGCCGATCACTTTAGCTCGCTAAAATTTTATCGAAATAAACCTATAATACCATATTCCCATCTCTTATTTTTTCATGAAAAAGTTATTCATTTTTAAAAAGCATGTAATTGCAAATAACAAAACGAAAACTCAATTTCATAAAACGACCGCAAAATTTTGTAGGAGCCGCCAGATTAAATATTTTCTTAACAATCCGGAAAACTGTTTTCTTACCGCGTAATCTACAAGGTTCTCCATTTTTTCTTCATCATCGAAGTCAATAGAACGCTTTACAGTTTTTGTTTACAAATTGGACAGGGAGGGACGACAGAAGATATTCACGATGACAATAATTGAAAGTTGAGGGAAATTATATCAACATGAGTTGGTATGTACGTGACGAAAATGTTTTACTTCTTTGAGTTTAAACATTTTAAACATATAAACATAAAATTAAAATTTACCTCCCTCAGTCCTGCCTCCTGGATAGAGGACTGAAGAAGCTAATACTTTTTCATCCTTTCATCTTTACAATTTCACAAATTTGTTGTAGGAATATATTCAACAGACATTCGGCACCAAAGAAGAGTGTTGTTTCTCGAACAGTAAGTTTTTGCAGAGACATATATAACATAACAATATAATATTATGTCTCTGGTTTTTGTAGTTAAAAAACCCAACAAACCATTAGATTTAGAGGGGGAATTCTAAACCATGGTTTGCAGAAAAGACACATTTTATTATTCACTAGTATGTAGACTGATGTTTTGATTGAGCATAATACTGTAAAACTCTGCTAAAATTAGGTAGGCCTATTGATCATTGTATTACAAATTGCTGATTTGTTAAATCTCATCTGAGAATGTAAAAGTAAAATACAAGACCAATAATTCCTATATGAATGTTAATATGTTAATGTTTATCTGAAACAGGTATCTATAATTTTTCTTCTTTTTTTTTTTTTTTTTTTAGACTGAAAGAGAGTTTGGAAGAGAAGTTAAAAGAGTAGAAAGGTATATACATGTATATGCAATATGGATGCAAGCCATAAACTTGCAACCCTTGGATTTAAAAAACCATCCCTCTACTGACTGAGCTAAAAAGTCATGCAGCCCACTAGCTAACTAGTGCTTATAGGAACACAACAAATCCTCTATCACACCATGGTATTTTTTTTTACCAGTCATCATTAAATTACACTGCTGAAAGGTATTTTTTTTTACCAGTCATCATTAAATTACACTGCTGAAAGGTTGAGTGAAATGATGACAAAACAATCAGTTATAGCTGCCAGTGAAATATTAGTCAGTGGGGTTCCTTTTTATATATAATTGTTATTAACATTATAAAATGATGTTTTAAGATATCTATATGACTTGTTGATTGCAAGTTAATAAAATTAGGTAAGTTTAAGCGATAAATTAGATTGCCACATTACTAGTAAAAGAAAACCCTCTAAAATCCTTGTCAAAAAAAGAGATTTTATGAACTTGCCTTCAAATTGGTATAGCAATTGCAAGATGAACACTGTCAAACTTTTCCCATATGAATACAAGTGCATATGCTCTTGTAAGTAACGAAGTATCTTCATTGAATTTTTTGGAATACATAGAAAATTTAACAATTTAAAAATTTTCTTAATGATTGACTTTCCGATTTTCAGTCTAGATGAAACTAGTAAAAAGCTATACAAGGACACAAAGAGATGGATGGAATCAAATGCTAGTAAGATATATACGTAATATGGCTTAATCATCATCATCAACATCATTTTGAATTCATTCATTTTGATAATATTTGCTCACTGTTTACTATTCACAAACTATCAAGTATTTTAACTACAATTTTTCAACAAGAAGATATCATGTTATGTAATGTAAATTCCTATTTAAAAGTGAGGAATTAATATCCGCGTAAAATCGCGAGAAGCACATCTAGCAGGTTTTGAAATCTGGCTTATATTTTTTTGGACAGATGAAACTTAATGAAACTGTGATAAAAATTTGGTGTTCACAATTTTATCTTCTCGCGATTTGATGCAAAATTGTTGAATCACTGAATTAGGTACTCGCGTAAAATAAGGAATCTACAGTATCTGACACCTATACTTTCATCTACAAGAAAATGCGGTATTTCGACACCCCTTTTAAAATTAAAAAGTACATGTACATAAATCAAAACACATATATATGGATTGACTTATTCCACTTGTTTTCAATAAAACTCCTTTGACACAATTGTTGTTGAATTGCAAAGATTTATACAACATACCGGTATGTTTTGCTTTCTAATTACAGCCCTGTCACAAAGTGAACAAAAGATTATCCAGGATCTCCTGTTGAACCCAGTATGTCAGAGCGAGACCCAGCTGAATGAGATGGTCACCGAGTGGGAGAAAGCCATCGAAAAACAAAACTCACATTCCAAAGAACTGGTACATTGTCTGTTTTTCCCCTGCTTGTTGGAACCCATGAGATAGTTTTCCTTGTACACTTCAGTAGAAATATTACATATTTGCAGTGATTAAAAAAGTATTCCCCTATAATAAATCTTACAGTTCATATATGTAAGGAAAATATTATCTATTGGTGTTTTTTCTTCATTTTAGAATATTGTTGTTCAGAAAACTATGGCAGACCCAGTTAAGAGGTAAGAAATTTAACATACCCCGGTATACACACCTGTTTAGCAGAGCAGGCTAAGGACTCGCAAACATTTGTGATTTTGGAATAGACATGTTTGCAAGGGCCCCATTCTGCTGAATTGCAGCAGAGCAGATATAAAAAGGTGTTTATATACTTTTGTGTTAGAGGGATATTGAATTGTGGCGAGCACGCATGAGGGAATGCTTTGCTGAACAGACATTAGTTGTTTTAATAATCAGAACATGATTATACGTTAATTTCCAAGTTTTCCTTGACCTGAAGGAAAGGGGCTCATTATGTTGGATCTTTGGTATCTCTAATCATACCTGAATACATTAAATGTGTAGAAGTGAGTTAGAAATTCTATTTTTTGTTTTCTCAATTAAGCCCCGAGCAGGTAAATAATTGATCCAGCCAAATTTGAGACAAGGTTGGCTGTACATGTGTATGTATGTAATAGAATATGCATTCCTAGTGAAAGTACATATTCATTAAATGTGCTCCGAGTTGGTTATTGTTAGGACATTTTGTTTTGATGATGAGTGTTCAGTCATTGAAAAATCAAATTCAGTGTTTACAGTCATTTAATGGAGGGATCTTTATTTACTAACATCAGAGACATCAGTTAATTTGCCTCCATGAGTCCAAATTGAGTTTGTAATGTTTTGGTTCAAGGAGTCATGATCTTTTGATGATCTAATCAAAAATGGTTTAATTTTCTTTAAATGAAAGCTTTTTCTGTATAATTGAGTGACCTATTGACAAAAAATATATTCAAATCTTTGCTGAAAACAATCAGGTGCACAATTTCTTATCTTCAACTTTTGCTTTATGTATAGGTATTATCGGTATACCTGTAATGGTTTATTGATCTGCAAGTCCTTTTCTGTATTTTAGACTTAATACAATATTTCCAAGTATACAGGCTGCTTTGAAGAAAAGAGAGCAGAGTTTGCAGGTGAGATTTTTTATTAATTGGCTCTGACAACCGATTACTCTAAAACCTTGCTTCTACGTATACTCATTCCCTGATTATCCTTCTTTGCAGGAGTATGAGAAATCTCAAGCCAAGGCGGAGAAGCACCGAATCAGAGAAAGAACAGGACAAAATGTGGTTAAGCTAGATTTGGTGAGTGGGTAGGGGTGGGGTAAGATGGGGGGATGGGTTCAGAGTAGTGGGTGGGGGTGGGGTCCTAGTATAGCTTAAAGGCAAACAAATAATATAGTACACAGTTATTATTTATTCTGTAAATTGCAATTGTACTTCATTGAAACCTGTTACATGCACCAGTAAATATTTGTATCAATGTGCTAGGTATAAAGCCTAGGCAAGAAAATATAATTTGTACACTGAATTACAAAAACTTTAATGATATGTGATATTAGTGTAAAGCGAGGACTTACTTTACAGAGCAAAAAAGCTGTTGAAAGAACAAAGGCAGAATTTGACAGTCAGAACCAAGCCCTATCAGAAGATCTTCCAAAGTTTATAGACGGCCGAATAGAATACATTCAGCCTTGTTTAGAGTCCCTCATCAAATCCCAGGTACTGAAAAATGTTGAATGTCCTATTGGGCACCAA
Organism: Magallana hongkongensis; assembly: GCA_016163765.1. Classification (NCBI taxonomy): domain Eukaryota; kingdom Metazoa; phylum Mollusca; class Bivalvia; order Ostreida; family Ostreidae; genus Magallana; species Magallana hongkongensis. Next base: position 26,285,285 of record WFKH01010211.1, read on the forward strand.
ATATTAATCCTCCATCAACTTACCATGCATTTTTTAAAATACACTATAGGTATACATATTGGTTTTTGTGGAGATAATAATTTTAATTTCAACTGCATCTACTTCTATTTTTAGGTTTCATTCAATTCTGAGGCTTTAAAGATTTATACAGACCTTGAAGATCACTGGAAAACTTCAAAAGACTTGTCCGAGATGAAATCCCAACATCAACAAACATTATCAGACATCAAAGCTTTGTCTATAACTGTAGACTGATTCGTTTCATTTTTAATATAACAGTTGTTGACAGGGTAATGACATGACAAAAGTTTTCCAAAGCATACACCTGGAAGTTTGTTTATCCATAAGTTATGTGCATTTCATTCCAAGAGGAGCTTGAAGAATATTCAAATGGAGGGTGCTGTAGAAACTGAAATATGGAAACAGCAGCAAGTTTTCATTCAATAGCCATTGCTTTGTGATGATACATGTAATATCAAATCAACTAAATTATAAGTGACTGCATTTTCTAAGATGATTTGGGAACAATGGGTTAGTGCCTACCATTGACTTTAGGGACTTAATGTCAAACAGCAATTCAATGTAGGTCTGTCTATTTTATTGTCAATCATCCAGTCATAGAAATATACATTTCTTCAACTCCAGGCTGTGCCTACAGAATAAGTGCATGTTTCACTACAGGACAGCTTCAATTTCAACCTTTTTTTAATATAGCTGTATCGCGTCAAAGTCCACATTCTTGTTAAAATGTATATTCAAGATCAGCTCAGTATATAATGTTTGAAAACCAATTGGGAAAAATAACAAGTAAAGTCTGCATGTTTTCATAGAATATGTATAACTATTATTTTACTGACAATAATACATATACATGTACCAGAACATGTATATCTCTTAACTTATGAGCTAGATAAGCCACCACGCTAACCACTCGGCCATCTAGGCAGGACAAAAATCTTGCTTTCAATGATGAACGGAACCTAGCGCGCTGGCCGCGCACTACACGGTCGTTTGAGATACAGGTGGAATACAGTTAAACGACAATTTGAGAGGATCGGAATGATACACATTGCATGGATATATACGCATAATAGGCACAAACATTGCAATAACTCTCAAATTGACATATACATGTCCATAGTGAAGGATTTAGATATACATAAAGCACAGGGAAATTCACTATATTGGAGCTCCACCTCCGCCCTGACCGAGGCTTGAACTCACGACATATACATACACACACACAGTTGAACTTCGATATCTCGAATACAATGAATATGTCGAAGTGATTTGCAAGTCCCAACCACTTATTTTTTAAGTATTTTACCCTCTATCTCTCGAATACTTGGATATTTAGAAGTTTTTAAACAGTCCCATCTAGTTTGAGAAAACGAAGTTTGACTGTGTGTATATATATGTGTGTGTGTGTGTGTGTGTGGTCTGGACAAGGCTATAAAGGTCTGCTATGACACCGACATTTGACCAAGAGAATTTGTTCAATGTCTCTGCACATCAATGGTGTGATCTAGATTGGGCCAATGGGAGAGCTAGAATATATAGTAGACATGGAATTTACTCATAGGTGGGTTTGTTAATTGACCTTGAACCTAGGTTCAAGGTCACTACACACGCTTTGCCCAAAGGAACTCTGTGGGCAAACTATGAGACAGAACCAGCGAAGAATAGAGATATATTGTATGGACAGGTGCTGTCGGATGGACAGAGGAACATACAGACTGTTAACTAAAGGTTCACCCACAGAGCAGCTCCCTAATAACTTCTTTTTTTTTCATGAGTGTAATTATAGATAATTTCAATGAAATAATAGAATTCCACTTCTTTTAAAACAAGACTTAAGCAAATTCATGACATCACTTAAGTATAAATAATTCACTCTTTTCCCATTCTTTTTTTATGGTATATAGTCTTCATTTTCAAGACGGTCACTGTTAACCAATAAAGAATCCAACAGTTCGGGGTAACATCATTTAATTGCAGTATATTCACAACAAATTCATACATCCTGTATGTAATTACAAAAGAATAGCAAATAGTAGTTCAGTGGAAAACACTTCTTACTGCTTAAACAAAACAAAATATGTAAGGAATAGTTTCTATCTTTCATACTATATACAACAGCACAGTGACTAGCTGATGATGTTGACTCTAAGCACACACTTTATCATCTTTGATATAGACTTGTTTTTATCACAGATTGATTTTCTTCTTTTTTCTCTCTCTCTCAATTATACACTTAAGTATGTGCAAATAAACAATTAAGTTCTATAAAAGACTGCAGAGCATTCACATATACCGAAAATCTGGTGGATAATTATGCAAATGGGTTGTTTAAAAAAACATTTTAGACAAATCTACATGATAAAACTAAAAATAATAATGCCCGTTTATCAATTTACATACAAGTATCATGATTAAAGTTGATAACAATCGTTGCAGCTGTACACTTGGTATTGAAATTTAGCACCTTATATGAACAGTTTTCAAATATCACATTATAGAATAGTTTTTAGAAAGAATGTTGAACAAAGTTTAAACTTTTACTTCTAACAACTTTCCTGAACACATTAAACCAATGAACACAGCAAATAGAGGCCCATAGGCCATATCTTTGGCAAGACAAATTTATCCATTGTAACAAAATACATAGATATACATGTGTACTTGTCATAATTTTTTTTATTTTGAAGGAGACACAATCAGATAAAAGATATACATGGTAGATAGAACAGATACCAAACCCAAACTTTCCTTATTCCCTTTCTTAGAAAGAATCAATTTTCCTCTTTTTCAAAGAGTTTGTCACTATAATTAAAACAATTTCAGTTTTGAAGTACTTTGATCGAGGTTAAAAGATTTCTGACAAACAAATAAGTAGTAAAAAAACTATTTTTTGTAACTCTTTGAAAATTGTAAGAATGGTGACAGAACAATATTTCTTTTATCTTCACATCACTTAGACTCTTCAAGCTACAAGTGGCAAATAATATTGTCAGACACAGCTAGACAAAGCTTATCCAAAAAAGCTTCTTTTTTTTAGAGTTCAGTTTCATTCTTTGTTAATAGTTTGGAACATGGAAGAAAAGCAAGAATGGCAACAGCTAGAACACAGTCTGGGCTTGTTTTTCACCAATCAAATAAGCGGGTACATTAATAAATGTACAGCAACTGTCACGGAACACAGTTTCACAGTTGTCATAATATCAAGTTTCGTTTTGTGATCACGTCAAAGCAGTTAATGCCAACTTCAGGGAAGTGTTGATACAAAGTTGTAGGCCTATGGTGATGTATTCAAAAAAGCAATTTTTTCCATTATAAACAAACACAGGTACAGCAATGTCATATAATTATAAATGCTGTCATAACAATGGAACAACAGCGGACTCTTCCGATCACAATACACAAATGATCAAATATAGGTCTCAGATGATCATTTTGACTTGTCCAGTTGGGATCATATAAAATTTGACCTTTCTGATATTGCAAGAGATATTATATGGTCTCCATAATTGACAAGTGAACTGATGTAGAAAATACTTTTCAATATAATGACTCCCAACAACTCCATAATTTTTTTCACTTCATAGTTCCAAAAACCCGGAAATTTTTTCCTTGACAGTTCCAAAAACCAGGAAAATGATATTTTCAGATCAACAGCGACTACTCCAGGGCACATCCTGCCGCATTCTATTTTCTTTCTTCTGATTTTCATCTGTCCATCTCTTGAATCCTTGGCGCTTTCCTAAAGAAAACATACTATTGTAAAGAACTGCATCTTAAGGTACCTCAATACACCTTGACATATACTTTTTAAGACACTATGTCACAAGATGCCGATTAATGTGTTTTGTTAATTTTTTTATCAATCGATTTGCTTGTATACCATCATAGCTCTGTGGTTAAAGTATCGGGCTTGTGAACCGCAGATCATGAGTTCGAATCCACCTGGGGCTTTCGTTCATATTTACTGAGTGAAATTTTTGAAAAACATACTTTTTTATCAATTGCACAACATGCTATCTATCATAATCAACTTATTTTCTGCTGATTTAAGAAAACTTTTTCAAGATGTATTGAGCCACCTTAAAATCATCAAATCCAAAATAATTTTCATTCATGGAAAAATTATCTTTTGCATTGAAATAGGGCAATTTTGGGTCCCTTCAAAAAAAGACCTGGGCTTTAACAACAACGATATGGCCCAAATGCCATATCGCATGGGCCATATCGCTCACCTGAGCAACAATAGACATAATAAAATCAGCTTTATGGAGTCATATACAAAATATCGGAGCAATGTCATATAATAGATCCTGTATAAAGAAAGAAAAAATTCCCCTGCATATTCTTATGTTTATCATTGAGCCCCTTTGTAACAGGATGGTTTTACAGTCATATCACATATTGAGCATTGCAGTTCTCAAGAAGATGATCAGACTTGAACAACTATTTATATATGGATTATAAACCTACATCAAATTCTGAACCCCTTGTGAGGTCCAAGAATTGTCCAGGGGCCAGAGTCTGAACAATTTTAAAGAATCAACAATATGTCAAAATGTTTGCATATAAGTAAAACCATATATAATAACATTTGAGTTTTTGTGAATAATTTAAATGTTTTCCTTTGTAAAATTGGAATCCCCCCCCCCC
>WFKH01010211.1:26290055-26315380 GCA_016163765.1 Magallana hongkongensis
CCCCCCCCCCCCCCCCAATTGTGGCCCCACCCTACCCCCGGGGATCATGATTTGAACAAACTTGAATCTACATTACCTGAGGATGCTTCCACACAAGTTGCAGCTTTTCTGCACGATCGGTTTCTGAGAAGAAGATTTTTAAAGATTTACTCTATATATTCCTATGTAAAAATTTGACCCCCTATTGTGGCCCCACCCTACCCATGGGGATCATGATTTGAACAAACTTGAATCTACATTACCTGAGGATGCTTCCACACAAGTTGCAGCTTTTCTGCACGATCGGTTTCTGAGAGGAAGATTTTTAAAGATTTACTCTATATATTCCTATGTAAAAATTTGACCCCCCATTGTGGCCCCACCCTACCCATGGGGATCATGATTTGAACAAACTTGAATCTACACTAGCTGAGGATGCTTCCACATAAGTTTCAGCTTTTCTGGCCAAATGGTTTTTGAGAAGAAGATTTTTGAAAAATACCAACAAATTTTCAATGAGTTTTTTTTATCTCCCCTTGAAAGAGGGCGTGGCCCTTCATTTTAACAAACTTAAATCCCCTTTATCTAAGGATGCTTTGTGCCATGTTTGGTTTAAATCGGTCCAGTGGTTCTGGAGAAGAAGTCGAAAGTGTAAGAAGTTTACGGACGGACAGGCAGACAGACGGACGGACGGACAGATGGACGCCAGACAAAAAATGATCAGAAAAGCTCACTTGAGCTTTCAGCTCAGGTGAGCTAAAAACCTTTTTTTGAGCTTTATGATTCTGTGCACAAAATAAATCTATCTAAACAATTGTCTTACCTCCTTCCCTTACATCCAATGCCAACAGATATTTAAACAGAGATGGAATAGCAACTTGAATCCTCCTCTCCATCCTTTGAGATGAGATAAACACAGAGAGAGCTGGAGTCAAGCTGGTCTCCATCAAATGCTTCAGGGCCTTCAATTTCCTGTCCACCGTCCTCATTTGAGGGTCAGGGCCCCCTGTGCAGGGCATTCTCACACTGAGTGTCAGATATTGTTCTGGAACAAAACAGGTCCGGTTCTCAACACACCAATCACACAGAGACTTGTACAGCCACTGCAAGAAGTCCTCAATCAGAATGATGCACTCTGTTAACGACATCTGCACCAACAAATTGATGCACAGGGGTCTCGGATCATGGGGAATTTCCTGGGGTGGGTACACATTTAACTCTTGTAGGTGGTTAAAGACATTACGGACACCAGTCAAATACCGAGCCTCTCCGCAGGCCACTACTAAACACTGCAGCAAACCAAGGTCAGAGGTCACAGCGACACATGCATTTCTACAGACCTCGTAGGCATCATGAGCCGTTCTTGGGTCTCCAATGTCCAAAAGCTGGGTGATGATGACATGAAAATTCTCTTCAAAACCTGAAAATGATTATCAAATATCACATACAATATAAAAACAGAATAGTTCAATAATTGTCTAAAAATTGCACCTGGAATCATAGTACATGGGTGTTAAGATGTCTCTTACCCATCAATTATAATTTGACAAACAGTTCATTTGAGAAATTGACTATCAACATTTTGGATAACCAAAAAATGTTCCTCTCATATTTAATGATTCCACAATAATAGTAAATTCTTACTATTCAGACAGTAAAAAGTTTACCTATAAGCGAGTTGTAGAGATCAAATTGCTGATCTGTAATGAAAAGGCAAAAACTGTTAATACGTACATGTATTCATCTATGTCTAAAATGCTGCCATAACCAAGTTTCAGTTTTACTCTAAATGACAGGTAATGGAAATTTTGAGTGAACTGAGCTTATTTATTTATTTACTTAATAATTTTCCTGAAATAGAAAATGCTGTTCGTCAAACATTAAAAAGATTATCTCACCTATCTGAGCTTTCATCAGAACCCTACGGAGCACAGTTAAGGCCAGAGATGGTCTCTTCATGTTGATGAACTGTTTGACCAGGGTATTCAGCTGTACCACTCGCTCCTTGAAGTCAGGCTTGTCCATCTTTAACCCATTGACACAGGACCACCTGCACTCTGAAACCAAAGAGCAATGAATTTACAACCTCAATGGATCTGACTACAGTTGCAAGACATCCCCAATTGAAAATAATGTCTAAATCTTTTTAAATCCAATTTATCTTATGGTCAAATATCAACCAAAGTAAAATTTTGAACAAAGTATTAAGCCAGAAAACAATACTAAAGGATTTATCTCTTCCTCCCAAGAACTAGGTACCCTATTTATCAGGACATATAACCCATACTCCCTTAGTTTTATAAATGCATTATAATACACTACCTGACAACAGTTGTAGAGCTTGGTAGGGCTTTTTACACCTAAGACATACATCCAGAGCGATGGTGGACATGAGGGCACCCCCAGGGGACTTTCTGGTCAGGTACTGGACGCTGCTGTTGTGCAAGATCTGGACCACACTCAGGCCCTCCCTCCACCACTGGGAAAGGGCACAGAAGTTGACCAGCTCAGCACCAATGATACCAAGGGATGACCTGTCCATCCGAGACATTTCATCCTCTGCTTTCTCTGAAATTATAATTGAGACCTTTTAGATATTAGCACATTTGTTTGATTTGTCGATTCCTTCTTATCACAGAACAGAAAACATGCATTCTGATTGATGTGATGAATGCCTAAAATTATCATCTCCTTAATCATCATCTGTATAAGAGAGCACACATACACTGTAAGGATAAAATTAATATAAAGTTTATTAAATTCAGCATTTTGTCTATTTCTCTCTCTCTCTCTCTCTCTCCCCCCCCCCAAAAAAAAAAAAATCCAGGTCTTACATGTACCTTTCAAAAATAGAGAGTTGACTTTTTCCATGAAGTCTTTAAAGGCCTCCACAAGTACATTTGGTTTCTTGTTGTCAAATTTGAAAACTCCTACGAATGCCCCAATATAGCGAGGATCTCGTGCCCTCTCAATGTGACTCAGTTCCAGGAATATCTGAGCCAGGTACTCCCAGTTTTTGGAGAACTTAACTCCCTGCGAATTTGTTTAGAAGAAAGTCATTATACACCTGTGTATAAATAGTACATAGAATTTATCAACATTTCTGTTCTTCATTGCTAACACTAAAAATAAGCAGGCTTAGACCATAAAGCAGTTTTAAACTTATGTTAGAATCAGCCTCTTATAACTTTTATTATAAAAAAAACCACACAGGTTTGTTAATGTATTTGCAAATTGTTTACATTTGATATCATGTTGTGAAGTTTGAATTTCAATTGTGAGTCTACACAGAACAGAGCATTCTATAAAAGATTGAAATTTATACACTGCAAGCTCATAAAGCCTTAACATTATTAATGGTGTACCATGATTCTGTTGATGAAGAATTTGTGGTTATCAGAGTTAGCATCTTCCAGATTAGAGCTCCTGTCCTCGGAGTGAACACTGGACGTGTCCGAGTCACGGTCCCCGCTAGTACTCTGTCAACACAAGTCACACTTACTACTCAGCATGTATAAAAGCACTGATGTGATACGTAAACATTCTGTACGAGTTTTATAAAAGAACATGAAGCCTAAAATTGTAAGTTGATAATATACATTCACCTTAATTCAGTGGACTACTTGTATACATACTACTTGTCAACTCTTCATTTTAAGAACATTTTTATTCCTGTATTATTCCTGGACAAGCAATCAGTTTAAGATGTAGATACTAACCTCTGTGACACTGGGTTGCACTTTATTTGCTATGGATTTGAGAATTCCAGCTGCCTTTAGATGATCATGTTTAAGGCAAATGTCAGCCACTGCATCAAGAAGCTAAAATATATACATACATTTTAACAAATTAAAATACTTGAATTTGGTGACCTACATGTAAAAAATACAAAGCTTTATTATTATATCATAAACAGATTTATAGAAATACTTGGAATTTTCATATGAAGATAAAATCCGAAAAAAAATCTTATGCTGTGTTTTACAAATGAATTTATTATTTATGACCAAATTTTTAAATGCTGATTATTTATCATCTAAAGAATGATGCAACGAAATGCAAGTGAAATATTCTAATGGCAAGTGAACATGTTTGTAAAAAATGGATTTGTTAAAATTTTGGACATTAAAGTTCTTTCCATGAGATGTACAAGATTTTAGAATTTGTTTAATTTCTTTTGTAAAATGCAGCCCTGATATTCAATGATGACACAAATTTCTGACCTTATCCTCCTGGTTGTACAGCTGCTCTTGGTCACAGCTCTCTATCCACTGGACAGCCTCCGTGACACACCCCTCAGTGTCCCCCATGACAGCCTGCAGAGCTGAACGAGAGATGTACACAGGGGGGAGGAAACCAGTGCATCGTAGACTGTAGACCATTGTGCTCCATAACCTCTGCCACTGCTGCTTCTCTTCAAATGCTCTATGGACAACATAGTTGATAAAGCCACAGTATGAAAGGGTCAATTTTTCTTTTTATTGTGTAATTGAAATTCTCCTTTTTTCCCTAACTTGAGATTTACCAATTTTTATATTTTCATTTTTTATTTTACTTTCACATTTGCATAAATAAATGGTCACATAAAACTTTTACACAAAGATAATTCCATTCCCCCCTCCCCCCCCAAAAAGTTTTCTGTAGTTAGTTCATTTCTACAATCATAAATATTTTATACCTGAGAAGGACAACTATATCCTTATTGGTCAAACATTTGTTCAGTTTTTGCAGACAGGTAAACAATGTCCACAAGTTTTCTACGTAATATCCTGGTATGAGACTACTCATCGAAATCAAGGTTGAATGAAACCTACAAACATTAGGCAAAAACATGAATACCAAATCCATGAAATTTAAAACAGATTTTTAAAATCTAACAATTGAAACAATAAATTTTAAATTTTAGGAAAATCACATAAATACTTTCACTTATAAAAAGGATAATAATGTCTATACTCAATGGATCTGATTTTCTCTGTGTGGCTGATAAGGCTAAAGGCCAAGGTCACATCACAGTCTTCCTCTGTCAAACTCAGCAGCTTCATAATACACTTGGTGGGTATTGAGTCATGAAAATTCAGCTCTAACAACTTATGGTATATGTCAAAGGCTCTGTCGAAAAGCAAAGCAGGATAGTACAACATTCTGACTCGCAATATATACACTTGACATTACACTCTTTTTGTAATTCATTGTAATTTATCTTACGTTTTTTTGTCACTCTGGTTGTACAGACGAGAAATCTCGTGAATCCCCTTCTTGAAAATTTCTTCCTGTAAATATATGTCAAAGAAATAACAATTGATGAATGTCACTCTGAATTCAACCCTCCTTAAAAAGCCTCCAAAGAAAGAGAAGCACAAGCCATACCTTGGAGGGCACATCATGCCTGTATTTACACATGGGTTTGTTGCACTTATTGTAACTGATGTACTGGAAACAGAATCCATTAGGAATCAAAGACTTCATTATAGAGTTGGATTGGAAGTCCACATCATCATATTCCTGCAAAAATATTTCTTCTAGCTTATCAAATGATTCAACACATAATTAGGTAACTTTCTTCACAACAATAATGACAAAATTCTCATCAGTAATATGCATATTTGAAAACATGCTGTATAATTTTGTTATAATGTAAGAGCACTAATCTATTGAATAAATCATCTTTACCATCGTGCTCTCTGTAACTGTTACATTCTCGTTTTCATTCACTTGGCCTTTAGATGTTCTACAAAAATCAGACAAATAACCAGTTTAGTTTCCCAGTAAAACTTCAAAATAAAATACCATCAAGTGGAATCATTTCAATTTGTTAGGCCAGCATTTTTTGAAGTTTCGATTTACAAACCCGCCGACCCTATTTTTTTAAAAATTCAAATAAAAATAAAAGGACCTGAATTAGCTTTTAATTTTATTTTTTCCTCCGACCCGAAATTTTCTTACTGGTAAAAATAAAAATAAATGTTGATGCAATCACGTATGTGTAGTCTGAATTATTGTTGTTCATGCATTGATTAAAAAGACCAAGTTCTTTCTGATCAAGTCACGGGCACTAGAAGTTACAAAAAAAAAAAAAACAACCAAAAAACTATAGGGCCCACTCCTGTTTACTTTCGTCCAACCCTACAGTTTACGACTATATTAAGTTTTGTGATCGGGAACTTAGCCAGAATTTCCTTAAGAAAGAGAAGTTGAAGTCTTTTTCTAAGTTCACAATTCCTTATATTTAAAAAAAAAAAACTCATTGGCAAGAAAATGATAAGTTACCTATTTAAAAGACAAAGTTGCAAAATAAATACTAAAATAATCATAATTTAACCGTTTGGAAATAGATCCTCTACATAACGGTTGTAAGTGGGTCATAGGGTTGGACTAATAACCCTAAACACACTGAAGCACAGGAGTCTTATGGCTGAAGGAAAGAGAATGATTTTATTTGTCATTAAGCTAACAAAATAACAAAACATTTCCTTTATTAAAGGTATATTACATGAATAAATAAAATTTTAAAAATTAGATCATTTTTTTTAAATTGAAAACTTGTTTGATTTTTTACTGACATTTATGGACATGCTTCTAATCCATTTTATTTCCAGTAACAATATTTTAAATTTCGAATTTGTGAATAGCATTGTTAACTTAATCAACTAAATGATATCTCAAACTTATTCCTATTTTTCTGCAAGGGAGAAGTGAAAACTCCCTTAATTCTTTTGGTCTTAATGTATATGTATAGTATATAAAAAAGAAAACCCTTCTTTTTAAACATGCATATACAATATATTAATACAAATTTTCAGTGCCCTTGGATAAAATATGTTATGATAAGAACATCACCAACAACCAAAAGTACTTATATATTTAAAAAATGGCAGCTCCTGGACATGTGTTCTTATTTTAAAAATAAAAAAAATATTGTTGAAAAATTGTTTTATTTTTTTTTTTTTTTCTCGACGGAGAAATTTTTCAATTTTATTTTTATTTTTTTTCCCTCCTCCCCACCAAATATTTTGAAAAATATTTCGTAAATCTAAAAATTAAAAAATGCTGGCCTTATGGCCAATACTGTAAGCCAATGTTTATTTGTAACAACTTTATTTCATAATTTCCCAATTATACACTAGTTCTCAGTCTCTGATTTACATCTGTAAAATAAACATAGACAAGAGACACTACATGACTGTATCGCAGCGAGAAATGCTCATCACAACAAGATCTTACAAAAAAAAATTTCACACATGAATAAATGTGGTTTTCTGTATTAAAGAAAAGTTCGCAAGTTATCAGAGTCCCCCTATCCTTGTTAGGACACTAATTCAATGAGGAAGGGATGCAGATGAAATATTAATATCATAATCACCACAAGTCATTACACAGTATCATAAATGTTATCTTTAGTATTGATAGATTTTTTTCCCACAGAAAGTAATTTAGACGTATGAACTTTAGATTTATCAACAATACTCACTGTGTCACTTCAATTCTATCCTCTCCATCAGAGGCATCATCTACTTCCATATCAACCTCTTCCGTCACCTGCTCCTCTCTGTCTTCCCCATCCTTTGTATTACCACTGTCTTCCACCTCTGGCTCATCTTCCTCCCTGAAATCCGTCTGACTCCTCCCATCTTCCTCTTCATTCAGCCATGACTCCTCATCAGATGCACACACATCAAGCACATCAATATCTGTCTCTATCACAGATTTACTCATCTTCTGCTCCTTTTCCTCTATGAGACAACAAACTTCAATGAACTTTGGGCAACAGTTATGCACAATTTCATATGCACAAATGTATTAATGATGTTCATGAACGTATTTTTAAATCTAAAATAATAAGCACTCTGGCTTTCATCAGACAATCACTTAATGAAAGGGAGATTTTATCACACATTCTGTAAATATTCCTAACTCTACAAAGAAAGAAATCATTATCCAGCTTTATCCAGTTACCTATTTTTTTTTATAACAGAAACTATAAACCTTCACTTTCTGAATCTTCATCCGAGTCCTCCGTCTCCCTTTCACTTGCAGAATCATCAGAACTTTTTTCAGACTTGTCCCCATCTCCAGTCTCTTCCTCCTCCTCCTCTCCTTCACTCTCTTCGCTATTTTCTTCTTTGTTTTTGATACTTGTGTCCCCATTATCACAAATTTCTAGGTCTCTGACATCATCATCATCATCATCATTCTTTATATTCTCCTCTTTCATTTTTACATCTAACTCCACATCCATTTTATCATCTTCACACTCAATTTCTTTCTGTTTTTCAATTGTAACCCTTTCATCACGCATCTCTGCATTGCTCACTGTGGGATCATTGTCCCCTTTATTTAGGGTTGTTTCAGAGCATAAAACCTTCATAGAAGAAGATGTATCAATGATCTCTGGTCTTTTGCTTGAACTGGGAATGTTATGCTTCAATGGAGTGCTTGTACTTTTTGGAATGCCTGGTTTCCTTACATCTTCTTCTCCATGGCAGGATTTATTGTCTTCATTCCATTCCCCTGAATCATAAAAAAGAAGAATTTCAAAATATCTTCATGAAAGATACAATTCTACTCAACAAGATTTTCATAATGTTATACCAAACAGCATTTAAAAATACTAAAAGTATTCTTAAATATTTCATAATCTTTTAGAAAGTTTTTTAACCTACCTAATTTTCCTGTACTGCTCACACTGGATGATAAAGTGGATTGGCCTGGAGGGTTGGCTTCAGCACTTTTGGCTTCCTTGATTGGTGCCATCTCAGTCTCAGTCTCAGCAGTCTCCATCTCGAGATATCTGTCCGGAGTGGTGCTATCTGGAGTCATAATATCTTCATCCTTCCAGCTGATCATCTCAGTGCGAGGTTTCTTGACAGGAGAAACTTCTAGGTCTACGGGTTGCTTGTTACCACTGGATGTGGAGGGTTCTTCTGATTTGCTGAGCTCTAGCGGCAGGACAACAGAATGTTTTATCACCCCCTCTGGTTTTTCAACATCTGATAAGATAGCATCATAGTTCACATTCACAGAACTTACAACACTGGTCTTGCTAAGCATGCTTGGTCCAACAATTTGCTTTCCTCCAAATCTGAACTTTTCTATTTGACCAATGTCCTGAAGTGGCGATTTCCATTCCACTAAAGTCTCCATCTCTGAGGATACAGTCTTTGGAATTCTGAAAGGTTTTGTCTTGGGTTTGCCAGTTATTGCTGCTAGAACCTCTTCCCTTTCCTGGTTATCCTTTGCCACCTTGGAAAGTTTCACAGACTTGAGGGTAGAGATTTTATTCCCTGAACTGCCACTAGATGAGGTTGAACTAAAATCGTTCGGTGATTCAACTCCAGTTTCAGGACTCTCATCTCCTTCCTCACCTTTATCTTGGGCAAAATTTTCACCTTCTTTATAATTCTTTTCTGTAAATTTATGGTCAATAGGTTTTGACTTCTGTTGCAGAATTTCTTCAAAGGAAGGAAGTGGTTCATCCATTACAGGAACAAACTTCATGTTTTCCATTTCCTCCTCCTTGGCCTTCTCCCGTAGAATTTTCTGGACAATTTTAGATTTTGGCACAATTGTTTCCTTGTCATTCCTCACCTTTCCTTTCTTATCTTTCAAATCTTTTTCATTTGCATGAATTGATTTACTTTTATCCTCACAATCATTTGGACTTATCTCTTTTCCACTTTCTATTACACTTGTCTTACGTTTATGTTTCTTGTGCTTTTTCTTAGGCTCCAGTATTGCTCTCTCAAAGTCTGTCAAAGGGACTGGATCTGATTTTTTCTTTGCTTTAGCTTCACTGTTTGAATCTCTGCTTGATTTTGAAGAGTGTATTTTTTTTTTGTGTGACCTCTTTGGCACAGATTCCTTCAATAAACTTGAGTTCTGACTCTCAGCAACAAGTTCAGTATCTGCTTCACTCGATGTGGCAGGAATTACACTTGATATAGAAGCAGTTACACTAGATGTAGAAGCAATTACACTAGATGTAGCAGCAAATACACTTGATGCAGCAGCAATGTTCTGCTGTTCTACACTCGAATGATTGTCAATGAATGGATTCTGTTCTTCTGGTTCTACAAATTTTCTGGGTTTTTTGTCTTTCACTTCTGTTTTCTTCACTAATTCCACCTTCTTGCAGCTAGAACTTTTATCAGTATTTGCAGAAAGTAATAATGAGTCAGAAAGATGTTCATCATTCATTATTTTCCAGGTGTTCTTGTGTTTTCTCCGTAAAATTAAACCATCAATGTGAATAGTGTCCTCTAACTTCAATTTCTTGACTTTCAGTTCAACATCTAAAGCCCCTCCATACATCTCTTTCAAACCTTCTCTGATTTCTTCTTCATAATCAGATAAGCTGATGTTCTCTGGTGCTACTGGGTCAGACAATATGTCCTGTTCTTGTAAATTGTCTTGCTCTTCTAGCTCCAAATTTATAGGAATGTTGGACTTTTTGCCAATATCAAAACTCCTAAACTCATCTTCTGGATGGCACGTAGATTTGTGGCGCTTCAAATTGGACTTCATGTTGAAGGTGATATCACACTTGTGACAAGAGAATTTTGTTGGCACATCCTTTTTTATCACAAAACTGGGTTCTGTGACTTGTTTGACTGGAGCAACCACCTCTGGATCTTCTGCAAATTCCATCAAGGCTACAATTCGAGACGCTAAGTCTTGTTTAGCAAAACTTCCCTCTACAATGGTGGATGAGACAATTTCATCGTCTGACACTACTCTGATCTCCAATGCCTTTACAGGCTTCAATGGAGCATGTTTTGGTTCTATTTCATTTAAGACATTTCTAATACTAGGCGAAAAAACATCTTTTTTAACTAAGGGTTCGGTCTGAACATTTCCATCTGTCTCATCAACGAAAGGAGAATCTTCTTCGGCTTTTCTTTTCCTTGAAAATTCTTTCTTGGAACGCTTCTTGCTCACTTGATCTTTCAAATTCTTTATTTCTTCCCTGTCCACTTGGACAACACTGTCTTCATCAGCATATATCACTTCATCTTTGTGAACAAACAGAACCTGAGGCTGATTTTTTATGACACCATCAATCACAGTTCTGTTCACCTTCACATTATCCACTTCATTTGTAATCTGAAGTTCTTCTTGAGTTACAGTGGATTCCATAAGGTCTACATTATTTTCACCTGTCTCTGCATCATCTACCTTCTGTATAATTTCTTCATTATTACCATCTCCTGAATTGGGTACATCTGTTCGGTGATTTAAATATTCCTCTGCATCTCCTTTGTTTGTAATTGTTGGCTGCAATCTCCTTTCTTTGCATTGCTGATTTTCTTTCTTCATCTGGAGAGCTGATTTTTCAATTTCCTCATCGCCATTCCCATTTAAATGTAAACCAAGACATTTCAATAGCCCCTCCCCATCTCCTGAATTTCCGGATTTTGTAGTCATTTCACTTCCTTCACCCATATCCAAAGAAGAATCCGCCGAGTAAGATCTCCTCCTAAAATGTCTAGATTTTGATTTATCTGATCTCTCCATTCCCTGTTCATTCCATTGTGGAGATGACTTGGAAGACTTATCAACATTACTTAGAAACTTCAAATACTGTCCACTCCACTGTTCCTCAAGTTTACTCAACTTTACAACAGGCGTCTTAGTAGTGGACAAACCATGTTCAACCTGTTGTTTCCCTGCTGCTGCTGCATTAGACACCACTAAGGACTCACTGACATTAGGTTTACTTGGAGTTCTCCTCTGCTTCGTAGGACTGCAACTCCTTGTACGTCTGCTAGAGGTATTTGTTTCAACTGTTTCAGTAGTCCTATGTTTTGAAATGCTGACCTCTTCATATTGTTCTTCTGAAATTAAATCAGCTGCAGATTTTTGAACAGATTCCAAATCACAATTTGATTTTAAAACTTTTTTCATATCTGCAACCCCAGCTGGCTGTGGAAAATGAATGGAATCTTCTATGTTCTTTTCAGGAGTGATTGGGACCTCTTCACTGGCCGTGGACATTGCAGTTCTTTTACTTCTTCTCACTGACTTGCTTTTTGAAACCTTTAATTTTGACACTTTCCTCTTTGCATTTGTTGAAAAAGGTTCTGTCCCTGCTGTGGTTACTCTCCCTTCTTCAACCTGAGCCTCTTGAGGTAAATCATTCATTTTATTTATCTGATGTAAAAGGACTTCTGTTTGGAGTTTTAGTTTCTCAATTCGCTGTGTCCGATTTTCTCCAAACTCTGCAGTTCCCAAAGTTATGCTTTCAGGTACATTTGGATCAGGCACCACATCCTCCTCTTGAGTAGTTGGTTGTTTTTTTAATCTTGGACTAACTCTCTTTGGTTCTGAGCTTAAGATCTTTGTTACCTTCAGCAGTTTCTTTTTAACTGCCTGGATTTTAAAAGCTGATGTGTTTCTCTTCAGGTAAGGGTGAGAAGTTTTAGTGTTTCTCCTCCTGGAGATTCCTCCTTGTGCTGGAACTCTTAGCTTAGTTTTGCCTGATCTTAAACCTTGAGCTGATGAGACCTCAGAAACAGAATGAATGGAACTTGCCGAAGCGTTTTTGGTGATATTTCTAGAAGTATTTTCAGTTTCCATTTTTCCTGAAAACAATGCACGCTTCCCAGAGGTTGATTTTTTACCAGGACTACATTTCTTTGACTTTGGCGGTGATTTCTTTTTCTGCTTTTTTTCTGCAGCAGATGATTTTTCAGCCCCTCCATTATCAACTGATGATTGATCGGATATTAGACCATAAGTAGATGCTGCAGACTGCTGACCTACTGCATAATCCCATTCATCTACTTCAGACATGTCCTCAATATCATCATTTTCCTCTGTGGGGCTACTGTCACCTTGATCTTCCACATTAACAACCTCAACATTTGAAGTCTCGCAGGAATCTTCTTGATCAGAAAAAGCTGATGCTGCCTGATCTAATTTTTGTAAATAATTCTCCGAGTCATTCCCATTTCTTGATGTTTGCTCTGCTTGGGAATATGTAATTTCTGCACCATTTTCATCACGAAACTTAACTGTCTTTGATTCGAGGGACTTTCTTCTGCTGACCACTCCCAACAACTGATTTTCAGAAGACATCGTCTTTGTTATGGGTTTTGTTGTAGCATATTTGTTCCATGGCTTTTTGGGATCAAACTTCTTTTGTCCTTCGCAAATATTAGTCAGTTTCACAAAAGGGGAGAATCTGGTTGGCGACCTGGTCAAGTACTGCTGGACATTGACAGTCAGGGGATCAGAACCAGAAGCCTGGTCCGAAGATTTGTCACCCTCGCTACTGGTGTCTTCATCAACTCCTACATTCACAGCTTTCACTTTGTCTTTATCGAACACCACAGAGGATGACCTTGTGATATTATTCCCTTCTGCCATTTCCTGGTCTCCAATTTTCTGTCTTTTATTCTCATTTGCTCCATTCAAACCTGGTGATTTGCTGTCCCCTGAGCTGTGTTTCTTGACCTTGTCCTCAGAATTCCTGGACACAATTCTTACATAGTCATTCTTTTCTTCTGTAAATGTGATGAAAAAATTTTGAAATTTCTGGTTAAACTTCTTGGGACTTTCGGCATCCAACAGACGAATGGGTCCAGTTTTGTTAGATGCATTTGTTAAGACTTCTTTAACAATACCTTCATCTGATATACACTGATTCATCTTTGAATTGGCAGCTTGTTCAAGAGGGTCTCTTTTTGGATAATTTTCTCGAATGCTGGATGGAGATTTCTCAGTGTAACTTGTAGTTGTGTTCTTTGGGGACTTGTTAAATCTGAGAAAATTGCTTGCATCAACATTTATGTCCAACTCTCTCTCAGCTTCCCTTCTGTCGAAATGAAAATCATTCAAGTGTCTCCGCAATGCATCATTTGATCTGAATCTGGACCCACAAAACCCACATCGAAGAGTTCCCATTTCAATCATTTGTTGAGTACCTACGATTTGATAAGAATGATTAGTATGATATTTTCCAAGGGTTAGCATATGCAAATGTCTGTTTCGTTCAGTTCTGAATACAAGCCCACAACCACATATTATGTACATGCTGGTGCTACAATCTACAATGACAGGCATGCTAACTAGTTTCTCTTGTGTGCCAGACTTACCAGGTTCTGTAGCATCCTCCTCGTCCGTAGTTCTAAAAGTACCAACAACTACATCTTTACCAATATGGTCTTGTATGCAATGAGCCCTCAAACTTTTCTTGTGTTTGTATGATTTTGGGCATAAAGGACAGTAAATTCTTTCCTTCATTCTCTCCAGCTCCGCTTTTGTATTATTTTCACTTTCCATACTCATGAGATCTGGGTTGAAACTTCGTCCACCGAAATGACCCGTTTTAAAGTGTGTAGTCATAGTCTCGCTGTTTTTAAATAACTTTGAACACAAGGGACATGGTACACCGGTTGCACGATTGTTCTTTTTCTCACTTTTGATGACTGTCTCTTCAGTTTCAGATACATCTTTATTTGACACAAGTATTTCATTCCTATGTTTCTTCCTGCAGTGGGCTTTCATATATTTCTTTGCCTTGTATGTGTTGGAACAAAATGGACAAGGCACTCTGTCCCCACTGGATTCAACTTCACTATCACCTTCAAACACTGAACACTCACTGTCCTCATTTGTAGTATGACCAGTCTCATCTTCAGAATCCACAAACTCAGAAAAAGTCACTTTGTTTCTATGATCATTACTGCCTTGCATATTTTCAGAATGCCTTGATTTGTAAGGCATAGAATTGTTAGAACAAGGAATCTCTTCCACGCTTCTATCTTCCTCACTGGAAAATGACATCATAGAATTCTCATGTTCCTCACTGGATTTTATTTGTTTGGTCTCTCCTCTGTCCAGTTTAAATGTCCTCAAATTTGATATCATATCTCTGTGTTCCTTTCTACGATGAGCCCTCATAGTTTTCCTGGTCTTGTACATTTTTGAGCAAAAGGTACATGGAACTCGTCTC
Source organism: Magallana hongkongensis (assembly GCA_016163765.1). Lineage (NCBI taxonomy): Eukaryota > Metazoa > Mollusca > Bivalvia > Ostreida > Ostreidae > Magallana > Magallana hongkongensis. The sequence continues at coordinate 26,304,991 of WFKH01010211.1, forward strand.
AAATCTTTACCGTCCTCCTTGTCCATTTGAGAGTCCTTCCCGTTTACATTTTCCAATTCTTCCTCAGTGGTGGTGCCGTTTGGTTCAGCTTTGTCAGATATCCATTCCTTTCCATGATTATGTGAAATGTGCCTTGACAAATGACAGGGTCGCTGGTAACCTACAATACAGTAGGGACACATGTGCATACCCTCACCATCTACAGCAGAACTGTTTCCCCCTTTAACCTTCCTTTCTCTGCTACTCCCTTTACTAGAATCCCTCTTTGCTGTTGAAGTATTTCCTTTCAAATGACCGGTGGTGGGAGTTTCCTCCTCTGTATTCCCATCAATCCCCTGGATATTGGAATTTCCAGGCCCTCTAATGATGTCACTCTCTCCCCTGGTGGGTTTAGATTCCTTTGTCGACCTTCTCACCACATACTCTTCAGGTAACGTTCCTCCATGCTTCAATCTATAGTGGTGTCTGTAGCTCCTCACACTTTTGTACCCCTTCTGACATACCATACAAACAACTTCAGAATCAGAACCAGTTCCACTCTCGTCAGCACTCAGTTCCATTGTCTGATTTTTGTGGTATTCTCTAATGTGTTGCTTTAGGGAATGGTCATTTTTGTAGCGTTTGTTGCACATTCCACAAATCGCTCGTTCTTTCCCCTCGTCCAGAGAGGCATTCCCCAGCTTTCTTTTCCGTGGTCTTCCTCTGTTTGCAGTGGAGCAAGATGATGCACCAGTTGTTATTTTTGATTGTTCATTAGCATCAACAGAATCTTTTTCTTCAACATTTGCTTTAGAAGAGCTCTTTTTGCGGTCATGTTTTTTGTGTTTGGTCTTTTTTCTTCTTGTTTCTTCGGCTGCTTCTTCTCTCTCATCATCTGAGCTGTAATCTGGAACACAACAAAACAAAATTGAATCAATTCACAGTATCATAATACTTATCAAAAGAGAAAGATGGCTTACATCATAATTTAATCTGTCTAAATGTATCAATTATTACTCTATATGGATATAATTCAAAAGTTGTGCATTTCAAGGCACCTGGAAATAATATACCAGTTTATATAATAACTCATCAACGTAGATACTTTCTAAGGAGGGCTTCCTTTAAAGTTACTGAAATCAAAGTCAAAGTACACCCTACCTGGACAGTGGTTAATGACATAACTAGTCAAGGTATGCCTTCAGTGTAAGAATGTTATAGATATGTGAACAATAAAGCCAAAGCCTTTATTTACATTTAGAAAGGCCTTCAGTGATAAAGTTTTGCTAAATTATACATACAAGCCAAGCACTGACAGAACAACTATCTTAATTAAGAGTATATATAGTGTCAACTAAAGCATCCCCTTGCAATAGAAAAATATTCTGAATGGTGCTTCAATAGACTAAATTCATTCAGTTAGGGGTTGGGTGAGCATACTGTACACAAGATTTTACAATTTTATTGGCAAGTTTAACGAGGCCGGGTCTAATTTGTTCTGCCCTAGATTTTTTACTGAATTTTTTGACATGAATTTCTACTGAAATAATTATTATTTTTAGATGAAAAAATCTGACATTTACCACAACTTTTGTTTAGTGGGTCATCTCAAAGTTTATTAATTTTTAACATAGGACCCTGTTGCATTTTGCTTGAAATGTATCAATTTTGCACATTTTTTACTTTTTTTAAACTTCTGCCCTAGGGATTTCTTTTTCTGTTCTACATATGAAAGTTGTTGCTAAAAGGCAGGGCTCGCGCTGCCCATCGCATTTGTCGCTTTTTGCGATTTTTCAGAATTAAATGCGACAGTTTTTTGTAAAATGCGACACCTAGATTTCGTTGAAAATCACCTAGCCTTTTGTTTTGATTGCATAATCTCCTCCAAGCGACAGTCTGTAGCTGGACTTTACACTTGACTGACTTCAGACAATGACACAGGTAAACGGTAGAAGCCATCTGTAAGCGGGGTATACACAACTGTTTTTAAAAAATGATAGGTGATTTTCACACCTTATTACAGCTAAATGGATTTGTAATTAACCACGGACATATCTAATGCTTTCATCAACTGAGCTTACAATGTGATCGTCATTTCACAAAGAATGTAGATACGGACAACAAAAAACTGCATAAAATAAAAATAAATATTGTAAAGAAGGTAACTGCTTTAAGATGTGATAAATGGTTGATCAAAATTACTTAATTTGAATTGTTATGTAAGTTTTTTTGACAAGGTGTTTAGACTTAAAATTCGGACATCGTAAGGATAGTCTATAAATAGAATTATGTAGCAAACTTGGAAATTTTACATTTAAATTAAGCTAAAATGTCACAGTTCAATTACTAATTATTTGAAACAAAAGAAGTATGATTTGGAATGATAATCTTGACTGTAAATCACAATCTTTACATTTAATACCTTTAGCCGTCTTCAGCCAGAATTTCTTCTGTTCCCGAAATTAACACAAACTACATATATCTACTTAGATATGATGTTCATGCGCCAATCAACAAGCCAAGTAGATGCAATAACAATCATGTTTTTGGATTGAATAATATTACAATACAGCAAATTTGACCTCTTCTCTTGCTCTATTTTTTAAAAATAAATTTAATCATAGGAAAACAAATTAAAAGATAAAATCTGTATAATATTAATTTTCTAAAAAGATCTAAAAAGCTTTTTACTTGTCAAAAGATGTCAATATTCACAACCATATATATCCATAATTTATTACATTTCTATAAATATTTATAATAATTTAATAATAATTAAAAATGGTAGTTTTGGGTATATATGCATATATAATATGTACATGTAGGATCTACAACTAGTATTCTAGTATGGTGATCGATAAACACTATGATAGAAAAAAATGATCTATTACGCGAAAGGTTGCGACACAAAATTTTGAGCCAGTGTGAGCCCTGAAAAGGCATCAAATGGTCAAATAAAAAAACCCTTTTACCTCCTGATTTGTTCCTGGGGTTTTATCAAAGTTGGTTTTTTCTGTATGCCCAATTTTCCAGATTTGTCAGATAATTAATGGCTATTTTTTATTTGACAAAGGCGGAAATGGTGAACTTTATAGTATTATTAAAACATTCAGACATATTTAAGTAATTAATAAATATATAACATCACATATTTAGGGTCATTAATAGAAAATACATGGTTACTGTCTTGAAATACATGTATTAAGCTATATTTAGGAGGGGTAAGAAAACGTGACAGAGGGCTAGGCTTGCTGAACCCTCTTCATGTTTTCGACCCGAGCCCAAATATAGCTTATACTTCAAGACATATATGTTTATTCTACAATATAATATTAATTTTATGCCTAAAACGAGCTATTTTCGACAAATTTCGCTGAATATCTGCAGTTGAAACCATAACGCCATGGCGTCAACTAAGCAAAAAGATGACGTCACAATGCACATGAAATGCTGCACGAAAGCGTGCGTACTCGAACTGTACTCGGCCTCGTTAATGCTGCCTTTTAAGCAAAAAGTTATGTTATTAATGCCATGTTATCAATACATAACAATAAATAAGGAAACTGGGATTTTTATTTTGAAAGGGGAAGAAGTCAAGATGAAAACTATAGTATGTGAATTAATATTTGTGTCAGACATTTATAATTTGAAATAGCAGAAAAAAATCTAGCAATTATCGTTTCATAGTTTTTATTCATTCTTGTTTATTCTAATACCTTGCATAAAGATTGATGATACAATAATGCTAATTTGCTTAATTATCATGCTGATAAAGCCTTCACAATACACAAGGTGTTTTCTGTGTATAAACAGTAATGTAACACCTAGAGTAATCTGCATGTCTGTATGATCAAATTTTTCAGCTAACAAAATCACACATAGATGACCAATAATTTGTTAGTACATTCAACATGCACTTCCAACATGGCATTTTTTATTCAGACATAATTTACTACATCAGCCAAGTCTGTACTTTTGAACAGATCTAAATGCTAATCTTAGTTAAACCCTAGCTGTGTAAAAAAACACAGTAGGACAGAGAGAGCACTTGGAAATCAACAGGATATGTACAAGAGCCAACAATGTTTGTCTGAACTAACCTATTAGATCAATCCATTCAAAAAACTTCATTCACCCCTCTCCCTCTTTCCCTGAAAACTTTTTCCTCGGAAAAAACTCTGATATTTCAACACAATCAAACAACTAGTATGTTGTAAATTATTATACAATTTTTGTCATCACCATTATAAGAAGTTGAAGGGTTAAATCAGAGAATTTTAAAATTATACTTCTCAAATTATCTTGCTATTTCTTGTATCAACAGGTTAAGATATTTTTAACATGTTTATACATTACCAAATCTAAAACTGTTTTGCTATTTTCAGATCTTAAATAAGGCCTGCATGTCTGTCTGGGTTAAGCCTTGCAAGGCGACTGTCATCTCTATCTATGATTTCATTAGAATTCCAAACATGGAATATTAGAAAATTGTAGAAATAGTAAAAGGATTTAAAATAGTTTCTTACTTGTCTCAACAGCAAAGCTTGGCAAGTCTACATTTGGTGTCCTTGCTCTTTCCATCTTGAAACCTAAAAAATGCATATTTAAAAACATGATGATAAAGCATTGATTTTTATCAATATGCATAAAGTAGAATTTATGTATCCGTAAACAACAAATTAGGCATTAATTAGATCATTTCAGCACATCTTAATATCTCTCAAACACAAATTCAAAATATCTTATCCGCATCAAACAATGAAAATGCATGCAAACAAATTTTGGAGTATTGCAGATTTTCTTAACCAAGCACCCAAATAGATTAAAGTATCACACTGGTTTATCATGTCCCAAATTGTTGAAAATTCAACAAATGCAAATGATTGGTGTTATATAAAACTTTCCTCCTATGTGAACTCTGATATCATCTAATGTGGACTTTGATAACTCACCATTGCTACAGTAAAAGCTCAATAAATTTTAGTATAATACAATAAATACTGTATTTATTGTGTATTTGTAAAAAACATGTGGTTTAATACAACACATCTATCAAATGACAGAGGGAAGTACAGCAAACATCTCCATGCATGTACATTTACATATCAAAATCTGGTACATGATTTTATTTTGTATTGTTTCTCTGTTGGTTACTCTTTAAATAATTCTGATCTGATTTTATGAATTTCCTTGCAATTTTAGCCCTCAATCTTCTTATCTCTCATCTTGATTGTCAATCTTTTTCTAAAACATAAGGGTGCTTTTTTTTATCATTGAAAACATTGAAAAAAAAAGTTCATTATTCAATGTTAAAATGAAAAATTCATTCGCGTATCTAAAATGAGGGGATGGGTTGGGTTGGGAGGTTTGAATTCCTAGTGGTCACTAGATGGACTTGGGGTTTTTTTGGGGGGGGGGGGGGGGTGATCAGGGGCCTCTCATAAATTCCTTTTGATAAAGGTTTATTTATAAGCATTTTTGACAGCAGCTCTTGTTTATTTCATCTTTTAGCTTTAACAACACATTGTCTACAGTCTACACATTTCTAGAGTAAATCTAGAAATATTTTTATGGAATTTTTAAAACATATATGTTATTCCTATTAATCATCAGTGTAAAGCCAAAAGACAAATAAACTAATCAACTGGTCTTTAATGCAAGGAAAAGTTGTTGTGTATTTGCTGTTACTGCGTAGAAACCTAATAAACATACCCGCTGGATGTGTCAACAACTGGCTGACATAAGTACATGTACATTGCACTATTTGGTTTTTCCCAGATTTTTAATTCATATTTTTGGAGAAAAAATCATTAGGGCCACAGCTGCCACATATTGCCACGCATGTTCCATCGCACTTGGATCAAACTTTAAGCCTTTAAAGTTACTAAAAATCATCCAAGTTTTATATGCATTAATGCTTATTAACTGTGAAAATATCTATTAAAAAAAATCATGTATTGCACCCCTACAGTTTACATCATAATTCCAAATGTACTATTAAAACTCATTTGGGGGCAATTAGTCTAAACCTATTAGAAAAAATCTGATCACCAACAAAGCTTGTCAACCATCTATGCAACCTTATTCATACTTCAATTGCAATAAATGGTTATATAATGTCTATCAATACATTAAGGTGTTTGCCCTTAGCCTGTCCAAAAAGACACACAAAAAGGTCAATAACCTATCACCATTAAAAAAAAACCCACACTGGAACATGGGAGCAAGCACCTGTGACAATTCTAAGTAATACACTATAAAACGCAGTTTGTGGCATGAGCATATTGTAATTGTATAATGTAAACATTTGAAGTAACCAACAAAAATCGAACAACAAACAAAATTGAATACATTCTTTTTCTAAACTCATGCATATTTCCAGTAAGCTGTTGACCATCACTCCATCTTGTCGGCATCTGCTTACCATCATACAGCTATGGGCTACCCCTTTACATACACTGTATCAGACAATCCTGAAAAAAATGTTTAATGAAAATGCACAGAGAAGCATTTCTGCATAATTGCAATCAATACTTACTAAACAGTTATTTTCGTTGAATTTGAATTTCTGTCAACTTGTTCATGCCGTATTTTTTATTGAAAGATTTGCATGTGCAGCAGAACATAAACATTAGCACAGTAAACACGTTACCGGAAGTCAGACTCATTGTGGGAATTATTTCCCGCGCTTTTTTATTATTAACCCGTTCCACGGAAACACTCTAAAGTCAGAAAGTGAATCTGCCGATCCAGGATATTGCAATTACTAAATAGGATTAATCGTGGCAGATATCCGAGTTTTAGCAGATAACCAAGATCCTCTTTGAAACTGTTTATAAATAAATGTACTGATCTTGTCACCTTCAGACATTTTTAGATAAAATTTAACCGTGATGATCCTTAATTAGTAATTTAAATCTAAATGACGAACAAATACTCTGTAACAAAAGAGGAAATTGTTATTACATTAATTTAATTATACAAGCTTAAATCATCGTATTGAAACCAGGTGTTTTGAATAAAATTTTGAGGTGTGATTCTATCTTTCAATTTCAATAAAATGAAGCATAAATTGTGCTGAAATAGATGACAGGAAAATTTGTGTTGTGAATTTATTAACGAGGGAAAAACTCATGTCCCAAAATTGATTTGACAAAGTACAAGTAATGATCAATTTATCCCGTATCTTTTGGTGATTTTAAAACCTTTGCGTTACTGGGTTTTTTTTTTTACCTTGATACATATATACATATTATGTTCTTATTCGTTTCACTCAACTGATCATAAACTATTTACAATAATAACAAATCACACAAGTGAGGGAAGTGCTTATTTGCTGCATTTATTTACACGTACAAATACGTACAAATATAACCTTCGTAACCTTTAAAATCATGTACTCGTGTATGTCACTATATATATATATATATATATATATATATATGTTTGTGTAGAACCTTTTCAAATTACACGTAATATAAGCTATGTTTCATACCCAGACGGGAGGCCCAGGACCCGCACCTTCCAGCTTTATGATGGACAGTTTCGACAGATCTGTTATACTGTATTTAGAAATAAAATATAACTTTGGAATGTAAGCCCTATTTGTTCACTTATGATCACCACAGGTGGACAGAGCCAATCGTAGCTGCAGATCTGTAGCTCCCGGACTGAAAAAAATCGGATGCGAGGCAAGAAATAAAATCAAATCACCATACACATGTGCTTTAATGGGCGTTGATGCATACGATGAAAACATTCAGAAAATAAGGAAAGACTGCTCATTTTGTGAATATATAGGGCAACCAATAGCTGTGCAGCTCTCAGCACCCAGAGGTTGAATGAAGAACCGCTACATGGTTTTCTTGAATATGAGCATCATGTCCACAAAACTTGATTATCCTGCAAAGGAAAAATAAACAAAGTTCAATATTATTAAATTTTATATCTGTCATAATTGCTTGTTTCGTTTGTTTTGTTTTTTATTTTCTAGTATATAATTTTAAAAAAAATCTCAACGATCTTTTTACCCGCTCTGCCTTTCTGTGAACTCAAAGGTGACATATTTAACTTTCACTTCATGTTGAGAAGCGATGGCGGCTAACAGACCATCTGCTCTGACAAATCTGATCTTGACCCCCGTGAGGTCACCTATATCTGTGTGGGTCACAAGGACATGTTTCTCAGTGGTATCCGTGGTATAAAATGACGCTTTGCTGAAAACATGTTAAATAAAGAAATAAGAAACAATTAACCAATATAAATTTATGTAGCATGCAATTTGAAAAACATTATAAAAAAAAGATTTTTACTGTGAAAATTTCAATTCTTCGGATTGACCTTTCGTCCCGACCAAGGTCACAAAAAATTCGCCATAGCTGTATCCATTCATAGAGTGAGAAATCACCACCTCCATGGAAACCTCATGTCCTGATTCATACAAAGAATTTATGAGAAATGTACATGCCATGTCCTTATTTTTACAACAACAAAAAAAAACCCCACAAAAATCACAACAAATTATTAAGTAAACAAGCACGCGTCCCTATTTTGCTGACTTCATTATAAACGCATGCCACATTCTTACCACAATACGGGGAGTGATAAGAAGTACTCAGGTAGAGGGCGCCGCGGGCACTGGTGGCGTCTGCGTCATACCCCATCACGCCACAGCCCCCGGCGGGACAACTCAGGCATTTCCCATTGTCAAAGTCGGACTTTGACGAACATTGATGGGCAAAGAATTTGCAGGGAGAGTTGATAGACTCGATAAAATAATCATGGGCTCTGCTGTGACTGCAAGATAGGGATGAGGACACAGATCCTGCAATTTGACGTGGAATTAAAATTCTTGTATACACGCTCCATGGCAACAGATCAAATTAAAAGATATTTCATTACCAATTTTGGGAGAGAGAGAGAGAGAGAGATATTGATTTTGTATTTCTTCCTACCAAATGCCCCTTGAAGCAGATTGCCCAAAACACTCTCCACGGGTCTTTCTGGACAACCTGGTTGATATTCGCCGCCATTGGGGAAGAAATCGACGTCACCAACCATCTCTCTTGTTCCATAACCTATTTTTATAACAAAACACATTAATCCAAAAACGATTTTATGTAGACAGCATTTAGTTTCATGCGGTAGTTAGCTTGCCTTTCGTTACAGCAAATTCCGTTGCATCTGTGTGGATTACGTCAACAAACGTAGCGTCATCACGGTTCAGGCGCCTGTTTATTGGTTTTCCCGTGAACAGCGGATCTGCGGGGTCCAGTCCTGTCATATTTGTAAAATGTAAAAGAATTGAACATATACATGTAGGAGTGAATGGTTTCCTAGAACTATGAACGACACAAATAAATACGTTAGTCTGTATTAATCTTCAAAATACAGGGGCTTCCGGTCCTCACAAACTGTACCGAAAAAGCTTGGCTTTCGAAGATGTGTTTTATACGGTGTATATAATATCGTTCATGTATCTGTGTAAGCTATTAATTAATTAATGAGAACATACCTGTAATTCGCCCGATGCTAGTAAGTGGGTGTCCAGCTAACCCAGCAATATGAGCGCCAAGGCTATGCCCTATGATGTGGACATCTGCATAATTCACACCGCCGTGGTCATGCAAATTTTTCAGCAAGTGGGACAATTCTGCCCCAACGAGAAAAACATTGCCCGCTGCCTGTTCGTAAGGCCATTGGGCCCCTGTGCCCCAGTCAACAATGATAATGTTGAAATCGCCCTAAAATTTAATAAAAGAAAATCAATGATCGAGTGCGAAGACGCAAGTGTCTGAAAAGCATTGAAAACGAACAAAAAATCGTATGTGTATTTTCTGACCTTGACCAACAGTTCGTCCTTGGCATACGTGACCCAGTCCGCGTGACCGTTGTCAAGAAAACCATGAACTATAACCTTGGTTTTCTTCGTGGCATTCACGAATCCTGTAAAAGCGGCTAGATCCGAGGCTAGAGGGGTTCCTTGGAAGATGAATGGGGGAAAAAATGAAAACACTAAATGTTACACAGTACCATATTCATCGATCGTGACTCTGTTCCTTGACATAAATTGCATGTATTTATTTGTATACATGTTCAACATTATAAGAATCCTACTTAAACTTTCTAATTAAAAAAACAAAAATCTGCAATAACGAGATTTGTTTTCGAACAACATTATTTAAGGAATAAAGAATCATTCTTTAAGGGCTTTATGAAAGATTTGATCACGCTCGACCGTATTAGATCACCAAATATTTACTTTTTCAGTGTCTTTGCCTGTAATAACACTATGTATCGATTTTGTACTATACAGTCCAAGAAATTCAAATGATGTATAATTGGGGCGCAAGTGGGGTTTGCTCATTTATATTCAAATATTTAATCGTACAATTGCTGAAAATTATATAAA
>WFKH01010211.1:26326287-26381368 GCA_016163765.1 Magallana hongkongensis
TTAATCATTTAAGATATAAGTGATATCACCTATTTGAATAATTGATTTCACCAATTCGTTTTTAATTGGAGACATCACTTATATCTGTATGTTTGAATAGCTAGGTCACCTCACCCTCACCTATCCTCTCAATCGGAACATCACTCGGCCTTTTTTCTCGACTTGACGGAAAAGGCCGAGTGATGTTCCGATCGCTATCCTCTTAGTGTCAGCTGGCGGCACATCAGGCTCTATTTGAATAGGTAATCTCACAAATTTGCTTTTCTCACTATATCAAATAATAATTAAAGTATCCCTCTCCCAAGACAATGGCTTAGAAACAAATAGGGGCCCAAGCAAAGAATGTTTTTTAAAAAATAGTATTTAAAAACCATTTTTTGTAGATTTTCAAAACTGAGATTGATTGTCATACTTTTTTTTTTAACAAAATAGAATGCGAAGGCTGAATTTGATTAAGAGTCGTTAAAGTAAACTTCGTGCTTTACTATTTTTGCATTACATATAATAATTTAATACAGATAAGTATTCATTATGATACAGAAAACTTCTCATTTTCGGCTCCTATGGGAAAGAGTTTGTGAAATATACACAAAATAGTAGAGAGTACAAACAACCCAAATTTTAATTTGTTTACAAACAAATAAAATGTTAAGATGGTCAAGATTAATGGTTGACAACTCATCATACTTGGGAACAGTTATTTAAATATATCAAAAGTTTGAATACGAGATATCACTTATTTGAATAGGTGATATCAGCAATTCTAACTACGATATGTAGGTGATATCACCCATTCAATTAAGTGATATCACCTTTTCAAAATTTTAATGAAAAGGTGATATCATCTATTCAAATATTTGAATAATTTAAGTGACATCACCAAATCAATAGCTGAATATGATGTCACCTATTCGAAAATGTATTATTATATTCATATAGAAAAGAGGTCTCAGAGATCATGAATTTCACAAGTATGGTATAGACTCTCTTTCTCATCCTGAACAAACACTCATGAATATCCCTGCTAAATGCCTAGTGTAGAGCAGACAAGTTCTGACCAATAAAAGCCCCTCTCTATAATACCAGAATCCTTATCCTAAGGCCATAAATTTCACAATTTTGGTGGAGGTCTCCTTGCTCATATTAACCTTGTATTTAGTTTGTCTTCTACTTGCCCAGAAGAAAAAAGAGAGAGAGAGGTCTTAAAAGATTTCATCATACCTCAATATTATTACTTGACCCTGCCTGGCTACCTTGCTTTTGTTCAACTACCAATATTTGTTCAAATAAAAAAAAACCAGCAGCAAAAAGTTTAGGTATTGCTATAAATGTTTACTAAAATATCACAGATAACAAAATAAATAACAAATTATTTTACATTTAATAACTGTACAGTGTTCTTTGCTACTCAGAAATAACACAATACTTTGCGGAAAAAATTGAGGTAAAATCAAACAAATTAATACATGTGTAAAATATAACTACCTTTTGGTGGAATATTATATGTTTCATGTAAGATTAAACAAAATCTAGTAAAAAACATTCTTCATATGAACCATCTATGATTTCATACTGATGTGCCAATAGAATAAAATAAAATATCTGACTGTGGATTCCGTCCTACTGGTATATCCTGACATTTTGAGTTCTGAGGCCTGTTTAGCAGGGCTTGCCCTTACAAGCACTTGCTAAAATTCCAAATACCTATGACACAAATATTCTCTAGCCTCCATGAGCAAGAGAGAGCTTTGTTGAACAGGCTTCTGTTGAGAATGATGTACCAGTACTATGGACAGGAAGCGATGTAGCGGTAAATAGAAATATGCATTGAATTTTTCTCTTTAATTTTTTTCCGCAGTTGTTATTAAAAATAATCAAATGCGCTTTGGTGAATGAATATTCATTTAAATAAATATTAAGAAAAATTTTCCCCATACAAAATGAATAAAAAAAAGTAATGTACCCTGTTAATTGTAAACCTTGACATGACATTCATAAGGACTAAAACTGTCGATTGGGTGAATTGTTTTGCACTTGCTACTTTGCAAATATATTTCATATCACTTTTATGGCAATTGTCAATTTCACAAAAAAGTTTACAGAAGTTTGAAAGATGACATCAATATTACAATGCAGTAAGCATTTCAACATACACATGTACATGCGTGCAAAAAATAATAATTTGGCACAACAGTTAAAAAAACAATGGATTCAAAATATACTTTTAAAGACGACATTTCAGTGTCAAAACTCATCACACTAACTGTGGAGAACTACAATTTATTAATTTGAGCTTACATGTGCAGACCTTGCATTGGATCTAACGTAAATTCAAGTATACAATTGCATACAAAACAACTGTTGGCAAAAATATCTCTTGGAAGCTTTTAAGTACATTAATAGGAAAAACTGTTTGGTTATAAATGTAGTGAATAAGCACTAGCTTGGAAGCCATACAATAAACATTTTGATAAGATGCAAGTAATTATTATAAAGAAGACATATCTCAATGCCACATATGAAAATGAATACATCCATTGGTCTTTCACATGAGATCATATTCACAGAAGTTCACAAGTTCACATTTCGCACATACACACACACAGCATGAATAATGTCAATCATAACAATAAAATTTCATTGTTTTTTAAAAAGTAGTTCAATATAAAATGGACGGCACTAATTACAATGTAAGAATGATCTTTTCTGAAGCCAAAAATATCAAAGAGAAGTTGTGTCAAGTAGTTTTTAGGATTGGGTTGAACACAATTAATTCATCATGAACAATTCCAAGACTACATGGAGCAGCAGAGAACCTCAGAAACCCACAGATCCAGCTGTGAGAAAAACAATCCAGATGTAAGTACAAGAATCCATGGATCTTGATGTAAACATATGGATCTTGTGTGTATGAACACAGGAATATCCTAATCTAACTGTAAATGCAACAAATTTTAGATCCAGTTGTAAACAAATGAATTAAGATGGATATATATGAGATTTCCATTTCTAAGTTTGAATATAAGGCTCTAGCAACTATAGGTGCAACTATTCACACACCGCTGTCATTTTAAGTCTCATGGAAGTTCACTACTGGAAGATTTTCCCATTGATTTGGATTCTCTAGTCTAAGTCCCTCTAGAAGCACTTTCTGATAATGGCCTGTTACACAGCAGTAGTACCAGCTAATACAGTTATTTAGAAGACCAGGTAGGTAGAGCATTGAACAGGTTATATGTCATGATCTTTTTTTGCAGACACTCAACTTCCAGTCAGGATGTTCCCACTGTTTATCTGTAAAATCATAATATTGATTTAGTAATTGTAAACTTCACTACATTAACTATTTTTGTAAGTTTTAGTTTTCATGCAATAGAAGTGAAAAACTTTTTTGGCTAATCTAAATATGAATACTTACATAGTAAAATATATTTATTTTATTTAAAAAGTTGAATGGGTTAATCATTAAAACTTAAATGGAAAATCAATCTCTGATTTATAATCCCTCATTCAGAAAACTGATTTTCTCTCAACACCATTTCTTTCATTTGACCTTGACCTTAAAGCTTTGACCAGTTGTTTGAGTGGCCTGTAGTTGTTGACCCTGTACCAGAGCATGATTTTTTTTTCTCATAATTTGCTTTTATTACCAATTTTTAAAAAATTTGACCTTGACCTTTGACTTACCGGTTGTTCGAGGGGCTTGTAGTTGTTGACCCTGTCCCACAGCATGAAGTCGTCCTTCTGTTCATTGGTGTACTTGGCCTTGTGGGAGAGCTGGATGGCATTGTCCATCATCTCCAGGACGATGGAGCGCATGGTGACAGAGGGGTGCTGCTTGTCACCGAGATCACTGGTCAGTGTGTCCACTCTCAGCTCGGCAGGCATCAGCCGCTTCTTCTCAGGCTCACTGTCAAAAGATACATGAACGGTTCAAGCACAAAATTAGAGGCAGTATAATGTATATATGGAAGACTCACTGGAGAGTCAAAGCATATAAACAGATATGATTTAAGCACAGTAATGGAGGCAGTAACATATTTTTGGGGGGAGGGGATAAATAATTGTATTTTTGTTCAGTTTTTATGGATACCGGTAGTAAAAAAATTTAACAAGTTTGTGGGTATTTTTTTTTCAGGGGGGTAGCTATTCTATTGTAAATTCCTGCAAATGGGAATGCAATTTCAATCAAAAATTCTGATAAATTTTGATGACTGCCTAACCTTCATAAATGTCAGATATGATTATTTGTGAATGATTTTAAATCTGCATTAGTAAGAATATAAGTTAATATATATTAACAAGTTAATATGTACATGTACAATATATGTTGTTATCAAACATTTTTTAATATGTAAATATTCAGAATGCTTTAAATGAGAGAGAGAGAGAGAGAGAGAGAGAGAGAGAATCTTACAGTCTATCATACAGCTTCCACATTTGTCGTCTGGTAGGTTTCACATTTTCATCTTCAAACTCCACATACATAACATTGCCTGAATTCTGAAAGGTATCAGTACATAGAAATTCTGTTGATAATAAAGCTACTGGAAACTCTTATTTTATCAATTTATGAACTTAATGCCAATGCATAAATATTCACTTTTAAAAATTTCCTCTGTACAGTAATATTCTCAAAATATGGTGATTTGAAGAAGTCTTCAAAGTTACTGCATAAGAGTAAGAATCCCTTCCAATAATACACAAAAAAATATATTCATTTTCTGAAACAATTCTCAAAATATGCTCTTTCTACTTAATGACCACTGATGGGATTGCAACTCGTTATATCATGTTTTTAAACATACAAAACAAGTGCGATTATATTACAGACTTACTGGAGAATGAAATATAGCATGCATTTTCCCATTGGTTGACAACACTGACACTTGTGAGTTTTCTTCTAATGGGAGCTCATCTGTCCTGATGGTGCATCCTCTGTAGCCTAAAAAATATACACATATACTGTATCATCATACGTTAAACTTATACTATTCAGGTTTGACTATGCACAAGATTGATACACAAACAAAACACTCATAATGGTAACCTTCTGTCTAAATGAAACATTTTTTGGGGGCCAAAAGTATGACATATTCTCTGATGACAATCTCTTGGCATAGTATAACAGTGATAGCACAGGCCTTTCTACAAGTTGCAACACTTAATAAACGTCATACTAATAAAGTAAACCACCCAATTGCAAATCCTCCAAGAAAATGGCTCATGTTCAACCCATAATTGTGTTTTTGCCACACTCTATCTATTTCAAACTACTGGTAAGCTCCACCTCCCCCCAATCCATTTTTTGTTTGTTTGTTGTTTTTTAAGGGAATTTGGGATGATGATAAACTGTAAGAAATGTAAATGTATATTATTGAGATAAGTATGGGATATGGAGTTGGCATACAGTGTAACATTGATAAAAAAGTACCTGAAAAGATATACACGAGTTGTAAACAAGACATACACAATTGTATGACAGGTCTCACACAAAGTAACAGAGGAAATATACATATATCACTGGAATGTGAGAGGATTATTCAAGCTGTTAAAAAGGGAATTGGAAGTTCACTGATATAGTTATAAGGGATCAAGCTGGATTAGAAATCAGGGGTTGTATGATTACACAATGGACTTTATATAGATTTTACCTTCATCTTCATCATCCTCGTCTGAAATTATGTTAACTTGCTTTTATACAGATTAACAGCACCATGAACAGTAAAATGTATATGTTTACTGTTATATTTCTCAGAATATTTAGATAGAGAATATGTGTAAAAGGTTATACATGTACCAGATTTAACTGAAGGGTCCTCCATTCTGACCACTTGTCGTCCTGTCGTCAAGGAGATGACCTTGAAATCCCCAAGGAGGCATATAAACAGATACTCTGATCCCGTGGGCCCAAACACTCTACTGATCTAAATATATAATAAGCAGGATAACTTAAAACAGTTCAATGTTGTGTTTTCAATGTAGTCACAATGTACAGTAAAACATGTTTATAGCGAACACGCTTATAATGAATTGACGCTTATAGTAAAGAGATTCATTCCTGTGGGTTTTAAACATATTGTGAAGCTAATGGATATAACAAATTATGTTTTTAGCAAAGCAAAATCACCCGTCCCTGGCACTTCGTTATAAGCATGTTTTACTGTATTTTGATAATGTCTGTCATGTATATACTGGGGGTTTCAAGAAATTTGTCCACAACACAGAAACCACATGAAAAGAATTACAAAAATTTTGGGCTGCAAATGTTTTGTAAATTATAACAATCTGTGATTCAGTTGAGTTAAAAATTAGTAAACTTTATATAATCTTGTCCTTGTACTTAAAGGATCTAAAATATAATTCAATAATAAATCAATATAAATATACAAATACATTAAAATAAATAATATCAATACAACTATACATCTGCAAATGTGGTATCATTTCTGGACATCTCCGTGTACTCTGCTTCAGACAAATAAATATCCCGTCGGAAATCTCGCAACTCAAATGTCTTCAAGTCAAAAACTGTTATAGTCACATGGGGCTCTGTAAATAGAGAACATTTCAGTGAAAGTTTGGATAATATGGTAACAACTTACATTGCATTAAATAATGCATTAGGATTGTTTATTGAATACAGACAACATTTTGCTGAAATAAAGTTTCATTTCAGTATTGGCAGTGATATTTTCCAAATTTTGATGTTTTATCAATATTAACATCAACAGTGTCTTTTGAATAAAAAAACAAAACTAGGAA
Organism: Magallana hongkongensis; assembly: GCA_016163765.1. Taxonomy (NCBI): domain Eukaryota; kingdom Metazoa; phylum Mollusca; class Bivalvia; order Ostreida; family Ostreidae; genus Magallana; species Magallana hongkongensis. Next base: position 26,333,053 of record WFKH01010211.1, read on the forward strand.
ATCTGAAAAATCATCACAAAAGTGCATTTAAATAGGCAAACTAAATAATTTAATCCTTGCATGTATAAGCAAAACTCGTTGGAAAAGAGTTGACTGATTTATGAAACATCTAACCTTTTGGAGGAAAGGAGGGAAAGAGTAACATAAATATGAGTGCATCTCCCTTGGCAGTAGATATCACAGACATCTTGGAATATTTAATCTGTTTGAAGAAAAAAGAAGATTTATATGACATTGTCAAGAGTTAAAAAAAAATGTACTATATAATCTAATAAGCTTGAAAAATTATGCATACTGGTAGTTGGGAGGGGGGCCTACTAAAAAGCTCACCTTGATAGGTTTGTAAACTCTGGTGGCATACGATGACAACTGGTCCGTGGCGATATGTTTGATGACAATGTGGAAGACTGCTCCTGTGTCCTTCACCACGCCTCGTGGGGCGTACACCTCTATCTGTAGACACAACATAAAACCAGATTGTGAGAAAATAGACATCTTAATATAAATATGTTAGGTTTAGAAAATGTCAGCTAATTGGAATACTGTGGTATACTGTGGTTTCATTATCGATAATATTTGTGGCCATCATTTTTCATAGATTAAGTAAATTTCAGTGTTGAGGATACATACAAGTGAATATGTGGACAACTTAACAAAAATTGGAAATGTGTCTTACTTTTATGACCTTTTATTTTGTAGTACAAATCAACAACAAAATGAACAAAAATTGGTATTCAATAAATATTAAATAATACTGAGACCATAAATTGGTGTTAAATAAATAAAGCTGATGCCACATACTGGATTTTCATTCATAATGATGAAACCACAAAATGGTGTTCAATAATTAATGATAAAACCACATTATGTAATACTTGGTCTAAAATGTGAATAAAAATGACTTAGATACCAATTTGTTTCCATCAATTTGTACATGCCAAGGGTCACCAAGGTTCATGTTCAAGATCAAGTTCATATCTAAAAGCACAACAAAATATAAACATTAATAAAACAATGGATCTATGTACAGTATGAAACACAAATTAATATTTTGAAGAAATCAGAAAATCGATTAAAGAAACTTTAAATTAAGATATATCAGAATTTAATACAATTTAACAATTTGAATATAATTCAGCCTATTTAAGTAGCAAAAAAGTCTCCTATATAAATAGCAGCACAAACAAGTATAATATCTTAAAAAGTAAATTTTTGGCAATGCATATTTTGGCTTATCTGTTGTGTACTACATTTGTACCTTATGTGATTTTACAGACTTGTTTAATTACTTATTTTATGCCTTCTAAAGAGAGGAGTTTGTTACAATTAGAACAACTATGAAGACTTGAGTGGCAAAACATGAACATACATGAAGCTGCATACAAAAGTGGATTACATCTATCATGATCTACAAAAATCAAGAAGCATCGCCTGCTCCTGTAGACATCAAGTTTCAACTTCACTAAAATTACGGATAACACACTCTGTATTTCTTACTCTGTTGTCTTTCCTGTGCAATTTCCTGTCGCGTTCTCTTGCGCTTCTTGTTAGGCATGGCAGCTGCACCATCAGTAAAAACCAGCTGTTTATGAAAAACAAAACACACTACCGGTATTCAAATTATGTCATATGTGCAACACCTTAAACAAACACATTCTGTGGATGCTTATGATTCTTTTAACTGATACAGTAATCACCAGCTGCAGAATTCTGTGTTTGCTTATTGCTTATCAGTAAATAATGTGCTTGGTATAACCATTGCACAGACACAAATACTGTAGATTCCTAAATTTAACTCAAGGAATTATATCCACATGTAAAATTTGGCTTTAATGAAATTTGTTTTCTAAAAGGAATTAAAATTGTTGCTTAAATGCATGCAATTTCAGTTCATAATGAAAATTTGTTAAGAAAACAACAGCAAATATAACAGTTGGAGTTATCTCTCTTTTCAGAGGGTCTATGAACCTTGAGAATATAGAATTTTTTCTTCCTTAAAGCTGAAAAAGAACAGATTAATTTTCCAAACCCACCATTCACCAATAGGACAAAAGAAATGAAATAAATGGCAGAAGAAATAATGGGTTTTCAAGTAACCACATTAGAAAGAGGGGTGAATTTAAAGGTAATTTCTTCCTTTCCCATGAGGGCATTGTACCATAACTGAGTATGTGGAATATATGGCCAGAAGTCAATTTTCGGTTTCTGGGATTAGTGCATGCAGGAATACAAAGTTTAGGAGAAGTTCAGAGAACCAGGTAGTATTATTCCAAGACAAATGGAGAGGAAACATAACTTTTAAAATTTTTCTATTTTATCCTCTTCCAAGGAAAGGTTCATCATATGTATCAAAGAAGAAATCTTGATATTTTTTCATAATTGTTTGTTTTAGAATATAATTCTGCAATCACCATAAAAGAAAATAAAAATCTGGGTAATAAATCAGGTACATATATCTGAGGGAAATAATAGACACATAAATCTGGGGGAGGTTCTTATAGGGGTTAATAAATACTCAGAGTGGCAAACCTTTAATGTTCTATCCTGAAATAAAGACAATTTAATGACAAATCAAAATGATATCCATAAGCTATAGCAACATCCATGTTATATTTACAAAATTCATTTTTCATAAACTTTTCACGTTATATCATTAGTTAAATGCAGTTTAATACTAGTAATAGGCATTTACTTCCTATGCCCATAGAAGAAAAGTTTTTTTTTCTAATCACCATTTTAATTGACTTGCTTGCACTCATTAGCACTTTCCCATTCATATGTGCAGTATTTTTTCCACACTTTTACCTTAGGTTTACCCTCAGCTGGTTGGTACATGTCCTTGGTTTTTGACAGTCTGAATTTCCTCACTGGTTTGAACCATCCAACACTGGCTTTCCATTCTCTGAAATCATAATTTCAAACATAAGTTAAAGAACAAAGCAACACTGGTATTTTCCTGCTATCAAAATGAACACAAATCAAAACCATGCATTTTTTTATTACCTATATACCGATATTTTCATATATAAATGTACCGTACATATAAATTTTGATATTTCGAAAATTGATGTCTATAAAAACATGGATAAGTCAAAGTAATATCCATCAACCCCATTCTCTATGTATTTTAACTTTTGTGACTCAAATCCTTGGATATCTAGAAGTTTATCCTTGGTCTCATTGAATTTGAGATCACAAGTTTTTACCGTATTAATTGAATAAAAATATAATCTACACTTTGACTGAAGTGGAATTTGATATTCACCTTGTATACTTCCAGATGAAGATGTAGCCCTCCTCATCCACCGACACAAGTTCATTGATATTGTCGATGAAACTAAAATGGACGATTCGCGCCTTGTGTTGCTTGAACAGCTCTCCTTCAACTCCTCGACCTATTATGTTCAAGGTCTTTGACTGAAAGATAGAAGATAAAATCTTAATGTGTTGGAACCTGATTGTGCAAATGTTTCTGACTGGAGTGAACACGTGGGAAGTTTGTACGAGACCAGAACAAAAATAACCATCACATGACTTCTTTTTGATAAATGCCATGTTGATAATGTGACAATTAATCTGGGGTCAAACCTTGAGGTCAGAAGCAACCTTCACAGTCTACAATTTTAACTTTGATATGGAGTTTTCTCTAAAACCATGTGAATATGACTTACTGTTAACATGGGATTGTAGACTCTCTTGGATTCCACAAATTTATGGGTGTCACCTTCCCCTGGAGCATTCAATACAAACTCCAAATCACACTTCAAGATGTCTCCAGACTCCAGACCAACACAGAAACTGTCCTGGAAACAACAAGGCATAATATCAATCATTGATAACTCTGAGTTTTTTTAAAAAAGTGTCAAACTTAGGCTTGAATGTACATAGGTGAATCTTTGCTAAAAACAGTGGTCATTCATGTGTGTAAGCATCTAACTACCTGGTATTAATTCCATGGTTCCTATTTAAAAAACATAGCATCATTTTACAAAAGAAATTATGACTTATAACCAATTAACCATAAACTAATCAATATTTCAATCTGATGCCAATAAAATAAAATTTAAGAAATCAAAATAAATGTGGATGAATGACTTTATATAAATTATATTAGTAAAAGATCATTCAAAGTGACTGAAAATATTCATGACTTTGTTCTAAGTTCTTTTGTAATCTTCCTTAGAGGGTGCTTGTCACGAGCTGTTTAATATCCACACTTAACATACAAAATACTTGCCTGAACACCTAGAAATGAGAATGATGGAAAGAAAGAAGCAGTGGTGGGTAGATGAACTTCTGTCAAAACTCCATCATCAGCTAAAGGGCCTATAGATTAATCAAAATGGAGAGTTGTAAGATTTTATCTCATCAAAAAGTAACCCATTCCCTGTCCAAAACAAAAATCAAATAAACAGTACCTGGGGTATCAATTAATTTTATCAAAACATTGTTTGATATATCAAACCTTTATTTATTTCTAATAGATGTATAGACTTTCAACTGAATAGTCTTTTGTTCTTTAATCTTGTTAAAGTATATTTAAAGCTGCATTGGACGAGGGCAAGATTCACTATCCATCTGTTACAAGCTAACTGTCATCAAACTTTATGGGACCAGTTACTATACCTACCTTCTTGAAACGTAAAATCTTTGAATGAAGCATCCATGTCTAGCACCAGGCCCATTTGCTGCGGAAAAACTCCCAGATCATCTGCTCCCAGTCCCATCCTGCTAGTGTTGGATTTCTTTAATCCGCCCAGCATGGAGTACACAAAAACACTTCCCTGCAATGATTTGATACTTTTTCATACACAGTACATATTAAAGACAATGAAGTCCCTGTTTGCAAGTTCATGTGCTACTTTTTATACATGATATATATAAATGCATATAACATATGTATCTGCATGATCATCAAGAATATGTACATGTACCCACATTCAAATATTTTTTACCCTTAAATATCATTAAAATTTCACAAATATCTGCAATCAAATATCCAGTAAAAAACAATACATTGCAATATGGCATTTTGGAAAAATGAACCTTAATATCCCGCAAATCAACATCAATTGGTATGCCTTGCTACACCCCCCCCCCCCCCCCCCCAAAAAAAAATCAAAATTTCCCCCCCCCCCCCTTCTCCAGCTGAATTCATGAGACAGTTGGGAAGTACATAAGACATATACATACAGAATGAGTGATGGTGATCACTCTCTGACAGTCCATGGTCCACGACAGGTGTACTATGGGGTCATCTCCTTTGTTCTCATTGACCATGACCTTGATAAGTCTCCAGGGGTCGTAGGCAGTGTCAAAGATCATGGCATCACCTGAAACAGCATTTCATCAATTGTTTACAGTATTCTTACAATTGAAATGGTCAGACCAGTTCAATTGCTGACAACAGATAAGTTTGTTGATAGAGCATCTGACTGAAAAATGGAATACTGTGCTGATAACAGTTAATTCTCAATCAGGCTTACCTCGTGAAGATCCAAACGCAACATATTTACTGTTGGGAGAGCAGGAAACTATGCTGATACCTTTGACTCTGTTTGGCATTTTTAGTTCAGATATATAGGGAATGATTTGCTGCAATGGAAACTTGACAAATTGAATGGCTTGCCACAATAATTGTTCATGAATTGAGATATTTGTTTGGAAATACATTATCAGTACTTTTTGATAAATATTTTAATTTACCTGTTAAACAATATTTTATTATGTACAAGCATAACAGGACTGGGCAATAGGCAATCTGCCTATCTAAGCCCTCTCCCCAAAATAAATAAATGAATATTTAACATATATTTTGACAGTATCTATTTATTTAATGTGACAAACAATATCTATAGCAAGTTACAATATCTATGTAAGTTACAGTACATGTAAATACAATGGCTGAAGTGAGGCATACAATACATGTACCAGCTATCTACGTACCTTCCAGTAGTAGACTTCCTTCTGGGAATACAAGTTGTACCTCTCTTTGACAGCTTTGGTTTCAGGTATATCGTTGGGGAGGGGGTCATACTTTCTGATATCTACAGGGATGATGGGGTGATATTCTAATACTACAGTGTCCGGGTCCTCTCTCTCACTGAGAAACAGACAAGCGTAAATCAGAGATGAGTAAAACTTATAAAGCCATATTGTTAAATCCTAAGTACTGGTTATGTTTTTAAAAAAGGTATCTTTTCATATCTACCGGTAGTTAAAAGAATATGGAAAAATTATGAATATAACAGTAAATGTACTTTCTTATGAAAATTCTGAAGTACTAGCAATTCTTCACAATATTCTCTATGTCATGACTAGCCATAATATACTTGGATAAATTCTATCAAAGTCTAAAAATAAAATTCTTAATTCTAACAATCTTATAACATGGATTCTATCAAAGCTTATAAAAACGTGGATAATATTTAATCAAAGGTAAGAAAAAAAAACAAACAAGGATAAATTCTATAAGTCTAAATCATGGGTTAATTAATTCTACAAATCACAAAATATTCTTTCAAAAGCTTTAAAAAGGAAAAATAATTTTTATCCAAACTTAGTAGTTAGGCAACAATAAAAGCAATGTTATCTTTTTTTTATTTTTAAAAGCAGTATTTAAAACAAGCAGACAATAATAATTTAAAAAAACAACATTATTCTGCAAACCACTTGATACGTAAAGCAAATCCACTACCCCAAAAATTCAAAATGGATAATTCATAAAGGAAAACAATCTTGCTGCATATAGACTAAATGTATATGGTGATGATTCCATCAATAAATTAATCACATCTATAATCTGCTACCAAAACTTGCGGCTAGGTGGAAAATAAAAAGAAATCAAAAATAATTTCACAAATCTGTGATTTTTTCTACGGTTTTACCTGTCACCTTCTCCCACTGTGTATGAAACAGAGAATGCATAAAATATATTTCATGTTTATCCCTTTATTCATTGATTTTCACTAGGTTGTGTTGGTCTCCTTATAATTCTATGAATGCAGCCACTAAAGGAAGGAATACGCTATCTCTTTATATTTCAATATGCAAATATGCAGTAATATTTGAAGATTGATCGACACACATGAACACATATCCATACTTAAATACCGTAAAGCAAGAAAATGATGCTTCATAAATACGTCTTAATAGATTTACCTGTTAATTAGGTGCTAAGAATTACCTTCGTGCAATATACGTTATCTATTGATAAACCCTTGTTTTCCAAACATGCCATAGTTCTATGAGAGAGACAGGGAGAGAGAGAAAGAGATATCTTCTGCCCAATTTCCACCGATACCACCACTGCTATTATATCTAACACCCCTATCTATATTTATTTCTCTTGCTTTGTTTTAATCTACACATAAACAATATATCACAGTAACATGCTTTCATGGTTAACATGCAAATATACAATTAACAGTTTCAAAACCTTACAGCAAAATAACATTTGAACTCTTAACATTAACAAGGCATTGTATTTTTTATCGATAAACCTTGACACACAATTAATAAATATTAAAATTACGAAACAAACTTATCAAAGCTGCATATAGAAATATTCATCAAAGCCAATCATACTCAAACATTAAGGAATAATGAATATTCAATAAATTCACATTATAACACTTTGTAAGTAACAAACAACTAAGCCAACATTATAAATGTCTAAACTGAGTTACTTAGAAATCTTCCCATTGAAACCAGTCAGTACATGATACCTCAATTTAGACATCTTAACTTACAGAACTACAGTTATTTCCTCTGGAATTTTCACTGGGGTTGGTAACCTTTGTAAAACAAGGCAGCAGAACTCTTGTTACATTTAAGTTTTTACAAAAAAAAAATACCTCGAAAAAAAGAACTCCTCATATCCCTCACCGAAATTATACATGTATAACAAAGAATGATTTTTAGTTATTTTTTCATTAAAATTTGCAAGTTTTGTGTAAAATCTGTAATAAATGAAATCCTGAAGAACTTTTGTTTTCTTCAATTATGAATCACAGTAAGAATATTATCTTTAACAACTATTCATTCCCTGCAAGACCATTGCTAAGAATACATAAATGTTATTCAGAAAGATTTTTCTTTTTGAGAATTGAAATAATCAAAGACTGAAATGGATCATATTTTATATGTACTAACATACAACCATGGTGAGCTCTGCCACATTTACTTCAACCATAAAATACATCAAAACAAAAAGTATCAAAAACAAGACATTAAATGGGAACAAAAAACCATAAAAGAGCAAATACATTAAATTTATAAATAAAAAGATTATCAAAAATTTGTTTGCATGGGTATCAAAAATTGAATTTTAAATAAGTATGCTTAGTTAAAATTCAATTTGATATTACACCCCTCCCCACCCCAAAACTTCAATCAAAGTGAATCAGTCTGATCCTTACCTGACAGGTTGAGAGGGAGGAGGCTGTCCTGGGACTACTTTCTTGTCCTTTTTACCCTTGATGTCCGTTTTGCCGGGCGGTAATTTCTTGCCCTTGCCATCGACTGTAGGGGGTGGGGCCACACCTGGTGGGAGCTTTATTCTCCTTTGGGGGTCTGCCTCAGGTTTGAGGGACAAGTTTGCCGTGTGGTAGAACAAATCTGGCCGCCTGTGGGGAAAGGAGAAAATTGATTCTATTTCCAGTGAATAAAATGTTCTTTATGCCATTCAAGAGATTTGAATTTGTGTGTTTTGTAATGTGCATGGAAAACTTTCCTTCAAAAATGCTTTGTTCTATAGAACAAAGATTCTTTAGGCCTTCTGTATCATTGACACCTATTTCTATTAATGACTTGGACTTAGTACTACGTGAAATAAAACCAGCAGCTCTTGTATTCCTTAATTCCCTGATTGAATGGAATGAAAACCATAAATTTTTAAGTGCTACATACCTTGAATCTCTTGTTTCCTGACTTGTGTAATACTGTTTTGTGACTACATTGTATGCTTTATCATTGGATAACCTCCCCTCTTCATTTTGTGTTGCCACAGCCTATAAAAAAGGATTACTATATTGTAAGTATAGAGGCTACATGTATTATCTCCCTTGATAGGCAGCTATTGTAGAATTTTTAAATTTTTAAGCTATCTTATTCACTGTTTCAATTTGAATTGTACTTGCTTGATGAAATAATGTGTTAAAATTTTAAAGTTTCAAACATATGTCTCATTCTTTTCATTGTTTATACACGAACTGAATTGAAAATCACTTTCAAAAAACCCAGGTATACATTCACATTAACATAATACTTCATCCTCCAAATTTGTTATATGTCAATCCAAATAGTTTTCAAAATTCCATCAAAAAGAGAACATGTCTTCTCAGTAATCAAACCATCTAAATTCAAGCTACAAGTATTGACTAATTTCTCTTAAATTTATTGTTATTAATTGATTGATTGACTGGTTGGTTATATAATTGATTGATTGATTGGTTGGTTTTGGGCTGATGACAAACCTCTGCTCTGTTCATAATGACCAGGTCCACCATGTTCTGTATGGTTCCTGTTGAATGTCGGTCCTCCTGGGCTACCTCCAAACACATCTCCCCTGTCACCTACATAGGCAAAAGAAAAAACACCTCAATTATTTCACCCTCAACATGTTGGTGTCTTCCCACTTAGCCAACATTTTGAAAAAATACAGGTAAAATACAGGTAGATTTGTGTTGGCTAAGTGGGAATGGGGTGCAGGTGGAGAACAAAAGAATTTAATTACAGGTAAGCTATAGTCTGTTTTTAGACAAATTATGTCTAGATTAAGTGGGAAGTTCAATGAAAAAGTAACGTCAATTTGTGTCAAAATTCACCACTTACATAAAAAAGGAATTAATTATCTTCCATCAGAGTTATAAATTAAATACATGACTTACATCAAGAATGATGTCTTCCATCAGCAGCTGCACAGCCTTCCGCTCCGACATAGACTCCAGTGTCTGCTGTCTCACTCTTTTTCTCTGCTCAATAGTAGCACTAAAAACAAACAAATAATATTAGTACATTGTATTTTTCAATGCCTGTTCTCACTCAAACAAGATCAGTAGCAAATGGTTGATATAGAACTAGGAATTATACAGTCAATAAATCATTTGTGTTTGAAATGTGAAAAATTTTGTGTGAAATTCAAATGAATAAAACCCTCATGATTTTCATGTGAAAATTTCCAGTAAAACTGAGGCATATTAAGCTCCTAACTTTTGAAATTCATACATTTGAAATGCATATGAAGCACAGTTGGCTGTGTAAAGGGTTATTATAATGTTGACTAGCTGTTGTAACAAAACTACCACATACTAGTATGCATCTTTCTCCATCATGGGCACAGCCTCAGGGAATTGGACATCCAGGAAGTCATTAACTAGGTCATCCACAATGCCCCGCACCTGTAGAGAAAAAGCAATCATTACATACTCTATGTATACAGGTAATCGGCAATTACACGCACCTAAGAGAAAAGAAATCATTACATACTGTAATCGAGTTAATTTTCATCCAGTGTTATTTTTGCCAATTCATTCAAAAGATTCCGCTCTTAACAGTTTCAAACTCACAATAAGACTCTAACCTCTACAGAATGATACAAAACTAGAACTGTCCAAGACTAATGCCCAGTGCAACCTCTTTTGGATAAATGCCATTTTGAAGATGATGTGACCTTTATCAAATGATATCATATAAGGGTCACGAGACACACTCAGATCAAATGCAACCTTTATGCTATGTAAGTGCCTCTGATGTTTCTTGTAAAAGTTATGGACCATTATGACACGAAAATGGGGGGTTGAGAGACAAAAAGATAAACAGACAGACGAACATGGTAATTCCAATATAACCCCTCACCCCCACCCCACCCCCACCCCCAAAAAATAAACTGTTTGGAGGGTATATAACAAAACATGTTTCACAAAGTTTTCATGCGAGTCAAATATAAACAAACGAAGAAAAAAACCCAAAACAGCATCTTGTCTTGCCTACCATAAAGTAGCCCTTCATTTGATGAGGTAGGTAGGTTTGGATACCCATTTCCCCACGGTAAGGCTTCTCATAAGACACATAATGCTTCTGAACATCTTGACTGAAAAAAAAAGTTTTTACTTAAATAGATGTAAATTATATTTAAATTCAAAGAATGTATTGTCACACAAATGTATATGCACACATACAGTTGAATTTCAGTATCTTGAACACTGATATCTTGAATACCATGGATATATTGAAGTGATTTGGGAGTCCCTTCCACTTAGGAATATTTTTAATAATAAGATAACAAGGTTTGACTGTATATATACAAATCCAATAAACATATACCTGTCAAGCTTATCCATGCTTTACATAGAATCACTACATCACAAATAAACCAATTACTGGGGCATCACTTCTGCTAAAAATGTCGACATTATAATTCCACACAAGAAAGGCCACTTACCGGAGCTGTGCTATCCTGTCCATGGTTTCTGGGAGTGTGTTAATCGTGTTTTGGACATAGGAGTCCACGCTGTATTCCTTGCCGCTGTCGTATCGCGGGGTCCGAACACTCATTCTGCTGTGTGGGTCGACCATCTTGTTTGACCTGTAGTGGTAGTCTGGCTCACTCATGGAACTATCTGCAAGATAAAAACAAAGCCTTGTTAGTTAAACAATGTCTTTGAATTAAGCTTCGTACATTACAAAAGTATTACAAAAAAATTTCAACAACTATTTTGCCAAACATCAAAAGTAAACTATGGAGAATAAATCTAAGTTTATCAATCTTGAGAGTAAAAGAAGTACCAATGAAATATATCAGTACACAAATTAACTTTATTCATTTCAAGCATTTTTGTCTCAAGTTAAAGATCAGCATAAATGCATCCATATTTGGTAAAAATGTAATGAAAGTACAAGTACATGTATTATGTCCTGATTATCTATAATTTCCTTAAATGATACAAGTTTGGAAAAAGAAACTATGCGGTATTGATCTTCAATTAACAATCAATAAATGGAGAGATATTCATGTACAGCCAATATTGGATAGTTTTGGGGACTTCAACTTAAGATGTCACTTGACAAGATAAATTCAGGCCCCCTTTATACCTTTCTGGCTGACCAAGGGCATTAATACATGCTTGTAGTTATTGATGTTTTCAAGGGGGTTAAAGTGTGACACCAGTTTATCAAAAAGGATGATCGATTCTTCCATGTAGTGTGCAAAAGTAAAGCTTGAAATAGCTGATAAATACAACACTCTTTATTTAACACATGAATGTCAATCAATAAATTGATTGTTTTATATCTACAATGATCATTTAACTTTGATTCATGATGAAAATTTAATTCACATTTATAGATATTTTACCATTCTCTATAGTACACTTGTTTGTTTAATTTACAGAAAATAGCCCAGAATGCTGAATGTCTTGGACAAGAAAATGACAAATGAAAGAGAAAAAAAAATGTAAATCCCTGCCTCTCTTCCCCTCTTTTGTCTGATTTACAGAGAATGACCTAGCTAGAATATTGAATGTCTTGGACAAGAAAATGAAAAATAGAGCAAAAATTAAAAATATGACTCCCTGCCTTCTCTTGAAATAAAAAATGAAATTGTTTTACCCTGTGAGGCATGAACAAAACAATAGTGAAATAAAACTAGGGACAGTTGTTGTTATTTGGCTCATCACACAAGGAGAATGCTATATCAACAAGTTTCTAAAGAAAATAAATTGATTTCTAGTTCTGCACTTATCTGTAACCTCTTTTCTAATAACTTGGATTTAAATCCTATAGAAATTTTTCAAATAAAATTTTTGATTTACTCAATTGGGCCTATATAGCCATCAAAAGAGTCTTCACACATCTATATATGTAAATTTTGTATCTACTCAAGAGTATGAATTTAATTACCACGACAGCAATAGGGTTTTTACCCTTAACAATAATTAAAAATGAGCCCTTTGTCAAAAGACATAAAACTTGGTATTCAGTAGTAAAACGGGGAGATTTAAATCAAATTCAATGGAGATATATTTGGATAACAAGAAATATTTATTTCTTGGCCTCTAAGTCTTGATATGATTATTTATAAGGAGACATCTTCCTCCAATTGTTGGCAACACCTTCTAAAAAATAATCAAGACAACTATTCCCAATAACCACCATTTGCCAAACTATATACCTAGGCCTCCAATATTTTTGACATGTCTCCCAAACATGTTTGTGTTGTGACCATCAATATCAAATTGAATTCTTTAAGTAAGAGGGATGTTACCCTTAGATATCGGAGCTAGCTGTCATGGAAAATAAATCCATTTTAATCTTGAATAAACAATGCTGTAAGATTCATAAAAAACCCCAGGAGATTATATATAAGCCTTTGTCATCTCTCCCAAAAACCAACCAACTTTTATTTTTATTCTACCATTTTATCTGTTTATCAAATATTAAAAGTTAATCTAATATACATTCTCATTGAACAAATTAGATATCATTTGATCACCTTTTTCCCTCTCTATCTCTTGATATTCTTCTCTTTTAATTGTTAATACTAAAGCAGTCTTAATTCAAACTTTAACAAATTTCACATAGACTGGAGAAAAATATAACACCAGAGACCCTTTCTTGTCTAATTGCTTTATTTTGTATAAAATAACAAGAAATAAATGAATAAATAGAGATGATTTATGAATGAAGATGTGTGAACACAGAGTGATATTGATAATAGCTAACGAATTAACAGTCTGTCAGTGAATAAATGCAGTGACAGAAAGAATAGTAGAAAAGATTTACTGTAATTATAAACCAACTTTTATTTGCAATGATTTTATTTTGCTATTTACAAGTGATAAATTGGTTCGCAGCTACCAATCTTTGCTAAAAAGCCTCTATAAGTAATCTTAAATAAATACAAGAGACATCAAAGGAATATTATGTAGTGGCGAGATATATTTAGGACAATTAAGATTCTCATGAACCTTGCAAAATATTCATGCAAACAAATAAAAGTTGGCTTACAGTATGTGAATTTGTTGGCTTTGTATCTTAATTAACAGCTATATCAAATTATGAGTGACCTGATTTATATTTAAAATTTACGCCAAAATTAATTTCATTGTCAACTTTCAAATAAAAAATATGCTTTACTACATGTAAGTCTCAGTTGATGTTTACACTTAAATTTAGTTAAGCTTATATTTGAACACATTTCATATTCAGTGCAAAACATGTTATGTGAAATGCATATGAAATCCTGCCCAATTAAGGTAATTTTCAAATCCTGTACAAATACTATCAAAAATTGTGTAGACAATTTGTTCCAATCAACCCCCCCTCTCCAAAAAAAAAATTATCTAGCAACTGTTATGTCTTTATTTAAAAGCACACTTGATGGACCAATGTGCATTGTTTTTCTTAAGTAATATGAGGTTTTGATGAAAATAGATTGATGAAAAATTGTTTTAGATAGCTGAAAGAGTTCTTATTTTGCTAGACATTATGGCAGCCATAATGTGACCAGGTTTCTAAAACAGCAAAATACATTGTTCAGTTTTCCCCTCTTTGATAAATACCCCCAAAAAACATCATAAAATCTTATCTTGTTATAAAGCTTGCAGTTCTCCCTTGGCATTTATAAAAGCTACACTAGTCATTTTTTTTTCTCTAGCCAATCAGTCTCAAAACTACTCATGCATACAACCTATCAATACAATGTAATTATACATTATCAGGCTAAAAATGGCAAGAAATATTTGTCCAGAAAAAATAGTGAGTTGACATGCAATGCGTTACTGTGCAAATATGAAGCATACATTAGATCCCCAATATTTTGAGAGTCCAGCACGAATTGACAACACAGCACTCAACATGCAACACAAAACAGACAGATTAGCACCAAGCACAAAGTTTATTTCTTACACCTATTACCAGTTCTTGTACAATGGACATGCAACATATCTGACCCTTTTCCCATTTTTGTAGCGGGGCCGTTCCCATGGTAATGGTGTTAGTATAGGTGACTCGTATCGACGATACAGTCCCATACCCTTCAAAAACGAAATAACATCGAGTTCATTTTTATTTTCACCCTTACCCGCGGGAGAGAGGAGAGCACGCCTTTGCTCCCGAATTCTGTCTCGAGCCATCTGTAACCTTTCTCTCTCTTTCAGCAAGTATCTAAAAGAAACGACATCAACTGAAATTAATGCCAAGTTATAATATGTTTTTTCCCCTCCATCCCTTTAAAATGCAATTTTGGGTTCTAATTAAGGCAGTAGTTATACACTGTATCTACATTTTAATTAAAGCATGAAAAAAACAGTAATATAGGTAAAAATTTTACCCCCCACCCCTATATCCCCTGGATGTATTACCATAAATCTTATGTAGAGTTTAACTTTAAATCTAAAATATCAAATGCTAAAAATATTAAACAAAGATTTTTAAAAAACCCTTTTTTTATGAATGACTCCGGTTTCATCTCTTTATTATTATAATTAATTATAAGATTCCTTACTTTGTTTCCAGCTCCTTCTCCTGCTGTTTCATAGAGAATTCTTTTGTTCGTTTAGCCATCACTGTTTCTAAAACTCTGGGGCTGGCTGGGGATTTTACTGAAAGATGATTGAAGAAGATTAATATTAAAACAATATAAAGATTTCCATTCACTGTTGCTTAATCTGGTTTGGCCAGTTTTCAAAATGATATACTACAAATAATATGAACAAAATTTGCATGAGGCAATACGTTTACTCCCAGTTTTCCTCTGAAAGAAAGATTTTCTTTTGATCAGTAAAGAATGGTTATAGGAAGCTGACAAGTCATAATATCATTATTTTCAGGGTCATATCATAAGTTCATATCTCCAAATTGGTACCTGATTAGACATATAAACATGTATATGGGTAATATAGTTATTGTAAAACAACTTTTTTACATTGTTTCTTATGACAATAAACAGTTTTAGGATCAAAATGCATAAATGTAATTACCAAAATTTCTTCCTTTATCATCACCATAAATACGTTCTATTTCATCTGTCAGCATGTTTTTCTTGTTGTACTTTTCCTGAAAAAAAAATTATAAATAGTAAAACAAAAATAAAAAAGAAGATATCAGTACCTATGTCACATATATACCCATACAAGACAGTTGGGTTCTCAAAATTCACACTCAAAAATTTGTGTTAATGAGATGAAAATTGAAAAAATAGCTGTTCACACCTAGTTGCTGTCTTTATTATACATGTAAATGAAAAGAAACTTTGTAATTTTAAAAAGTAGCACAAAAAGTATTTTTCTGGTTAAAAAAAAAATATACATATAAGGCACTGACTTTTAATCTATTGCATAGCATTATAGTGTCACAACTTACCAGCAGCTTTTCTTGGTGATCTCTCTGGTTTTTATCCTGATTTCTGGATAACTTTTCTATCAGTTCTTTCCTCTTCATCTGGTCATTTTCCAGTCTCTCTATCTGCCGCTGTAATGCCTCCACTTTCTTTTCTCCCAGCACCCCTCGGTCTACCGGCATGGGAACAAACACCGCACTCGGTGACCTCGAGTCCTGATAAAAGCGGCGAGACATTTCTTTTGTTGTCTTTATTGCTTATTGTTTTAACTTGTTATGAGGCATTTTGATTCTGTAAAATAAATTACCTTATTAATTGTGACATTCTAAAGGTGGTGAAATAGTACCTACATTAAAAAAATATGTTCTTTTGCAATAAGGACTTTGAAATTTTGTATTGAACTGCATTCATAATTTTTAATTAGATCCATCTATTAACATATACGCTGTGTTTACTCAAATTTCCTTTATCATCTGGGATCTTACTAATAAATAAGAAATCTGAAACATTATCAAAATTTTAGGTTCTAAGAAAACAGCTCACAATCATAATAGATCCATCAATGCTGTACATGTAAATATTAGTCTATCCTATCTGTACACTGTACACTAATAATTACACTCATTTTTTATATTCCAAATTTGTTTTTTGAAAATTATTTTTCTCAGAGAGAGAGAGAGAGAGAGAGAGAGAGATGTATGTAGACGACCCTGTTTAGAAACTGTCTTGCTAAAAATGAACTTTTATTCCAATATGTATTTCTAAAAATATCTATTCCTGATTTTCTAAATTTTACCACAATGTTCATGGAAAATATAATTTCTCTTTCATTGACACAATAGTTTTCATCAATTTCAGACAACTGAGTTTGTTACTTTCATTGTGAATGGAAAGTAGGCCACTTCACGCACATTTGTTATAAATTAGAACTCATCCCACTTACCGTCAAACTTATAAGCATGAAATGTATGTCACATTTTAATAATCCAAAGTGTCAAACTTCATTCAAAGTCCATTTGTTCAATGTCTTTTCAAGTAATCAGTTTATTTGGCAAACTACCCAAAAGAAAGCACTTGGTCCGCCATATTTATACAAATCTTGCTCCTTGGCAAAATGACCAAACGTTCTCTTATGGAACGCAAGAGTTTGCAAAGGGAGGTAATTCAGAATTTAAAAAAAAAACACAACATTTTCTACTGTCACTTTCAAAATCATCTAATTACAAACGAATTTTGCGATATTTCGGTATATTCGTTTCTTGGTATTAATACTTTACATTCAATTTAAACTATATATTCATCTGCCATTTGTTTTCACGAATATAGTACAGTATGTGAGAAACATTTTGAAAACTTTACGGATAAAGTTTACCCTATAGAATACATGTGTAGTAGTTGGGGCTATATGGGACCGTGGATATTGGGCTGGGTAGCTCAGTGGTAGAGCTCCTGACTAGAGTTGCAGGGGTCCCGGGTTCGATTCCCGGTCCAGCAATATGTTTTCAATGTATTTATGCTCATTCTTCCTTTCCTATTATATTTGGTGCTGTGACCTGCCCCTGGAACTGACAGGTTAACCCCTGCCAGTGGAAGAACCTGGGGTGATCTTCGTGGGCAAAGGGAGGAATGTAGTAGTTGGGGCCATATGGGACCGTTGATATCGGCCTGGGTAGCTCGGTGGTAGAGCTCCTGACTAAAGTTGCAGGGGTCCCAGGATTCCATTCCCAGTCCAGCCATATGTTTTCAATGTATTTATGCTCATTCTTCCTTTTCTATTACATATGTAATAATAACAACACTTACATGTATTATAATAATACTATTGGGTTAGCTTTATCACAGAAATTAACAAGCGCCTGTGTGTTGCATAGAATTTTTAAAATTCCTATATACTTACTCCTTATCATCAGACAAATAAATAACGGTTGAGAGGTTTTTTTTTTCCTAATTCAAAGGGTTTAACAAAGTCTTATTGAGTATCAGCATCTTAAGAGGGAATCAATAAAATAATAAACTTGTGCAAAGTATCAGGTGTTAAGTATTAATTGTCACAATTAAACCACTGTGTGCAGTCATAAAGTATGATCCTCTCCCATTTAAGAAGATGCAGGGAGCTCAAACATTTTTGATAGTGGCTTGAAATAATGAGTGCTAAACCTAGAAGGTGGCTTAATTAATTAAACATGACTAATAAAATTTCTCTCTGTCTGGCTTATTTTCAATTTTTAGGTACAATGAAGCACCAATAAACAATGTTTTTTAACATCTATTAAAAAATTCACATTTGTATGACTACAGGTAATATATTAAAGCTGGTTTGCAATATGAAGAGTAAAAACAACACAGCTTTTTTTTTCTTCAAACAATGTATTCTATGATAATAATACAGTCACATTACAATGTTTGAACCATTTAGTTAGATCACTGATCAGTACTTTTAATTTTTCAGTATTATCATAATACATGGTATTAATGAATACACCTAATTAATAAACATTGTCTGCAATCTACAATAAAAGAGCTTTCAGTTACAAGCACATTTTAATACTTTTTCAATACATCCATTTGATTTGACAGCTGTGTCATACATTTGACATACATGTCACCATGTCATACATGTCACTATGTCATATGCATAGAAAATATGTAACAGAATCACAACCACATGGATACCAAATGAAATGACTTGGTTTTTCTCACAAAATTTTCAGTCAATTACAATTTGCAAATGGCAGCTGTGTTTAAATAGCATGATGATCATTCTATGAACAAAGATAAAAATATCAACTTTCAGCTACATAGCTGTCTACAGACTTGAATGTTTTTAGTTTGCCTCTCGATCATAATCACTATTCAAAACTATGACATGCAACATATTCATTTAAAAGATTTACTTTAAATCTTTTTGAGATTATTTGTGTTTCTACAAAATGAATATCAGTACATTTAGTCCAATAACACAATTTTTCATGAAAAAGATGATAATTTAAAAATAATGTAAGGGGAAATGTACGATAAATTATCAAACCAATAACAAAACGAAAAAAAAATAATAATAAACATTAAAGCTACTAATGAATAATGATAAAAATTATTGCTATGACTTGTTTTTCTTACACACATATAAATGTTGTTAAAAATTGAGAGCTTTAGGTCACCAATATCACAATGTAGCCGAGAAGGATGAAGGAGGGTGGTGGGGGATCTGTCCAGTACTGTTAACTAGCAGGCATGAAGACGAGTAAAGCTATAACACATTCATCACTCAGGCAGTCAGAAGCAGTGTTACTGAAAGACTTCATGTAATCAGGTCCCTTATATTACGATTCTGAGAAAAAAGAAAGAACAGCCAGTTCTCTCTCATTGTAGTTTCTCCATTCACGCACTGTTCTTCCAACAGATCAGTTATACAACCTGCATAAGAGAAAATAAGACACATTGTACAGAAAACCTCAAATTAAATAAAAGTCTCAAGAAATCAAACAAACCATTTACATAAACTTCAAAAAAACTTCCAAGCAATTATCAATCTACACTTACAAAGTTTGAGGCATTTCAGTTTATTTATGCTTTACAATTTATCTAGTTATACTAAGATTTTCTCAGTGTTTAAAACTTAAAATCAGATGAGAAATTTTTTTTGGAAAAGTTTTTTTTTACCTTATAAACACAGAGATATTGCATAATATGAATTTGTTCAGTGTCCTTTTTGAGCTTCTTTGGCAGCTAATATAAGTGGCTGTAAATTGGCCAGTGGCTTTGCTAACCGAAGGAAGGGATGCTGAAAAAAAAGATGGAAAACAACCGGTCAAACTGCTATAATCTACTAATATTTTTGTACACTCCGCGTTTTTCACAATTTTTCTGGATGAACTAAATTAACTGGAAATTTCTTTTCATTTCAAAATGTATTTTAAAACTCAGATAAAAGAGCAGACATTCTTTGTTTACCATTTTCTGGCATTACCTTTAAAAGTTCTGAAGCTGAAGCTCTTTTCTCTACGTCCACCTCCAGGCATTTATCAAGGAGATCTTGGAAGACAGGGGAGAGTTTGTGTTTTTCTTTGATTTCTGGTTTACCATTGGTTGCTATGAGATACAGCGCCTGTAAGGAAAATTGAAAAACTATGAACTATTTCAGGGAAGAATTACATCAAACACACATAACATGACTGTTGCAAGCATTTGATCAATTTCTGCCCTGGGTGCTAAGGATATCAGGGGAAAGAAGACTATGTAAGGATTGTCTGGAACTCAGTTTATGATGAGAGTAGGGGAAAAAAACTCAAACAGGCATCATCAACATCTCTTTTAATTGGTAAAAGGCTTTCTAGCATTGAATCAAAATTGAAATGTTTTATAATAAGTTTCATTTCATTAAGAGCCTTGCAGAGTCATTTATTTTCCCCGATTAGAGGATGCTCAGCACTGTGCTACCAAGCCCAACCACCACATTTAACACCTTCTTTTCAGATGTTTCCATCATTTAGGACCAAAAGTATGAAGTTTCCATCTCAAATATTTGCAACAGAAGAAAAGAAAGATCTGCCCACCACCTTAAATTTCAGGGGAATGAAAATGGAAGCAGTGACCTACCCTTAAGGGATTTTCATTAAGATATGGTGGTTCTCCCTCAATCATTTCTATGGCCATAACACCTAAACTCCAGATATCAACTTTTGGACCATACTGTTTCCTGCAATGAAATAAAAGTGTGTGTTTACAAGTACATATTAGGCCTGGACTATCAAACAACAGGGTATTCAAACATCAAAGGACATATTCATACATAAATTTCACCTTTTTTTTTTCGGGGAAAACTTTCCCTTTTTAGTTATTCATGTATAATAAAAAAGTACATTTTCTAAATCCTTAGTATAGGAGACTGCTAACTATATCCACACAATCTATGATCTCTTTGATTCTCACCTCGTGACGACCTCCGGAGCCATCCAATATGGTGTTCCGACCATTGTGGACCTTTTGCTTTGTTCAGGAGATAACTGAGCACAAAAACCAAAGTCGGCTGTAAAGAAATAAAAATGCACATGCTCAGAATACCAATCATAGTGGGTGTCAAAGTAAAAATTCAACTTTATTTCTGTATTCTCTATAAATTAGTAAAAAGGTCTATGTAAAACTTAAAAATATACATTATTACTATATACATGTATATACCTTGACCTCTAATGGAGAGAACTAATATAGGCTATTTTTCCCTGCTGTTCAATCCATATTCATTTATATACTTGTATGTATATTATGAATAAAATACTTCTTAAATTCAAAAATCAACTCTTTGACTGGGTACAAAGTAAAAATTTAACTCTTTGACTGGGTACAAAGTAAAAATTAAATTCTTTGACTGGGTACAAGTGAAAATTCAACTCTTTGACTAGGTACACTGTACAAGTAAAAATTCAATTTTTTGACAGGGTTAATGCATTCACATACTGAGTTTGACACTGCCATCCATTCCCAGCAGGATATTGTCACTTTTGATGTCTCGATGGATGACTTGATTCTCATGTAAAAATTCTAAAGCTTGCAAACACTGGAAGAGATAAGACATCAATGTACATGTACAACATAACCTGCTTCTATTCAAAATACATGTAAATGTATAATTGATATCAGATTCAGATTTTCAGATTTAGTAATCTGTGTAAAAAGCATGCCAAATTTATCTCCTAAAGTTTTCCATTGTGTAGTATAGTATACAATATCCTGATATTATGTGTACATACATGTACATGTGCATGTCATACATGTACAACATATTGTACATGCACCAGGTGTAACAAAATGATTTTCTGTGGTTTTCCAAAATGAAAAATCCTATTTGAACTCCCTTTATTCCTTTATCAGACAAATTGAATTTTTAAATTTTTATACTGTTATTACCTCTCTACAAACAGCTGCTATCTGTCCTTCATCCATACATGTTTCCGTGACAACGTCCGTTAGAGATCCTCCTGCTAAGTATTCCATGACAACCTATATAAACAAACAAAAGGGTCATAACTCATGTTCAGCTTGTGGAGATGTGTTTACAAAAAGGATATGTGACTAAGAGGGTTACAACACATAGTTCCCCTCTTTGCTCTATTGCTTAGCTATTATTCATCTTGCTTAGTTTGTACAGCAAGTATGCAATTTCACTTATTTTGTACAGCCAAGTTTGCAACTTGTCTTGGGAATTCCAAACACTTTAATCAAGAAAAATAACAGCATCATAAAAAAATCCTCACATTGCTTTGCTGTATCTATTCTAATCATGTTAACTTGCAATCAGAACATCACAGAGCCTGAGGAAAGTATTTCAGAAATCTTAGCTTGTAGACCCTTTAATATACAAAATAATAATAATAATAGTAATTTAAAATACAGTTTCCAACTAAATGGTCAAAGTTTAAGGTAGTATGGGTAACCTCCATGTTGTGCCGTACTTCCTGTCGAAATCAACAATAAATTAAAGTATATAATTTTATAATTTTTTTCTTTCCCAAATTTGTTACTTATTTGCTGGGGCTTTTATAATTTTTACCTTTCAAAAAAATTTTAAAACATTTTTTGGTCAAATAGTGTAAAATTTGAAAATTCTAAACCAGTGAAATTATTTTGATTAAAATGTAATTTTATCAAAATTAATATTGACAGGTTCCCATACCACCTTAAAATCATTAGAGGATCAATTTACAAACTGTAATATAGATTATTAAAAATACAAGGGGAAAAAAATGCAAAAATCAAATTACATGTATCCTAAGTATTACGTCATATCAATTATATCAACATGCTAAAAAACAAATACAGGCATAAAAAAAGGGCTTACATGACTAATTTGACCCAGAAAGCCTTATATGGAGCCATTATCTCATAAAAATAGAATACGTGCTGTAATTATACAGAGATATTCATTGGAAAAATAAACTCATCCTGTTGCATCTAGTTCCTAGCAGTTATGGTAAGTACTGAACAACTCTGATGTCATAAAACTCTGACTGATCTCAGAAAAAATATCCCCAGCTGAGCAAATAAAACATTTACTCCACTCTCAGTAGACAAATTTAGAAATGTGACCTCAATGTGCAAAAGTTTGGTTGCTTATTTTAAAACTGCCAAACAGTTTCCTTCCCAATAATGACTCAACAAACATAAAACTGTCACAAACAAAATTTTTATCAATCATTACATCTGTTGATTTTAATCTAATGAGTAATATGACACCAGTATCTTGTTTCCTGGACTCGAACATTAAAGTAATTAAAAAGTTAATTTAGTCGCATTCAAAACTCGATCAGATTATCAAGGCCTAGGGTTGACAAGAATGTCCTGATATCTTTGCTGTTCAGGGCCTGGTAAGGGGCTGCACCACGCGCCATATGCGCATACCGCCGAATAATGGCGCAATGCACATATGGTGCGCTGTGTCAAGCGGCGCGCCACGCAATCATATCGTAAAATGCGCATACGCATTATTTCGTAATTTGTGATTTTTCGATGGAATTGAGTTCGGAATGGAATGATCGAAACACCATTTAATCGTAGACATGCCACCGGCAATGAAATCTAACATAAGTTTTAACTTCCCCACATGCAGTTCCCTCCGTTTTGTGTTTATTAGGCTTGCACAGATGTACTCACTTTGCCCTTCACACTGCAAGTTGTGAACGAGTGTTTTTTCCAGCAAAAAAGTATTCTTAGTAAGCAGAAATTCTTTGGTACCAAAAATATCTTCTTAAAGTTTGGTTAAACAAAGAAGAAAATCCTGATTATAGTGATGTTTTAAAAAAAATGGAATTCTTTGAAAAAGCATATTATCTCTGTTCAGTGACAAACATCCAAACACATTTTTGTTTTGGATTTAATTACATAAATTTTATTGTCAAAGATGCGTGTGATGACTGTATTATCGTAATCTGATAGTACATCCAGTTACGTATGACCATCAATTTAAAAAATGGCCCACCCCATTGTATTTTTTCTCGGCCCCATAAATTTCAAAATGGCCCCATCATTTTATGAGGCATGGGGCCATTGGCCCAACCAGTTGTTTGTCCTTCCCATGCACTGCTGTTTCATGAGTACATGTATAAACAAGGATGAAAATTATGCACCTGATAGAAAACACTCAGTATATTTGACTATTTTTTTTCCCTTATCTTTTTTAAAAATAAATTTCACACTACAGTACTTGATATATACCTTTTTCCACTTATTTTTAACACGAGAGAATCATGTACTCTCGTCACATAGAACAAAACATGTACATGTTCTTACCATGTACATTTTTAATAATGTTGATAAATGAACATGTAATAGGATAAAAGACATGGTGAACATTCTTATTAATTTTACACAATGTCTTTGTACTGTTGATATAAATCATTTATCAATTCCTTCTCCAATTTTCTGAAATTATCTTTTGCCTTAATCTAATGCAGTTTTCGCATATTATTTTGATAACCTTACAGCGCAATTTGCGCATTGAATATCGTGCATCAAAAATTTGTTCACAACATTTTCAAAGTACCTTTACATGCATTCAATAAAAGATGCCAGTTTTCAGTACTACACACTATTGCACCTACCCATAATTCCTCTCCCACCAAATAACTGTCCAGATAATTCACAATATTGGGATTCTGGTTTTCCCGCATCACTAGAATTTCATTGATAATCAGTTCTTTCTTTGGTTGCTGAGATAAGTTCATTGTTTTTATGGCTACCTCCCTCCCAGTAGCTACTTCTATTGCAATATACACAGTTCCTGATGCTCTGCAAAATACAAAAACAAAATTTCAGAGTTACAAAAGGATTGAGGTAAATCAGTAAAGGATTTGAAGGAATTTGAAGAGGGATCGTACGTGCATCCAAAAGTTTTAAATTCAAGGATGTAAAAATATTGCTTTATAAAATCAGAATGCTGTCATTGAAACAAAACACAACAGAAGATTTTTGTCTTAAATCTAACATTGATCTTGTCATTTTGATTCCCATATATATCTAAAGCATTCAAGAAAGGAAATAACGACATTTTAAACAAACCATTAAAGTACCTAGATTTTTTCTCCAAATTAACTACATGAAGTAATATAACTCTTTATGTTTATTGATACCTACCCTTGTCCAATCTTCTCCATCTTTGTATACTTCCTATTTGGATCACCAATGGTAACAATAGTCCGTAACTTTTCAAGAATTTCTTCATCTGTCATTTTGCGTTTCTTGGGTTTATCGTTTTTATTTGTAGCGATAGCACCATTTGTCTTCTCTTCTATCTCAATTGGCTTTGTATACTGAAAAATAAGTATAGTTCTATCAAATTGTCCTAAACCTTATCAGCTCAATACTTATTCAGAATACTGGGTACATGTAGCTTTACCGAAGGACTTCCCTAATTTGTTTTGACAGTACAAAATCTTGTATTAACAAAGTACAGACACATATTTACTTAATAAGTTTAACTGGTTTACTGCAGGGCTTCTTAAACTGACAGCCTTTATTTTTTTGTCTTGTACCCTCTCCCTCATGTGGATGGAGAGGGGTGGGTGGGTGTTAGAACATGTAGGGGAGGGACTTACAATTGACTTTGTTTTGTCTGGCCGGGTGGCCACTGGAGGGGGTGCCTCCTCTTCCTCTTCTTCAGAAGCATGTGTGGCTTGTTCCACCTTCTGCTGTCAAAACAAAAAGAAAACATCAGTTAAGGATGCTAAGTGGTCAACAAATTACCCATAAGATCTACCATAAAAGTTTAGAGATGACTTCTTTAGCCATAAACTATTATCTAATAAAGAAAAAATCCAAATATTTTTGCTTTAAAATTTGAATATTTTTCTGTATCTTTATACAGAGTTATTCTTTACACAGAGATATTTGTGGTAAAAAAAAAAAATGGCCACAGCTATTTAGCCCTCTTAAAGACTCCATGATTTTCCATCATCAGAAGTCAAACGATACAAGCTACATTTATCAGACAACCACACTCATGACTGCCATTACTATAATTTACTTACAGGTGAGATGACCACATTGTTAGAGAACTTGTCGGAAAGGGTGGGGCGCATGGAATCAGCACCTAGAAAAAGACAGAAAGGCTGGGTTTAATCTTAAGTTTCCTTATTTCCTCGAATTTTTCACAAAACCATAACATTACATAATTAGATAGCAATGACTCATTTATATATCTGGGTGTATATGTTCCCTTTTTTACATTCATATATAGATTAGCCAAAGCAAGCTAAATTCATTTTAATCATTTTATCATTAAATATGATACCATATGATAATTTTCAATGTTAATAGCACCATTTTTCACATATTATTTTGGACTTTATCAGCAAGTTTTCATGTCTAAAGAATTAACCTCAATGTGGAATAAAAAAAAATTGGATCTTTTTTTTCTTAAACTGTGTAAAATTTCACAGTCACTGAAGATAAGATAAAATTTCTTCTTTTTAGTTTGAATATTCAGTATACTGAATATTTGAACACCCCTTTTCCACAACCCCCTCTTTGACCGATCCCTTGGAGAACCTGATCACTTACTGGGGGGTTTAATGTTGGTCATATATTTCATCTTCGGTTCCTGTTGTTCTTTATTTGTAGCATCATAGTAATTCAGCACGTCCAGCACGGCTTGTGGATTCTTCTTCTGCTCCATCTTGGAGATGTTGGACTGAGACAGAAGCTTGGCCCATGACTCGGGCATTCCCTGTAGAAAGAAAAGATGGCGGGGGGTTAGTGATGGCAAAGGAGTGAAAAAACAGTACCCCATTTATTTTATCTACAATATTGGGACAGATGGATCACAAATATTGGTGAATGTAGTCTTCACATACAGTAAAACATGGTTATAAAAGTGCCAGGGATGATTCAATTTTAATTCATCATATATCCAAAAGCTCAAATACATTATAAAGAATAGGGGAATGTGGATTCACTGTTAGTTTAAGAAGTATTTTATTCAAAAATACACATATAAGCATATAAGTGAATATGAATTGAACAGTAATCACTGGCTTCACTGTTAGCATTAACTTGCTGTAAGATTAATTGCTTAACTGTGTTTTACTGTGCCACTAAATGCTGTCTAAGTGAGTTAACAAACTTGCAAATTCCATGTAGTACATGTAACAACTAATCTTGTCATTTTTTATGCTTTCTTACTTCCATTTCGTTCATACACTTTAATGTAGGTAAGAAAAGAAAACAAATTTAGTTGGTCCAAACTCTCATTAAAAGAAAATGATTTAAACTCCCCTCGAGAAGAAAAAAACAATTTAGCTAATCTTTTATTGAATAAATTTACAAATTATGTTCATATAGTCGTAAACGTTCAACCCTACGTTGTGTACACACACACACACACACACACTAACACACATAAATATACGCATCAATGTGTTTTAGTAGGTTAGCACTTGTGTTCAAGATTTTTTTCCCTCATAGCCCTGCCAATTATGACATTTTTCTTGTCTAATCCAGCACTTGACAGCTCCAGTACTGGTAATTAAGGCTTCCCTCTATCAGAACAAAGACATTGCCCCCCCCACCCTTGTTTTCAGACTCTTGACACACAAACTGCCCCACTTGGCTTTTCTTGGGACACATTCACTTTCTCTCTTTGACAGTGAACAGTACACTCTTAAATGCATTAACGAGAGGACTTTCATCTCTCTCTTCTAACTAAATTAGAGACATTAATTAAACACATTATAACATTTTCCATCTGGTCTAGTTATGCTAACAACTCTCTATATATATCTCAACCATTATAAAAACAGCCTCTGAAATTATGTCAATTTACGCATTTTACAAATCCATGTCATTTTACGCATTTTGACTTCTTTCACACCGTACTTACTGTGAATTCTCCAGTGTGGGGATCAAAGCCCACATGTACTGTGTGCTCAAAGTTGGAGGGATTGGAAATAATTGGCTTCTCATTTTCTTTTAATTTTTTAGAATTTGAACCTGCAAGTAAAACCGATCATTAATTATCCATAAAGCTATTGGTAACATGAGAAGTCCATGCTACAATGAAGGGTCCAAAATCATCCCTGTCCTGAAGATTGATACAAGTTCATACACCCCTCGACAAAAACCCACTTCGATCACGCAATTCTATATCTTTGAATAGAGATTTATTACATAACTTAGTCATAGCTACAAGATTTTTGCATATGCAGTATGCTGGATCAGCATCTGTGTGATATGGATTTGCATCAGTATATGATACACCAATAGATGATCGATGCTGCTATGGACTCTGTATCACTTTCTAGAAGCTCTTTGGGGTTTTTTTTCTCTTTGAACAAAATTGCATGATCTGAACTTTCTGATTTTAGAGAATGAAAAATGACAACAGAAACATACCTAGGGCTGATAATAGTACATTAAGGTATCATTTGAAAAAAAGATACACATTACCACTGTGTAAATCAATGCCAAAGTCATTTGATAATAATGCATCCATTTCAAAAGTCCAAACCTGAGAGTCTATTAGATCCTCCACTCATTCTCCTCTGAAGAGTGTTAAAAGCCTGGGACAAACTTGATCTCTTCTTCTCACTCATGACTATCAATTAAATTGGGTTATTCCCAGCTCATGAAATGTTTTTCAAAATTCCAACAATACCCACAACTAAGCATTTCAATTGAACACATCCACATACTGTTGGAATCAAAAATCTAGGTAAATCCAAGTACTTCCAATCTTTTCTCTTTCTCTCTCTCTCTCACACTAGTAGTGCAGTTGAACTTCTCTAAATTGTATTAACAAGAACAGGAAGAGGACAACTTGATTATTGCACAGCCGAGACAGAGAGGGAGAGAGAGGGGGAGCAATTGACAGAGGCAGATGAACTTCTGTGATATAATAATTATCCTAATCAGAGCAGTTTGTGAACAAGTTGACAGAAACCCACATATGCTAAGCACTAAAAGGGGGGAAAAAATCACAACTCCATCAAGCATTCTGTGAAATATCTTGGAATTTTTAGACTATGTCGCCCACTCCAACTCTACAGAAACAGAAGACAGAAGAGGAAAAAGAAGAAAATAAAAACCTCAACTACTTCTATAGCCATTAATATAAAAACCTGTGTGGCTACCCCCAGCCATAGGGATATATAAACAATATATTGGATGGAGACAGCATATCAAGACTTTGGCATGCCTGGTATTTCTTGTTTCTAGTTTTTCTGGAGTACAAACATTTGTCACCCCATTGGTGTTATCTGAAGTGTGTACATGGAACCGATCAGCCCGATGAGAAAACCAGCACTGCTAATAGCAATGCTAGAAGCAATGAATGTAAAATAAACAGGAAAGACTCTAAACATTCTACAACCCTCTCAGAAGAAAGCATCTGTGATCAAAAACCCACACATCAAAATGAGCTCCCCACCACTCATATCAAAATGAAACAGTATTAATGCAGTCTCAAAGTACACAGGTTTGATGAAAGAATGGTATAGCCATAAAACGTGCAGAAGAACTGCAAGAAAAAAATGCACTTGAGTGTTTTTGGAGGCAATCAACCCTACCCCCCAAAAAACACCTTTATTTCTCCATCAATGTCAGCATCACTTCAGCTGTTGATGTGCAAAGGTTAAAGATCTGTGTTTTGATTCCCATCTCTGCATCAGAAAAAGCCATAAAGTTCATTCACATGCAGTTAAAAAACCTTTATCCTGATTATTAGAGAAAAACCTCAAACTCTGCATGTTCCAGGCATGGTTTTCTGCCATTTCCCTGATGTGTTTCAATGTTGTGTTTCTTTAACATTTAATACAGGGGATCTGCTGTGTGTCCTACTACCTATATGCCCCCCCCCCCTTTTTTTTAAAAGGAGAAAATTCCCCCAAATCTGGAAATATGTTTAATATATGCTTCATAATTTTCCCCTTTTTTTCTCAATTTCATTTTTATTACAACATGTGAGTATTCATACATAATAAATGTTTCAAGGAATGATAGCATTTTACATCCATTCTCAGAGTGCAATAAACTACAGTAACTCAAATTTACAATAGACTATTGTTCCTACTCATAATATTTCAGAGAAAAAACACTGACTGATGTCATAGAGAGACAGAACCTTACTTTTGGGAGTTTTTGTCTTTTTTCTTTCATCGGGTTCCTTTGGCAGTGGTTTATTTTCTTGTGGCAAATTTCCATCCCTGAAAAACAAACGAAACCACACCATTAACACCCTGTGTTTATAAATAATCCCTAACCACTTCAAAGTTGCAGAGGGTATACATATATTTCACAAGTCACACTTTCTCTCTTTCTTAATTCTTGTGATAGCTTGTATACCATTTATATATAAGATTTAATGGACTTAAAGACAGGATCTGCAGAGTCTTCATCAATTAATAACAAAGCAAAACAACTGCGTTTTTTGAGGGAGCTATATTTATCCTGCCCTTTAGAAACAACAAACGTATTTCACTGGGGGGGGGGGGGGGGGTGCAGGAAACAAAATGAATTTTTTTTTTTGAAAACTGCTAAAGAACTGCATGTCTGTTAAACATAAAATTCAAATGTTTAGGCCTGCAGTGAAAATGACTTCCCATAATTCAAGACAGCACTTGATTTTCTGAGCAATTAGGTTTATCAAGATGTCTACAGGGGTTCCTTTACCACTGGAGTGTGCATCTGTTCTAGACACGCCACATTCCTGACATAGCTGCATTGAAAAAATTATCTACGATAGAGAGGTATCTATTATCCAATTGTAAACGCTTTTCATATTCATCCTGACGTTGGAGATAAAAGTCTGCTCCCAATCGCACACAGCACTCACAAGGGTGTACAATGTTTCCTTTGTAAACAACAAGAGAGAGTGGAACTTTACGAGAGTAAATGAATGTCTTGTTTATGTGTTTATACATGTACCGGTAATACATATCAATTGTACCACCCTTACATTCATCTAACCAAGTGACCTGAAAAAACCAGAGGAATGACAACAGTAGCAAATGAATAATAAACATGAATATCCTGGATCTTAAAAGAACAGCTGTTTTGCTGTGCGAAAATGCTGACATCCAAAATAATACATTACCAACCAACTCCTTTTTTTAACGTCCTACCCCCAAAACCAAAACCCTCGCCTCATTTTTAAAACAATTCAACCTCACTCAAATCTTATTCCAGGCCACATATTAAAAGAATACATTTACAGATTTTATTGCATGGAGTCAGACACATTTCCTCCCTAATCAGAAACCACAGTCATGCATCAAGAAGATGATTTATTCACCCCCAAACAATGTCTACAACAGTAGTTACATGTAGACACTGGAGGGTTACCAAGTGTACAAATGAACAACCTACACACCACACACACACACACAGGTCCATTTGCTTGTTTTTTCCCACAGATTAAGTACTTTGGCACCAACTCTGGCTCCATATAATCCTTTCCTCTGGCATCATCAATTATTAGTGTTCCTGATATAGACACTATAGTTATTTTGTCATGTTAACGATTCATTTTATATACTTGCAATAGCCTAGTCGTGAAAGAACCATGAATTGCCACAATCAAAACTGGATTTCCTCTATGATACAGCCGATTAATCCCTCAAAATTCATACCAAATTTTCTTCTCTAGTAATTCACCACCCACCCACCCCCCTTTTCTTTAAATCAAGTGTCACCTAATAAAATTCCTAATTTAAAATACTGAACCAACATAAATGAATTAATCAAACTGATTATAATTAAATTCTAAAAAAAATTGAAAAGCAAAAAAATACAGGTATGTATAAAAATATAGCCTATATATACTATTAACGATATACCAACTGTCATAAAATAAAATTCAGTACTTTGGCACCAACACTGGCTCTACCCAGTCCTTTACCCTAGCATCATCAATTAATTTTCCTGGCACATTTAAAAATAAACGATGGCAAAAATGTTTGAAAGTTTCTAGATATTCTGTTTTAACTTTGAATTCTATCTGAAACTGTTCAGTGGGGTTTTTTTCTTCGTTAAAACATTGACCAAAATGACGACATCATGAACTATACACAATATATACCTAAATATGGACTAATGTAGCTACTGACCTCATGGTACTAGTGTGCCTGACAGGAGGGGCGGGGGGCTTCTCCCCCTCATCAAAGCTGTCAGACATGATCAGGGAAGGCTCTCACTCTCCACTCATCAACACCCCACAGGCATCAATGGCCTCCACAGCAAGGACTTCTGTAAAAATACACAGATAATATGACTCAGTTTAATAATAATAATACATTATGACGAATCATTCAGACATTGTATCATAACTCCAATATTCTCCTGCCTGAGGAAATCAAAACTCCTTAATTGTTTATACCCCCATCTCTCCACCCAACCAGTCTTTAAATATTGATTTCATATACATGTATTCCATAATTTCTCCTAAAATTAATGATATCACAAGAGAACTTTTAGTGTGCTTAATGAAGCTCTCGATAACTTTACGACATGGAATCAATACAATGAATCATGTCTTCCTAGACTTCTATCCCTCATAGAAGCTGACGAAGTTGTTTTTATTGGGTTTTACTTTTTTACCTTGATCATTAAAGAAATCCAAAGGTTGTATTTATAGACAAGGAAAATTTACCATTTCATTGCTTTACAGCACAACTTGCTCTTCACTATTTAAAAAAAAAAAACTCTACCAAGAAATTCTGTATTCAAACAGAAAAATCCAATCAATGCCAATTGGAACATGTAAAAACAAACCTGAAACTTTTGCTTTTTTTCTGCAACTGGTAAAATCTGAGGAATGTTAATGTTGATTGCTGCAATAAGACCTTTTTCCCTTGACAAGTTTATAATGCTATGACACAATCAAACACAATTAAAATTGCCCATCCTCTTGTCATCCTGAATGCAAAGGAGACCACTCAAAAACCAGCCACCGTGATAAATTCCCACAGTAATTGAAATTCATATGAAGAAAATAAAAAAAAAATAACCACACACACACGCACTATAAGAAATTTATAATGCACTTGTACCGGTAACTGTATTCCTTATGCACAACAAAACAGGAATAGGTTCGTCTGTATACCTGGTAAAGGTAGAAAAATTTTGTTCTTAAAAAAAGTCAAATGACCCTTGTATTTGTGGTCAAACCTCTTGACCCAGCCTGCATTCCTACCATCACTTTTGTGTAGTAGTTTAGCTCTCTGCCAATGTAAATAAGATCAGCAATATAAAAAAAAAAGCTGAGAGAGAATGAGTCATCCTCCTGGAGCAGTGCACATTATTGATGAGTCGTTATCATTGATCTTGAGCTGCTAGTGTAGTAGTGTTCCAAGATTTTGTGAAATCTTGACTTTATGTACCAATAAGCCCTTTGAATTCCGGATAACACTAGTGATTAGTCTACAGAATACTGGGTGGTGTTTGGTTTTTATTTTCATTTTTTTGCAAAATAATCTGATATGCTAATCCTCATATTTTTTTGTTAAAAAATTTTCAGAGAATAGATTATCCACCTTTCAGAAAGAGTCAAGCAATATGGTTGTTGGTGTATTTCCAAAAAAAATTAAGCCATACTTTTGCCTTCAAGAAAAATAAAAGAGACCTTTTTCAAACCACATGAAAAAAAAATCATGATTTTTTTCAAGACTAAATCACACATGTTCAATAAAACCCATAAAACTTAACCATTGTCGCCCAAATGGACTTTATGCCAGTTTTAAGTAAAGGTCCCTCCCATTATGCAATTAGCTACAGCAGAACTTATCCTTTGTCTAGTGGCACAGTTTCCAATCGCAGGAAACCTGATCAATAGGTATGACTCATCTCTCTATTCCGCAGACCATCCAGCCTACAGATGATATGCCGCATTAACTGAAAGTTTTGCTTGTAGTTTACGAGAGGGCATTTAGATATAAAGATTTTTTTTTAGAAACTCCTTTATTTTCTTTTACCCAGTAAAATAGATTAAACTTTAAAGAATGTGATAAGCCTAAATCTAATACATAAACTGCTTACCAGAGAAACTGGGTAAAATGTGGGTCAATTACAAAGGTCAACATTATGATATCGTATACACCCCCTACCCCTCCAAACCAAGTCACCATGCTTTAAAAAACAATGTTTAGCTGAAAGTTTTCATATGACCAACAGATCATTTCCTTATTCTCTGTTTTAACTTTAATTAACAAACAAAAGTTATTGAATCCTACCTTGTCCACCATGACGTTAAGATACTGATGTTCCTCATTAGATTTTCAACTTGGTACCATTCTTACTACACACACAACAATCAATCACTTTTATTGGTCAGCCACATTGACCACTTTAAAGGACAGCCAGAGTGATTTCAACCATCAAATAGGAATAAACGTTCTACTTACAAGTTTGTGAGGCCAAACATCTGTAAGTCATATATCCTATCAATAACCTACCCCATTCCTGAACATTATATAATAATTACTATAAAAATCTATCGATACATATCAAAACAATACACATAAGCATGCAGACCTGTACGTAACTATATAAGTACCAGATAAACTGTAGCTTTTTAACCGTTTCCTTTATGTCTATTTCATCTATCGTAGTTATTAAGTTTATTTCCAAATAATAAGTTTTAGTTGTAACAACATTCGAGGGTCATATAGGAAGAAAACATAGGCATGCAGCTTATTAATATCTCTTGACATTTGCAAATCATTGTGCAATATCGTACGTCCATCAAATTTCTGTGATATTTTACACATGAATAATTCTGTTAATGATTTGTAGACACACACATATACAAAACAAAATTAGCAATGAATTAATGAGTACTTCCTGGTAATTAAAAGATGTTTTTTTAATATATGCACAAAATTCAATTAATTTTATGCTTCGGATAATGCTTTAGATAAGAAAGATAACAAATCACCAGATACTAATTGGCTAAATGGGATCATTTCAAAACATTGGATTTTTTTTTACTATAGGTTAGTTAAATAAAAGTTTTTACATTTGTATAAAAGTATCATTCTTCTAAAAAGAGGATCTACAAGTACAGCACTAAATACTGATAATGGTTAACACATGCAAGTTTTATTTTATAAACACTATAAGGAAGTTTTTCACAACCTATAAAAACACAAGACCTTTTATACCTTGTTATCACACTGCTCAATTGTTAGCCTAACATGTGTCAAACTATTTATAAATCTTAGTGGACACTTATAGCTTCATGGATATAAAGGCTGTGTATCAAAAATGTATCACGATGCATCACAATATTTGAGCAGAAATCTATTGATGTATCATGATGTATCAAGTTCACCCTCTTTCTTTCTCACACATACTACCTTCTGAATGGCAGATTCTGATACAACAATGTTCAGAGAAATGGGGAGTACTGTGACTTAGTTAATAAAGTCTGTCCCAAATTATTGTTTCCATTAATTTTTGATGATTTTTAACGAAAATTAACATATCTGTCAATCAAGTACAAACAAAATCGATCAAAGGGAAAAAATCCAACATTTCTCCATTGACATCTGGGGTACTTTCATGACACTTGCAATGTAAAATCTCCAAAGACTTTTTATTTTTTGCCATGTATTGAAACCTGACAAGATAGAGGGGGCATTTCAAAATAGAAATCTTTGGATTTTTTCATACTACTGAATGAACATCGTTTGAACCCTGAGGTATTTTTGAATTATCAAATAATTTAAGAGAATGTGCTGCATAAATATCTTGGGACAGAGTATAGTGATTTTGATATAATTTACATTACATATATAACATCTTAATAAATGTACCGGTATATGCCAGAGATTGCTTATCTCTTAAACCTCCTCCATCTTTGGGGATCTAACAAACTTTATATATAGCTTCTGGAAAATCTGATTTACTTGGCCACTTTTTCAACTTTTGAGTGTCGGCTTTTGGGTTGGTTTCTGTAACTGTAGAGAATCTTTAGTACCAAACCCCTAAGGTTTTTAGAAGATAATTTCGGTAAATAATGTGTACGCAATTTTATATTTTTTATTAAAAGCACCATGTCACTAAGCGTATACACCGCATCATTTGTACTGTATAAATGTACACAAAGCCAGTTCCGAACCAGTATCATACTCATTAACTTCTTCCGAGTAAGTTTTTTCTATTAATAGAAATATATAAGTCCCAATCTTACTGACTAAACAATTGTAATATTGTCTAGCAATTGAATCAAGATCTTACTTACGTTTAACTGAAGTGTATGACTAATTATTGGAAGTTGAGCGAGTTCGCCGACATTTCCTCTGCCTCTTTTCGCTAAATAAACCAAGATGGCGCCAAATCTCGTTTTCGCGAGATTGCCAGATGGGGGACTATGTCAAAATTTGTTTTAATATTTTAAGTGAACTAGACATGGAAACATGGAATTTGTATTAAGTAACAAGAAAGAAAAAAAGGACAAAATAATGGGAAGGGGAAGATAAAGTATAACTAATAAAGATGAAATAATAAA
Organism: Magallana hongkongensis; assembly: GCA_016163765.1. Lineage (NCBI taxonomy): Eukaryota > Metazoa > Mollusca > Bivalvia > Ostreida > Ostreidae > Magallana > Magallana hongkongensis. The sequence goes on from WFKH01010211.1 coordinate 26,369,883, forward strand.
AAGACGAACAAGATGAATATGAAAATAAATTCATTATATAAATATTGACAATTTCTGCTATTTTTTTTTTTTTTTTTATATAGAAAGTGTAAAGTTCTATTTAATTTTCTACATTGCATTTCGGAATTTTAGAATAAGAATTGAATAAATTACCAACCCTTTGAGAGATGGAAATATATTTTGACAACGAGTTTTATAAATGTACTGTTTTTTAATTAAATATCAGCATAGTGGTAAATATAATTAATTATGCAGTCTAAATTAAAGTCCCTGTGTATCCAAAAATGCCGTCATCTTAAGAAAAAAATGCGCTTTTTTTCTCTCTCTGTCTTTCGTAAAAATCACTGATTAAATGTTTCTCTTTGTCTGCCCGTCTGTCTGTCCGCTTCAGTGTCTGTTCTCTCTCTCTCTCTCTCTCTCTCTCTCTCTCTCTCTCTCTCTCTCTCTCTCCTCCCAGGTCTATTTGCGTCTCCTTTACCACCTGAAAAGTTAAGATTAAAAAAACTGTAAATACCCTGCTTCAAATAAAAAATAATCCCCAATAAAACTTAAGGTAGCTGAAAATATAAGCAAGAGATTGATTTTTCCAGTCAGAGTTATTCCTCTTATTAAAGGGTTATTGTACCCTACACTGTTATAAATCGAAATTTTAAAACAAGATTTTCAAAAACTGTGAGCATAGTAAAAGAAGAGGCAGTTTCTGTATACATGTAAATGGAGCATTAAAATTATGGGAGGGGTGGTGGTGTTTTATTTTTGGGGTTTTGGGTTTTTTTGTTTTGTGTGTGTGTGTGTGTGTGTGTGTGTGTGTGTGTTGTGGGTTTTTTTTTGTTTTGGTTTTTTTAGTATAATTTTGTGGGATTTTTTGTCTTTTTTTAAACATATACATTATTTTTATTTTGCACAGTGCAATATTTTTTTTTTTACAGATGTATAGTAAAAACTACCTCAGTGTGAAATAATTGTTTTCTCACAATTCAAAATTTATAAGTTGTGATATTGCGAATTTTGTATCCATACCCACCCATTAAATATGACACATGCACAAGAATAATCAAATAAATCACTATGATTTGATTACTAGTATTGGATTGGTAATTAATGATTTTTAAAAGAAATTGATAAACGCATGCTCTGTGCCTGATTTTTATACATTTTTAATTAATCTTTGTTCCAAAACATCCATTCTGTTAAATTAAAAAGAAATGCACATTATAATGTGGAATGTCTCTTATATGATCTGAAATGCTTTATTTCAAATCAGGGCAAACATGTGTGGTTAATGAATACTGTAATACGGCGAGAAGTTAAATATTGTGGTTCATCTATCTAATAGATATCAACGCCCTTATATGTGTTTCATCTTATAATGATATAAGCGAAAACACATTTGGTCACATAAGAAGCTAATAAGTAATTTTAAGATTTCTTCTGTGTCGATTAAATTTTGATCCTCAGTTTTAGTAAGTGAAGATTTGTGCCCTCGTCCATATTAAAGAAATGTATCCCTTGTAGAAATAAGACACAACGTTTAATAACTATATCATATCAACTGACAAATTATGATGTGATCTAAACATGTTATTAGCATTGCTCCTCTGTGTTAATTGATTGGATATTTACCGGAGTAAGTAACCAACTCCAATGGACGAACTACTTTTATGCAATCCTAGGTTATTATAATACATTTGTTCTATTTAAATTTCTCAATATTCTAACATAAGCAGATATTTATAGAAACATTTGAACAACATCAAATATTAGATTTTAGTCACCGTGCCTCACGATTAGGAAGATTGTAGTATGTGTCCGTTCACGTTATCGGCAGTTCTAAACATAACACGTAAACAGACAAAATCTTTGCATTTTATGGTGTGAAAATTGCCCCGTTCCAAAACTCGCCAAAGCTTAATGGACATCCAGATAATCTTCTCTTTTCATTGCCCACTGTTCAATTCAGTTGGATAAATTTTTTGATATAAACTTCTCTCGCACCTTGGAGATGTCACAAATCTTTCTGAAATATACTGTACATATACGAAAACTCCTAAAAGATAGAACATTTCCCTTTTCATATCTGTCTGTGTAAAATTCGGAGAGGAAACATAGAGCCAGAATTATCCCGACTATCAACAATTATCCAACAGGAGAAACATAGGATGTCGCAAGGTGCCCGGCAGTCGGTCATTCTACAGCAGCCCCTGGGCTCAGGCTCGTCCCTCGCGGGGTCGTCCTCCACCGACGCCCTGACCGACATGCAGAAGAGAAGACAGTCCGTCCGCTCCCTGAGGAGGAAGTCCATCAACCCACGACTAGACCCACCCCCCGGGCTGGAGGGACTGACCGGCAAAGGATTCGTTTATGTCCGACAGCAGATGGAGACTGATTTAAGAGGTGAGTCTCTTACTTTATAATTAAAAATATATATATCAATGTGTTTTAAAAAGAGGTCTTAAAGTTACCTAAATGCTTCTATTGTAAAGCGAAACAAAATCAATTTTCGTGGATTCATTGTACATGAATATGAAATTTAAAGTATATTATTTCAACGAGATCAGATGAAATGGATACCGATTAGTGAGTGCTTTGGAATATATCAATATTATCTGTACCCCTTCTTCTTTGATCTTTCTTCTTGTCGTGCTTGACAATTTAAGTAAAGGCGATAGGAAAAAAAAAATTAGGAAGATGAGTTGGACTAGATGTAATTACCAATTAGTAGTTGGCTCTCGTTGTCCAAATTAAATGTTATAAAATTGATTTACCGATTTATCCATTTATTGATATCGTCAAGAGTGCTGGCATACAATAACAAAGCAAAATATAAATGTTAAACCAAATATATGTATATTCAGACTCAAATAAGTAAATGTATTGTGCACCGAGGGACTGAGATTCAGGTAATGTTTCTTACTCTAGGTGGATGCGGGGCAGCAAATACGTACAAGATTTGGAACGAGAAAGAAGAGGAATTGTTCTATGTTCTAGAGGGTAAGATAAGCTAAATATTCCTTTTTAAAAATTATTACCATGTATGTCATACGTGTGAACCGGTAATATTTTTATAGCAAATTTCGACATAATTAAAGAAGATCGCCATATTAAATAGAAAAATGCACAGAAAATCAGAAAATGGTTTCAAAATATACATTGGATGTTAACATGTACAATACATACTAGTGTATGTACATGTAACTATATGTATGAACACCATATCAGGGTCCATGAAAACTTTCCGAATACTCTACATTTAATTAATGAAAAAATACGAGGATTAAAAAGCGGGTAATGATAATATTACCTTTGATGATTTTTTGTTGAATTAGAGTGATCTGCCCTTTCATGAAAATTAGAGAATATATCTGAAATGTTGTGTACTGGTTTAACACACTTTGTAGTACATTCCGGGGAATATTAATCTTAATATAATTATCTTTTGACAAATTTTGTGTTTAAAAATATATGAGGTTTTTTCTGGTCATTTTTATTATGTTGATAATTATAATTGAATTATGTTAGTGAAAAATAATCAATTATAATAAATGATTGATTAAATAAGCATTTAGAATTTTCATTAGCAAAAGGTTGTTTATGTTGACGAATTTCTATAACTATTCTTAGCATTTCATATTTTTAGAAAGATACAAGAGCTTACATGTAAAAGAATTTAAAATAGTAAGAAAATCTTTTATAGAAATTTGAAAACCACTTTGTACAGACTTTTCCATTGAAAAAGCACATGTTTATCATAAGGTTTTTTTTGTTCTTTTTTTTTGTTCTTTTTTTAACATCTATTGATATTCAAACTTTCTTTTAAAAATATTTAAAAGGTAAAAAAAAAAATTTTTTTAAAAACCTGTCATATGAACCCACTTTCTAATATGCATATAGGATTTTGAATATTTATTATAACAAGGAAAACGGACCTCAAACCTTCGAGTTTGTTTTTCAGATAAATAATGTAAGCATTATTAGATACTTTTTATTATGATCAATAGTTCGACATAAAAACCCAAACACACACAATTTCCTCTGGGACTTTTTATCATTTTGCAAATGTCAACTACTCGTTTAGAAACTCCCTCAATATAACTGGTTTACATCTATGTTCTCCATCATGTAAAGTCGCTCTAAACCGAAATGTTATTATCTTGCGCAAAAAATCCTATTACAACTAATCAGATGCATTCATCTAGCTCCAATTGATGTAAGTCTAAGACTGTGGAGCAGGTACGTGTTTATTTTTCAAGTTCAAGGCTACAGCTGAAGGTCAATCATGGTTTTCCCTAAACTTTGACCTTGTTCAATGTGTTGACCTATGTTTGTGTAGGTGCATATATAAAAGTCATACAACAAAACTGCATGCATGATGAAGGCTTAGATCCTTTTTCAGGTTCACTGCCATTTTGACCTACACACGAATAAAGGTCAAGGTTGAAAAGATAACTGGTCGATGTTTTTTTGTCAATGTTTTTTACTTTGTGCTGTTTGGGAAGCCATTACTATTCTCAATTGCAAGTGATTGTTTAGACTGGATTAAATAAGGTTCAAGGTGTCATCTGCAAAGACAAACAACTCTTGATCATTTGTTTTCCGTAGATACCAGTTGTATTTGTCGATGGTTCTGTGGTCCACACCGCCAGTTTCAGCTGGATTTCTTCACACCCCAGGACGATCTCGTTTTCACTCTGTTCCGGAAGTCCTGCCGCTGTGATTGGTGTTGCTGCCTGGATTGCGTTTTGTGTAATCACAAAGTTTACGTTGTTGACTGCCTCAACCGGACACTGGGATCCATTAAACAGAAGTAAATAGACATATACCGTACAAAAGCAGAATTTATTTCTGTTAACAAGGGTGTAACCACGAATTCATAATTTATAACAGCCTCTCAACGTCAGGGGTTTTGAGTCCACTCGTGCCTCACGGCCACGGGTGGACTCAGGACCCCTGACGTTGAGAAGATGAATTCATAATTGATCTTACAATGTATCGGTATCCATCTGACTTATTATTTTGATGTTGCCAACTGTTCAACAATAAAATGTGAATTATGTTAAAGAATAATTGGGTTTTTTCATAATTATAACGATGATCAGTTGAACTAGAGAACCTGGCCCTTGCACTGTGACAAAATCACAAACACTGATAAATATAGCATATATATAAACTTTATTTTATACAGATTTGGAGTATGTCAAGGAAATTTTGAAGTTTTGGACAACGATGGTGAAATCGTGGCCAAGATCTTTGGACCATGCTGTGTCTTCAGATGCTGCACAGAATTAACCTTCGAGGTTTGTACAATTTAGATATTACATGTACATGTATTATCTTATACATGTAGTAGTATATTATTATGATTATGTTATATCTTATTTAGTTGACTATTTCAGTAACGAAGGATGTAGCATCTCTTTAAATTATCAAAGCTTTGACAGTACTTTAAGTAAAATTTAAGAGCGTTGTAAATATGAAAGATGAATTTTTTTATGGCTCATTCTTGCTATGAAGGAATAGAGATCAATTGGCAAAAATTACAAATTCCGCTAATGCAGGCTACTAGTATGTAACTTTTCTTCAATACCAACTACCCTCTAGTTGTATAAACTACCAAAGGAAATATCGAGAACGTTTCTTTGAATTTCCTTTAATTTTTTTCTTCATTCTTTTAAAAAGGTTATACTATTGCAGTTATGCGTATCCAGATTTGCTTTAATTTCTTTGCGTTTAGATCTGGGACAAAATTGGAGAAGAAAAACTGGGCTGTATCAACAAGAAGTGGGAAGGTGAACAAGAGACGGGGATAAATGTGGACCACGAGTACTTCGATATCAACTGTAAGTGTTTCCTATGTATTTCATCTGGTCTCTTCAGAATCTTACATGCATAGTGTGACAGCATTTGATGTAGGACTTTGGTCAAACGTTGCAATTTTAATTGTTTAAATCGTCCAACAAGCATATGTAGCCGAATTCCATTGTCCAGTTCCAGAAAAAATGGATCCCATTGAGAAAATGCTGATAATTGGTGGTGCTTTCCTCATAGTAAGTGAAATTTTTTTCAACCAAAAAAAGCAATTTTGTAATTTGCTTATATACTTTAGTTACATATATTTTGAATAGATTTTGTTGCTTTTAATTTTGATATTAATCTACTAGTAATCTAGTTACCGTTTTTCAAAGGTTATACCTAATTTGAATTTAAGCCTACAAATAAATCTGAGGCCTGTTCAAATTTGACTGTAACTCCACTAAGAATGGAGAGGACACTCGCTGTAATTCATTGAAACCAACGTTAAATTAATCAATTTATGTGTCCCTGGTTGGGATTTTTAGGGGAGAGATTATTGGAAATCAACATCTTTCTTTTGTAAAATTCAAACATCAGAATTAATTTTGAGATCTTTTATCCTTATCTATTGTAAAATATCTTAACTTCTTTCACTAAAAATGCAGGTATTGTGAAAAACTCTCTCACTTTATTATGAAAGAGAAAGCAATCGTATTCTACAGTATTTTCATAAATTAAGTATTTTTCCCTTATAGTAGCATTTCTCCAAAAAAAATTCGATCGTATTCCAATAGTCACAGACAAAGTCGAATCTCGATGTTTCTACTCTTCCTTATAACTTTTTAATCGCTTTCAAACGCATTTTTAGCAAATGTTAAAATCATAAAGCTATTATTTTTTTATTCAGATATCCCCAATAATTAATGTTAACATTGTTATGTAACTGGTGCCTTATTTTATGCTATTTCTATGCGTGGATTATTTCGTTATATTTACATTTTCCAGTGTCTTTGTCTATTATAACACTACGAATCAAACGACGCAAATGGACGTACTGTTGGGGCGCAAGCGGGGTTTGCATAATTATAGAAATGAAAATAACGTAAAAATGCCAACAATTTAAATTTTTAATCGTACAATTGCTGAAAGTAATATAAATATAGGTATTAGGAATCATTCTTTAAATATTATGTGGTGATAATAACGGTCGAGGCGTGATCAAATCTATCATAAAGCCCGTCGGGCTTTATTTATTTGATTACCCTCCGACCAAATTATCACCTCATAATACTCAAAGAATGATTCCTTATTTCTAAAAATCGATCGAAGCTTTTGCTGCATTGACCACAGGTGCTTGAGGACATACCAGTTTTATTATTAACACATATCTACATTTCATCTCATTACATCACTTAACCTTGAGCTTTCCAAGTTCAAGTTCAAGACAGGACCGACCCCCCCCCCCCCTCCCCCCCCCCAAGTAGCTTGACCCCCCCGTCTTTACTCCTTTTTTTCATTAGATTATCCTTGTATTACATATTTCTAATCTAATTTATACATTCATTCGAAAATTTACCTAAAACAGAAAAAAGCTAACGTACTGATGTACATTAACAGTAATTTAGTTAATTTAACTTACTTTTTACAATCAATTTATTAATTTGTTAAAAGAAAGATGTAAATATAAACAATAAAATGCTTTCTTTGAGGATTCATGCGGGTTATGAAGGTAGCGATCATTGCAGAACAAATTTAAATAACTTGCTAACGCCGCGGGTTATGTATTTTTTCTGCAGTGTCGCCACCTTCATATCCCGCATGAATCACCAACGAAAGCATTTTATTGTTTAAGTAATATATATAGAGAGAGGGTCTGATTTTTTCTAAATGTTTGTTTTAGGTAATTTTGTGCAATGAATGTATAAATTAGATTAGAAATATGTAATAAAAGGATAATTTAGTGAAAAAAGGAGTAAAGTCCAGGGGATCAAGATACTTGGGGGTGGGGGATGGAGGGGGGGGGGGGGGTCGGTCCTGTCCTCAAGCACCTGTGGCATTGACACCACGGACTGACTGAACGGACTGAGTCAGACGTCAGAATACAATTGCCTTTCATTATTCGGGCTACGAAGGTAGCGAGCTACAAATGCTATCCGTCATGTAAAAAAAAACATGCGACACTGGTTGTGTGTTCTGCAATGCTCACTACCCTTAAATATCTGCATGAAACTCCAGAGAAAGTATTTAATTGTTTTTCATGTTCTCTATTTTCAGGATTACATGTACTTTGAAATGTCATGAACGGATTCCTTTCTTGATTTCTACATAATCTGTTGGTGTTGCATGTAACGTGTGTAATGAATGAGAGAGAGAGAGAGAGAGAGAGAGAGAGAGAGAGAGAAAGAAAGAGAGAGAGAGGGTGTGTGTGTGTTACATGAGAGTTCCGCTAACACATTTCAATATGAACAACAGATATTTTATACAACATATGTTAAATGTTTATGTTAGATCTTAGAGATCCTCTTGTATAGGAGAGCAGATAATCTTGCAATAAAAGGTGATAGATATAAATCCTCAACAATAAATGAAAGGCGTTGCAATGCTTTTAATACTGATTTTCTTTTTCATGCAAATATTACTCAGTAATGAAATAATATCTACGTATAATATTACTAAGAAAAATATCAATCTATTCAAATAATGTTACATATATGATATGTAAATCTAAAGGTATATCTAAATAGTGATACCGATGTACATGTACATACAAAGTTTCATAATAACTGTAAAATTTATAAGAGACTGTTTTGAACATGGAGTTTAATCATTATAAGAAATATTACATTGGGTTAAAAAACATTAAAAATAATAATTTACTGTATTTAAAACCAAACCCGGCACATTTTTTTTAAAGTGCGTTAATATCGACGATGTCAACGCACTTTGAATTAATAGTTTTAATTTTTCAAAGTGCGTTGTCTTGGTCCCAAAATTAACGCACTTAAAAAATAATTTCAAAGTGCGTTATTTTTCAAAGTGCGTTGTAACACTGCAAATAGAATTATCCCAGGCTTAAAAATTAATTCTTCAAGAAAATTCAATACCATGAACTGCGTTTGCAAGTATTATATACAAGAAGAAAAGAATGAAGCAATTAGGAATATTATTCCTAATTACTATTACTTCGGTCATCGCAGAGATCAGATTCTACATACCAGACTTAGACTTAAATACAGCACTTTAAAACATCGCCTTTTCTCTCGCAATATAGTAAACAATCCACTTTGCATTATATGCGGTAAACCCGAAACAAACGATTACTATATTCTCGAATCCCCCTATATACCAATGTTGCACTTAAATACTATACCTTTTATTACCGACGTCAATATTTTCTTTAGCAAACAATGAAACAATTTTTAAAGCAGTTCACAAATTTATTTCAGCATCAAAACGCTTTCAAACATCGCAATTTATCACATATCCTACATCCTTTCTGTTATCTAACTCATCTTGCATCTTGTTTTCTTCCATAACGCATTTTTTTTTATACACAGTTCAGCCTTTAATTTTTCATAAACGTGCTTACAATTAAAGGCATTCCAACCAGGCCCCACCATCACCAACTTTCCTCAAGAAAATACTCAGCCTCAAGTCTGATTATTGACCTCAAATTTATACAGTTTTTTTAAGGATATGAGGAAATAACTGTGTTGAGTGATTCGAAAATTTTGGTGACGGCGGACCCTGGGGACATAAAATTTGTAAATTATATCTAAGGAAATGGATTAATTTAAGTGTTTACTTGTTTCCGAATCCTTGTTTAATTATGTATTATTGTATATAAATATTATACGTTGTATTCATAATAAACTATGGTTTACACCAAGAAAAGAATCTAAATTGATATTGTTCCATAAAATAGTGTATGAATAGGCACCCTATTCTCTCAAAAATCTCTTAAAGTCCTGCATTCTTCCTGAATCCATTTATCCTTTAAGAAATCATTATAATTTTAATTTAATTATTTCTTAAAGCTAGAACGTTAACTTCATCATATCTGAAAAGCTTTATATCTTTAACTACTCAGGTATATGAAATGATCTACCACTTTATATCAGAAGTTATCCATCTCTATCTCTATTTTCAAATGTTCAAAAACTTTATTATCAAACCCCTGAAAAAGTTTTTAATAATGAAAATTACATGGAAAATAGTATCTATTGTCAATTAAGAAACAGTGCCAAAAGTCTGAACGCTGACCTACAAAAAGATTTTATACGAGATAATTCTATTTGTGATAATTGCGATTTTCATTTTGAAAATACATATCATTGTTTCTATCCCGTGGAAGGAAATACTTTATTTAGTTGTATATCCAACTATTAAATGCTTTTTCTGCATGTGGGTTTTTTGTTTCTGATTGTAGTAGTTTTGTTTTACTTACTGGTATTTATTTATTTATCTATTTTTGGTTTCATTTGTTTTTTCTTTGCTGGTGTATATCATTTATAATTGAGAGAGAGAGAGAGAGAGAGAGAGAGAGAGTTATACATAAGTTTCAGTGTGACATACATAAATTTACCCAAGTTACACAAAACAGTTGCTATAGACAATTGTATCTTTGAATAGATGTAAACTCAATAAAAAGGGGGAAAAAACTATTTCATGTGTTCTTTTATTCAAAATAAACACAAGTAGATTGCATCTATATTAATGAAAATTTTATTACGATAAATAAATGATGACAAATGCAAAGTGATGAAAATAAAACCCCTGATTATGCATGGCATGGATACATTTTCACTGAATAAAAAAATATATATTAACCAAACAAAAAGAAACTCGTTGTAAATCAGTCTGAAAACAGTGTTCTATTTACGATTTTTAAGATTACTTTTCCATCTGATTTTAAAAATGCTAGAAACATGAAACAACCATATATTTAATACATTGCATTAGTACACAGGCACATCAGTGCCAATATAGGCATGTATCAGTACACATGGGCACTTGTTTACCCCATAATATAATACATGTAACATAACGTCATAGGAGAAACAAGTGCCTGTGAAACAGGCAAACAACATAAAAAAAATATTGTCTTTTATCTGTACATTTGACAATCTGTGTTGTCGTTACTACACTGAGGGAAGTTTATCAGATCAATGGTTGCACCAGCCACATGCACGCAAGGTATGGAAAGGAGACCTTAATATGAAAACCCATGTATCTCATGCTATTAAGGGAATATCCCCCCCCCCCCCAACCTACACAATTATTACTCCTATGTCATTTACTTACTAGATACATATATACTGTTTTAGCCAACTTTATCAGTAAATCCTTGTTGAGGGTTTTGGGGGTTTTAATAATTTTTAGCTCACCTGAGCTGAAAGCTCAAGTGAGCTATTCTGATCACATTTTGTCTGTCGTCTGTCTGTCCGTCTGTCTGTAAACTTTTCACATTTTCAACATCTTCTCCAGAACCACTGGGCCAATTTCAACCAAACTTGGCACAAAGCATCCTTAGGCAAAGGGGATTCAAAGTTGTGAAAATTAAGGACCACGCCCTTTTTCAAGGGGAGATGATTAGGAATTATTGAAAATTTTTGAGAACTTTTAAAAAATCTTCTTCTCAAGAATTATTTGGCCAGGAAAGCTAAAACTTGTGTGGAAGCATTCTCAGGTAGTGT
>WFKH01010211.1:26416336-26441278 GCA_016163765.1 Magallana hongkongensis
AATTCCAGTATATATAAGTAAAATGTATAATTATTGAGCAAGTTGATTTGGATCCCAAAATACTTTACTATACCCATCAATTTGCTATATCAGTGTTTGTTCAAAATAAGATTTACTTATTTACAATATGTACATGTATCAACTCACCAGCAAGAAGGTCTGAAAGTTCATCCTCACTGGAGGTTTGTTTTCTTCCATCTACTTGCTGATCATCCACTGCTGATTTACCATCTTCCAATAAGAGACTCTCAAGACTAGCTTCCAGTGACTCCTCTTCCTCATGGTCAATTCTGCTCAGTTCAGCCTGAATTTCCTCTTGATCTTGCATTGCCTATAAAAGTGAGCAGTCATAATAAGCCAGTACTATTTTATAATGAACTTTTAGATGAAAATGATAAATTATACCATAATGCCCCTTGAAATTTAGAGGGCGGGAAAATAACAACTGATCATGCATGTTAATTACATTATAAAATACAGTATTCAACGATGATCATTGCTAATTCTTTGGCCATTGTTAATTCTTTTACGTAACCAGCTTATATATCAAGTAGGTTTAGTTAAAATTGCTGTTTTGAAAAAAAAAAAACGAAAAACGACATCACTTTAATTTTTGAATTGTATCCTTCTTGATTTTACTTTCAGGAACTATAACAATGCATTTTGTATGAATGAATATATTCAATTACCAGTATTAGTTTTCAAAGGTCTGTTTCACTTTGTTTAAATTTTATCTACCTCCCTCATAAGTTTAGTATTGTGATAAATGTAAAACTGTTGGGTACTTTAGACAGTCTTATCAAGTATACCACAAGTCAATCATATAAAGTGTTCAACCTTCATAAGTGCGCTGGCTGAATTTTTTATAATCTACATACCCGCAAATGAGTTGGATACATGTACTCATTAAAAATATCAGATAACTGATAAGTCTGATTTAAACATCTGCCGAAATCAAACATTATCTACCATTACTTTGCATGAAATTTAAAGCATGCCATGAAAGATAACACTGTTTTTGCTACAATAACTCCAACCATTAGTGGTACTATGGTTATATATATACCTGAGTGAGGTCATCCATGACATCACTAACTTTGTCCAAGTCATTTCTTTCATTGATGCCTTTTAATGCCTGGGCCCCACTTTCAATTGCTTTCACAACCTTCAAACAAAACAGAAATAAAATAAAATATCCAAAAACCATTTTCAAATAATTTTTCTTCAATATGGCTTTTTGATGGCTCTGTTCATAACGATGTATCAACAGATTTAGTGTGATATTTTTCTGGGTTACTTTACCATTTCTTCAGATGCAGCATGGCCTATTCTGTGTAAGATATCGTCAAGGAGATCGATAGAATTCGACAACTTTGAAATCCTGTCCTGGACTCTCTTATACTGCTTGAATGTTCTCAAAGACTGTTAAAATAAAATTAGCAGATGAAATTGCTTGTTGTATTGTACATTTGTAATACATAAGCTCTGATGAAAAATCAAGTTGGTCTGATATTGGACAACTTACATGTTGCTTCATGCTTTTGTTTCTGTATTGAATAGCTTCTTTTTTCAATCTAAACATCAGAGAGAAAAAAGACGGCCGGGGTAATAGGTTTCATAGAATAAGTTTATATGAATTGATCAATTACTTAAAAAATAAAACCTTTCATTTTATCTGTAGTATCTTATATCAGTGTTTATAAGATACACATTGGAAAAAGTTTTAAAAACTCCAATTCCTCCTAAAAATTCATTCAAATTAAAAGTGAAGTTTTTCCTAATATGTTAATTTTGTTTCTATTTTTACAGGATAATGTAAAGGTTAATATAGTACATTTACATATGAAATATTATGATGTACTGGTAAAAAAAATACCTGTATGTATCTCATTAACACCAAACACTGACTTTTTAATACATTGTATTACCTTTCTCCAACAATTGACAGTTTTTCCATTTTACTCATTAGTGCACGTGAAGTCTTTTTAATTCTGGAAATAATTTGAAAAATCATTTTGATAAATCGCCATATATTTAAAACACAACATATAAAAACATATTATAATACAACATATATTGGGCCTCTGACCCTAGAAATAGGTTGTAATGTATTTCTACAAGTCTTGGACCATTAACTACTGCTTTGCATGCATGGGCAATATCTAAGTTAAGATTTGAATATTTGAAGAACCTTAACCCTGCTATTCTTCTCAAAACACCTCAATGATGTATTACATACAAACTGTTACAGTATAAATGTTAATTATAAACATACTTAGCTCATACCTGAAAATTTTCAAGTCCTCTCCTGTGATATTCTTTACTTTATCATCATTTTGTGAGCAGAATTTGATAATCTGTCATGAAATTATAGAAGGCATTGTTAAAAAATATCACTATAGTACCCAAAAGACTAGAAAATCAAAATGCATTTGCAAAAAGCAAAGTTACAGAATACAGTACCAGTTAAAAATAATATTTAATTGAAACAAATTATTTTTATACTTATTACTACATTGTCAATCATCACATAATTCAATATAAAAAACCAATTGTTTAATAAGAAATTAAAACATGAAAGATTTTTTTATGATAATTTCAAGCAGAGCTTCTTTAAAGCAGTATGAATTGCATTCTTATGTTGTAAAATTGCAATTTCCCTTTGAAATAAAAAAATATGATTATTGTTAATAAAACCTCGTTTAATCATATTTTTGTGGGGGAAAAACCTATTTAGAAGCTCAGATTAAAGCAAAATTACATTTTGTCATTCTGTACAAATTCTGGTTTGTGATATATTCCAGAAATAGTGCACAAATCTCTAAGCGATTTGTTTTAATCTTACTTAACTTGCAAAATAAAATTCCAAAAATACAACTCAAATTGCTTTAAAAAAAATGTGAAATTCAAAACATTAACATTCAGATGGTACATTTCCTTTCAGCTAATAATGTACATAGAGTCATTTCAATTGAGTTATGTACCCAGAGAGGATCATTTTAAGTTATCTACCTTACACTTACCACACTGTCTTCTTCTGTGCTAATCACAGCTTTTCTCTCTTTAACAAGCTGTTGTATCACTACTTTGAATTCCAGTTCCGAAGAACACAGATCTCCACATTGACTATACACTTCCGAGTACTCCATGATGCTGTTTACAATGTCACAATACATCTGGCAATGCAGCCTTTCCAATACTTTGGAGCACTGATCCTGAAATTCAAAGACCACTAACATGATAATTACAATTGTTATATTTATTAACAAGGTTGTGATTCTAATTATTTCTATCCTAGATATTTTGTTGAGATTCTTAGCATGAACTATATACATGTGTACTTCTACAATGAAGATAGATCAATTATTTGAAGATATAAAAACTAGACATTTACCATCCAAATAGCCTATAGGTGTAATCTTAAAAGATATTAATTTTTACTATTGGACTCTATCAGAATTGACTGAAACTGTGAAAAAATTTTTCCTTCACATTTTTCCATATTTTTGAATTTTTGTCCAAGGGATTTCTTTTTCTCTTTAATATCTGTTTCTTCCAACACATTTCACTTAGATTTAGCAAGAACACAATTGTGTAAGTGGATAAAATTATTAATTTGTCTTTAATTAATTTTTTTTCAAATATATTCATTGTAGTACAATACATGATTAAATACATGTATCAAAGAAACAAAATTATATATTTGATTTAAATATTTACATTTAAGCAGCTCTCAAGGATGTATTTAGTATTATCCTCCTCTGAACTTTCTTTTGTCAGCGTTTTCCATCCCCATGAAATCGGAGACTTCACAAGAGTGTCATATCCCCAGGTCAACCAGCCTTTCTGAACAGAACCAGATGGAGGTTGAAGAATGTCACAGTTCTGTAGTTTTCGAATCTTTCCTAGACTGCAATCAAATAACTAGTTATACAACAAAATACATTCTTACACTCTATCTGAGTTCTTTTTGCAGCACATATTATTTTCTAAACAAAAAAATGATAAAATTTCTATTTCACTGAAGAAGAACTGATAAAAAGATGACGTTTGTCTTGGTAGTACAATTAACATAAGAAGATCTTTTTCATTAATTGAAACTTTACCTGTTTTTTTACCGATGAAAATAACAAGAAATTAATTGGGATTTTAAATTTTTGATCCATTCAGAAAAATTTTGAAAGACTTGCACAATTGTTTAATTTATTTTATCATGTTTATATCATTAATAATCATTTGCAATGCAAATTCCCAGTTTAATCTTTATTTTTAGCTAGTCTCTTTAAACCAACAAAATACATTGCAGAGAGGATGTCTAAAGTAAAAATATTGTTTCTTTTCTCTGCGTAATTGGGTTACAAATATTGCCATACTGGGAAACTGTACTGAATTTGAGACATATTTATTCAAGGAACTCATTTGGCTCATACTTTCTGACTGCAAATGTCTCTTGGCACATCTATTTTTCTCACTCTTGTGAATAAATATGCTTTGGAAATTGGCTGAATTATATTATAAATATGGAAATATTAATAAGCACAGGTGGTGCAAAAGAAACCTTGCACAGACTGATAGACTAAAAATATTGTTTTATATATTATACATTTTAATAAGATATACCTAAGCATTTCTGAAAGTACAGTTTCTATACAAGTAGGTATTTTCCCCTTTCTTTTAAACATTTGTGGTAAAGATTTTCCTTCAATGATGCATTTGTTGGTGAGTTTGTGTTCGTCCTCAATGATTTGGATCCAAAACTTCATTTTCTGATTCCACGAAGAAGGATTCAAATTCTTTTCACGAAAGGGTGAAAACAAAACATTCATCCGTGTATCATCATCCCACACATCTGGCTTGAGGCGATCCATTTCATCCAAACTGATAAAATAAGAAACACGAAATCGAAACAACCAAATAAAAAGTGGTTTTTCAAAATGATCAATGTAAAATTTGTTGTTTCTGAGAAATGGTGCGTCTATATTATTTCAAACACTCGGTCGATTGTGATTCAAACATTCTAAAGACAAAAATGGTGCGGTAAATCGATTTTCTCCGGAATAGTAAAAAAACGTTGATTTAGAAAAGGGCCCGACATAGTAAAGTTATTAGAAATTGACATTGCCCCCCTCCCCAAGCAATGTAAGATTCTAACAGAGCTTTGAATATCCCTGAAGAACGGCTATAGATAAGAGAGAGAGAGAGAGAGAGAGAGAGAGAGAGAGAGAGAGAGAGAGAGAGAGAGTCTTACATGTAAGATGTAAGTATTGTTTGTTTACCTGACTGAGAATGAACTTTTTTAGTTTTAAATAAAATACATGTAAGGTATGGATAAAGATGGACACCCCCTTAGAAAAAAATCCTGTATCCGCGCTTACGTACGTACAATATTATTCTGAGCAATATTTTCCTAGTCTGATTTTCCCGGCCTGATCACAGCTGAACAGTCAACATTCATATTGATATATTAATAATAGTTTGATGTTGTTACTCATTAATTTATTATTCCTGCGCTATCATTATTTTTTTTTGGGGGGGGGGGGTTCGGAGTTTTTTTTATACTCAGCATAAATCAAATATAATCAAATATATTTTATCTCAGCATATTATTTTTTCTCAGACACATATAGCTACATAGGACTGGGGGTAGGGAGGGGGTAGGAGAGCCCCCCTTTTGGAAACAGACCGTTTTTTTTCTGGTAATCAAATAATCTTTTGATCGAAATGAATAACACTGTCGCAAAGGACACCCACCCACTAAAAAAGGTAATTTAATTTTATTTCAATAATACGGAGATCATTCATTCTTCCTTAATTTTGTAAAAACAAAACCAAAAAACCCCCCAAAACCCTATGAAATATCTGAAATCAAATCATATTTACTTTAAAACCCTAGTTGTTCAAAAACTTGGCACTTTTAATTAGAAATCAATGCAGACCTTTTAATGACATAAAACATAACCACAGGTATTATACTTTTATTGCCGTTGTAGATTTGAACACATTGCTTAATTTTCTTTTCTTTTTTTTTCTTTTTTTTTTAAAGGGGGCATGACAACCTACTCAACAGCTCAACGAACCCTAAAAATTAAATCTAATATAACAAACCAGAAAAGCTTCTCCAAACCTCAATTTCCTACACGGGAAGGGGGTGTTCATTTAAAAGGATCACTTGTATATAAAAAAAGAATTGACCTATAGGGCCGGTATTGGTTTCTGTCTTTATGAAAAACATATCGATTTCCGATCCACTTCTTGATTTTAGGCCATACACAGTAAACTCTTAGGTCCTAGTTCCTATAATGTATAGTGGTTGATAAAAATGTGAAATGTAAAACATTAACATGTATTAACATAACATGTATTATAGAAAGTAAACTGAAAATAAAATTTAAAGATAATAAAGTAAAAAAAAAAGCGTCCATAACTCATACTGCTCGGACAACGACTGTGAAACTTTTTTTTCAATCACTGTACATTATGAGAACTAGAACCTAGAACCAATACCGGCCCTATAGGTCAATCCTTTTTTATATACAGGTGATCCTTTCGACCTCAGTGCAGGGGTGGCCCTAAAAAATCCTATCTTAATTTATTCCTTTGATCAAAACCTATCAAAAAATCTTAGTTTTTTTTTAGGGGCAGGCCTGCTCTGATGGATTTCTAGGCCAAACTTCATGCAGAAATAGACCGTTTACTGCAAAAATGATGTTTTAGCCAACTTTGAAGGTTGATTTAACAATTACAAGCGGAATATGCTAGGTTCTAAATGAAAATTCGAAAAATTTAGAAATATGTACAGTAGGAAATATCAAATGAACCTTGATTTTTAAAAGTGATTTTTTCCGGGAAATCGATCTCCCCTATAGGTCAATTCATTTGTTATATACAAGTGATCCTTTCATACTTCCTCAAAAAATGTGTGTTGGGGGGGGGGTGTTGTCAATCAGGAAAAAAATGGTTCCGGTTCCCACGTGTCTCGTGCCTGACCTATGGTAACAGTGGAAAGAAATCAGAGATACGTAGATATTTTCCTTACTATCGTCGAGGGCATGTTACATGTACATATATTTTTGCTACAGTATCATATACATGTACATGTAGGACGGTACAAAAACTTGAAACTTTCCTTTGAAAATCTTCGATACCAAAAAACGATATTTTCGTTTTCATTGATATGAAATGTATACAAATACAAGCATAATTACAAAATATTAAGAAGGTCCAACATATTAAGAACACATGTATAAACTATTGGTTTAGAACAACGGTACCGGTAAGATACAAGTGCGTGTATTTCAGAAAAATCGATATGAAATAGTTTTAATTTTCAAAAGTAAGATATTTGAATGATTTCAGTGTTATCAAAACATTCATATTAAAAATATCTTTATATTAAAAATATCTTTAAACTATGCTTCAGTTTAATGTAATAAAAAATACCGTATTTTGATAAATTTTCTTTCGTTACTACAATCCGGATATTGACAGTCTCATCAAGTTGGTTTCATCTTTATAATTACTTCGAGATGATCGCGAGAATGGGAAGGTAGAGAATATTTAGAAGAAAGAACGACGGTTTATTATGACTAATGTACCTTAAGGTGGCAAATGTTTGTGATAATCTGAAACTGATTATGTTATCTAACCAGCCTAGCGATGAATTCTCTTCGAAAATGGTTCAACAGACCGAAGGTAAAGTGTACATACATCTCTGTTTATCAGAACAGGTTATAGGAAATCCCTTGTTACGTATTATCATATTGTGAATCCTCATGTGGTGTCATCGGCTGTCACGATCTATCGTCACTCAAAAGGGTTTGACTTTGTTATCATATTCTGATAAAAATGAAAGAGAAAAGAAAATCCATTTTATATATAGGCAATAATGTGTATATATAACTATAATTTTATTATTAAACCCTGGAATCTGTAGAGTTGTGACAGATTAACCCTTAACCATGTTAACTGTATCACTCAATATAGAAATTGGAATGAGTTGATTCTACTGTATTTAAGCTTTTGAAAAAGTATATTTAACAAATTCTCTATATGTATTGGAGATAGGATGATGACAACTCATGTTTTTCAAGTTTTAAGAATCATGAAAAATTAGGATACATTAAATGTTATATGTTCTTTGGTTATCAGTACAATGACATATCTCTGAAATCTAATAATAAAATAAAATCTGAAGGATAATCTAAGAGGACATTAAAATAAGTTAACATGGTAATATGTGAACTAAGAGGTAATGGTATCAAAAGTGAGTGACTCGTGGACATTTTGTACTTTTGACGATAGATTTAGGTTGTATCCTCCCTGAGGTATTTTTATAGTTAGATAGTAATTTCATGTTATGTACTGGTCATGTGATTCATAAAATTATCGGTTACTTTGGCATTTATAAGAAATTTATAGGCAATATTATACTGATAGACTGTGGTGTATGTCTACCTACAGTACATGAGTTACATATAAACCACTGTTTAACTACACCTAAGGTTTTTGTACAGTGAGTACAGTTTTGTTCAGTTTTTCTACATATAGTACAAAGTAAAGAATTTGATTAAATGAGTTTTTTAGCATCACCCTAGGTCACATATCTTTTGTTACATGTACATATGCCTCACAGTTTTCTACTAGTATATTCAGTAAACACATTAGCTGAAATCTGATTGAATCATTCTAAATCTTTCTAATTTTTCTAAAAGTTGATTTTAATGTTCGTTGTCAAATATATATTCTTGCCATACTTTCTGCTATCAAAGTTAGGCCAAATAAAAAAATAACTGTGGTTCCGGTAACATCTGAAAAAAAATTAGGGTAGGTAGGTAGAGATTTTTTTTTTTTTTTTAAATTATAGAAATGTATAAAATGATTTTCTTAGTACTACATGTACCTAGCACTGCATTGCAGATGGCATTTTTATTATAGTGATATAAATATACTAATTAAATCAAGATTGGTAGGGAGCATCTAGCTTTTAACTATGACACAAATATTTTTAAATAAAAAATTATTAAAAATAATTTGTTTAAAAACAAAAAAGTATTAAATTTTCAGTATTAATTAGGGCTGGGACGATTCAGAGTTTATTTGATTTGCTTCGAATTTGATTCAGAATGCTATGGTTTGTTATTTTTTCTATTCGGTTCAATTAAACAAAGGTCAATCTCAATATTTCTCATTCTAAATTTAAAAAAAAGATCTTTACCTTGCAGATTCCATATAAATTCAATTTAGGGACCAACTTGGAGCAAAATTTAAGGGAGATTCACTTCTATCAAACAGAAAAATAGGGAGAAGCTTGAGAAATCAGGGAGACTTCCATTTCTTGACAATAGCATAATGCTAATAATGATATACAAAGATTAAGTCTTTAAAAATTTAGATTGGATTAAAAACAAGTCAATAAAAACTAAAACAACAATCTAAATTTTTTTATAAAAATGATCCAATTTGTTGAATTTAATTTATTTGATGTATTCATACATTTTATATATGAAATGTTTTGCAATTGTGTTAGCTTAATGACAAATAAAATCAGTCTTTGTACTTTGGTGTATTTTGGAGGTATTAGTCCAACCCTTTGACCCAAGTACAACCGTTATGCAGAGTAACTTGAAAATAACTGTTAATACATTGTTTTATGATTATTTCAGCATTAATTTGGCAGTGTTATAAACTAATCACAAGCTACAAACTAATTATAATATGAACACTAGAAGAAATAAACATCGGTTGTAAATTTCAATGCACAGTGTGTGGTTGCATTACCCGTATTTGTAACCCCTATAGATAAGACAGTCACAAGTTGTTAATCACAACAGGGGTTAACTGAGGCTGTGAAAACGTCTTTTGAAATTGATAATCATCATTTTATTGCCTTCGGGTTTAATTTACTCGATTGTGAACTCAGAATACAGGGCGACTTCAACATCCGTTTTTCGAGGAAAATTCCAGCGAAATTGCAGATCAAAAAGCGAGTATGTCACCCCTAAATTGGTCCTAATTTATTTATTGTGAGGTACACAAGGTACAAACAGTTCTTGATTTATCTTCTTTTATATCAACTGATAGGAATTAAAATTTTCCCACACTAATTGGAGGCCGACATTGCTGAAACTAAATCTAATATTAGGTTGATGACGGAAAGCGGGAAAAATTCCGGAAAATTTTGAAAATTGGCGAAAAAAATGTTTAGGGTCGGGGGTATAAAATAGGGACGGTCGGGTGACCGGAACCACAGGTATTTTTTTATTTGGCCTTACCCATGCATTGGTCAAATTCAAAGTAAACAGAAAAGGCTCCCAATATGTTATATTATCTGATATAGTTATGTGCTAGCTTTTTAAAAAGATTTTCAACAACATGAAAATATATGAAACCTGGTCCTTTAAAATATGTATTCGTAAAAATGTTTTTTATTTACCAAAAGGTAGCAAGATGGAAATTGGGCAATGATACACATGAACTGTTCAGTTAGTGATATTTGGAAAATAAAGTTCACTTGACAACATCAATACAATTTAAGCACTCCTTGTCAGTCATGATCTTATGATCAATCACAATAGGTTGCATTATAGACCACAACTTCTGAAAAAGTTGCAAAATAATACTGCAAATAGTGCTGTAATTGTTCTAGCTGTTTGTCTAAATTAACATACAATGAATTTATTTTGAATTTACTTGGTTTTATTTGTATATTCAGTTGTCAAACAAAAAGAAAGAAAGGAAAGTTTAATAGCAACCCAGGCAATAAGAAAATAGAAAAAAAACCTGACAGCATTTAAAAAAAAATGGTTATTTTTAGTTTTGACAATACCAATTTAGAAATGTGTTACAAAATTTATTTTTCTGAATTATGACCCTTAACTGGGGGGCTAATAATTTGTCCAAAAAAAAAACCCCCCCCCCCCCCACCCTTCCTTCATTATCTAAAAACACAACATATTACCGGTATTAGAATTCATGCTAAAATTAGAAAATTTAATGGTATAAATATATTAACCCTTTTAGATAGCAAGAAAAAACTTAACTGATAGGACTATAAACTGCTTGTCACAGTATTTGTAAATGTGACACCTTTGATCCAACATGAGTTGCTGATCATTGTTCAAACATTGCAGGTAAAAGGATAATGAACACTTTTAAAATAGCTAGTATGTAGATACAATTTCTTCATGTACATGAAATTTTTGTAAAACTTGCTTAGAATGGTCCTCCTTTTGTTAAGTTGGAATTCAGAGTCTATTGAGATTCTTGAAGAAATATACTGGTAGTTTAGAATCATTGCTTTATATTAGATTTTATTTCTGTAATCAATTATTATCCCATTATCATTATCTGTGTCAAGAAAATATTTTTCTTTAATAATTTCTGATGGTTTTCCTGAAATAAGTTCTAAATTTCTTGTTAATTTTGTACATTACGTACATAGCTGAAAAAAATAAATCACAATTACGCTCTGATCATGTGAACATTAACAAAGTAGGTTAATTGATGGATCTTCAGGTAACGAAGCTGGATATCTACCAAGAGTGGGTCCATTACTGAATTAATTTTATTTTACTAACTGGGTTGCAAATTAATCACAGTCTGCTAAATCATTATAATAAATACAGAGGAGAAATAATGGATGATGATGAATATGACATCATCCATTCTTTGTTTTTCTTCATGCGTAAATAAAAAGTCGTGCCATTGATAAATTTTAGTACAGTAGTTAAAATGATGCTGATTAAATCTTACCTCTATGAGATAAGCATTTTGTATAAATTTATGTCATTGTGTGGAATAAGTTCAGTGAAGAATGCTAGTTTCTGACTTTCATGTGGTCTAGACTTATTAAGAGTTCTGGTTTTTTAAAAAGTATATAAAGAGAATACACTAGGATTCCTTAATTAAGAAGCTTAAGCCATGGTAAGGGTGTGAAAGAAATAGTAATGAAGGGACCAGAAGTATGTAATGGAAAATATAGGATATCAGGCAGAAATTATTTTGTGTTAGATTAATGAAGTTATATGTCATGTTGAATATGGCATAGAATTAAGTTTTCAGTTATTATGTTAAAAGGATATTTGTGCAGTTATGATGTAGAAATTTGGGTGGTAATTATTTTTTTTAGATAGAAAAATAATGATAATTATTTATAACATGTAATACATGTATTTAACTATTATAAAATATAGATATGAGATTTTTTTAAAAATACCAACCAAAAGGTACATGTGTAATATCTCATTTTACTTTGGTAAAATATAAATATGAGGATTTTATTTTAATACTAATCACGTGAGTATCTCTTTTTACATTGCAGAAAACTGATAGCTCTATATTGGCTCAGTTTTTCTTTGCGGACGAAGAGCTCAATGAGGTGGCAGCAGAGCTCGACAGCTTTGATGGCAGGAAGGACCCCGAGCGGTGCACGGCGCTGGTCAACAAGCTGAGGGCGTGTCAGGACAAGGTGCTGGGGGTTGTACAGAAGATCATCGATGAGGCCATCGGTAATCAGAAGGCCAATCGTGACTTTCGGGTCAAGTTCCCTGATGACGTCCTTCAGGAAAACCTGGCCGGACAGCTATGGTTTGGAGCAGAGGTAATTTTTTTTTTTAAAGAAATTAATTATTGTAATTCACTGGGTTAAATTTTGGTTTGTTGTTCAAATATATCAATGAAATTAAATCCCCCCCCCCCCCCAAAAAAAAACCCCAAAACAAAGAAAACCCCCCAAAAATGTTTGCTATTTATTTTATGTTTTACAGTTTAATATGTTTTTCTTGAAACAATGGAGCTAAATCCCCACAAAACCATTTTAGAACCAAAATGAAATTTTACTACCACAGCTGCTTCTATAGGTATTTAACAAAATTCCTTGATTAGAAATCCTATCCCAAGTTTTACATGTAGTTTACATCAATGAGCATTATTAAGAGATGATATTTCTGGGATCAATTTTCTTAAAGTATTTGTTAATCTGTTACATAAACTGGTGTTAAATTCATAAGAATTAGGTGGCTGGGTCAGTGGCCTAGCTTCTTTTGTTCAGTACCAGGTACAACAAAACCCAGATGAATGAATCAACCTTTAACTTGTCTGTTGCATGACTTCCATCTCTTATGGTGCCCAGATCTGTGGGATCTTGGTGACTTCCCTTATGTTACATAAATGAAAAAGGAAATTCTAATGGACATTTTGTATTGTTTATTAATCAAGATACCTGCTTCAAAAAGTCTGGTTGTGTGATTGAATTTTGAAATTTAAAAAAAAAACCTCCTACCATTAATTGACATCAACTTCTGGTACATGCGCGTGTGGTTCATGGATTTATAGATGAAAGAAAAATACGCATTTGAAGTACACATTTTAGTAATCAAAAGCCAAAAACATGGACAGTAATTATAGGTTCATCACTGGTAAATGCCAACAGCTAATGCTGTAAAATATCTTAGTGCAACCTATTACATAGGATGAGCCTTCTATTTCTTTTGTCATGGCTACATATCTATATGCTATATAAGTTTTGTTTATACTTTCAACTTGAATTTATGAAAATAAGGAAACGCATCATTAATGTCTATGGTAGTTAACTATCATTTTAAGCAGGATGTTTAGTAAGATTTTAAATAAAAGGATGGGTTGCGATAATAGTTATTTTTTTCTTGGCACAAATTTTTAACCAGAGGCCAATTTGACACAAAGTAATAAATTTTATGAGACAGTATCTTTGTTTGATAAATTGTGAAAAGGTTAATGTAAATAGAGAAATATGTTATGAAAAAGAGGTGGCGTGAGATCATCCTTTGACACGTCATGTCACGGTGCGTTGGTCCAGCGACAGGTGACAAATGTACTTGTATTCTGTGAAAAGTGGAGTCAGAGAGAAAATTTTTATTCCTGGTTTTTTTTTGTTTTTTTTTGTTTTTCTTCTAAATATTGGAACTTGTTTGTTAAGCTGAACCTGATGCATTTATGAAGTTCAAACAGGTCCTGAGAAGACTTGGGCAAATGAAGTCATTGGGAAAATTTAATTTTTATTCCTTTATTTTCAAATAGTGGAACTTGTTTGTTATGCAAAGGTGAAACTGATGTATTTAAGAAGGTCTAACAGGTAATGAGAAGAAGACACTGAGAAAATATGATTTTTATATTTATTTTTTTTATAAATATCGGTACTTGTTTGTCATGTGAAAGGTGAAACGGATGTCTTTATGAAGCTCAAACAGGTACTGAATGTTTATTTTACTTTAAAAAAAATTTATAGATATATATTTAAAAAAAAAATTATGTAATTATATTTTCTCTTGATTTGTTTCTCCATTGGGCTCTCTGTGGTATCTTTTTCTACAGCTTGTGTTAGGATGATTTCAATGACTTAAAAATATAGTGCAAAAATCTCTAAAAAGAAAAGAAAAAATGTAAGGACACACTGTAATTTTACCTAGCACAAAGAATACATAGAACCATTTTAACAAGACCTTGGACTTTCGGTAGAACGTAACTACATCTATTTCTTGCATCAAAACAAGTTAAAGATGACGCTGGTTTTGAGTAAAATATGCATAGATTGCTAGTCTTAGCTCAAAAGCCAGACAAATCTTGTTGATTTCAAAGAGCCATGGCTGAGTGAACAGCAATGAAATGGACAGGCCCAAGTCACATTGCTGTTTGACACAACTAACCAAAGTCCAAAATGGTTTTAAAATGATATAATCAACAGACCAATCAAGCATGTAAACAAGGTCACTGGGTCAACAAGGTCACTAGGTCAAAGAAAGATGGTTATTCTCTGTCAAAGTTTTTAATGTGTGTCTCATAAAGTATTAAGATGTAATATACTTATTTATGCTAATTACAAAAAAAGGGTGCAACCATGAAATGAATAACTGGTACCTACATGTACATATTATCATTTCTAAAAAAAAGGCACATAACTATATGAAAAAAATACTATACTGTACTTCAACTGTATTAAGAACATATACATGCACATGCATTGAGTTTATCATTGATTTGTGTAATTAAAAGGCGGTGGAAATATTCACATTTACAGGAGTATGATGTACATTTATGATTAATACCATAAAAAGGTTACAGTTTCATTTTACTTTAAGTCTTCTCCAGATACCCAAGCTTGCATTTTTTCCCATTAATTAACACCCAAGGTCTGTAGCACAGATTAAAAGATAAGTAGGAGCTACAAGGAAGTTTCTGTACTCATGTACATGTTTGCATACTTATCTCTCATGACTATTGCACAGAGGGTTTGTTCACTTTTGAATGTTGGAAAATAAAACAAAACCAAAATATCCCTGTATTTCATTTATTGTACTTACCATACATGTATGCATAACTATTTTTTCTGTGGGGGCAGATTTCTTTGTCTTGTTGTTAAAATTAGTACCAGTGCATGCATTTTGTGCAATTTCATTTACTATTTCTTCATTGATGGCTCAAATTTCAAATAAAAAATTCAAATATTAACTTATTTCATGATATCATGTATTCTATGGAAATTACAGTTAATATATTCAGTATGTTGTTACACAGTATAGTTTAAGTTTTATAAGATTTTTTTCTGTGTGTAATTTTAGTGCCTTGCTGCTGGCTCCAGCATAATGAACCGAGAGATAGAAAGTGCCTCCATGAGACCGCTGGCCCGGGCTCTGACCAAGAATCTAGACAGTCTGAGGACACTGCTGAGGGAACAATGTCTCAGGAACCAGTCCATTGACTCAGACAGGGTACGTATCTACTGATGATGATGATGATGTTATGATAATGATGTTGATAATGAAGAAGAAGATGATGATGATGATAAAAACATGTATATTATTAAAATGACAATGATAATGAAATGATAATAAGGGTGAACTTATTGATGAAACATGACAATAATGATGAAACGATGACGATGATGATCATGATGATGATGATGAAAGGGGGGGATTAGTTTATAGCATATGAGATTTTCATAGACCACAGCAAAGATATTTGCCAGACTAAGACAATTCCAAAATTACAGTTCCAGTTCTTTAATTTTAAGTTCTTGTTCATGTATACAAAATCTATAAAACTATTGATTTTCTCATTGTTGTAAATTATTTAACACCCTAGAAGAGTTACGAGTTTTAAGCTTTCAACCTGAGTGGATGTTTTCTTTTGCAGATAAGAGAATCATTAACCATTTTTGACAAGTTGTTTGCTGAATTTGAGTTAAGGTAGGTTGTTTCAACTACACTACTTAATGACTTTCAAAACAAATTTATGACCTGGTTACTTTCATGGCCAGTGAAAACGAAAGACCCACTTGAATTTATAATTTACTACATTTCTCGGATAGTTTTTAACTCTCAACTCTTTAGTAATGTGAAATGGTTTCAGTTTAAATATTCCCCTATTATTTTCATATAAAATAGAGAATCATTTTGTTGAAAATGCCAGATTTATGATGCAATTGTGTGTTACTTCATAAAAAATATTCTCTCTCTGAGCAACTCTGGAAACTTCTTTTTAAGGAAGGAGTCTTTTCTGGTTTTCGACTTGTCTAAAGTAAATTTGATTAAATGGTCATTAAATCAAGATGAAAGGAAATTAAAATATCATATTTTCCTTTCTTTTTTACAATCATACAGCTTGGCATAGAAATAGTAATCAAAGTTTAGAATCTAACAAGGACTATATTTTTGGCGGAACATTGGCGTAGGAAAATATCACATGTTTTTGCAATTCAGAATTGCTGTAGAGTCATGAGTCTATTTAGCATTTTTAAAACAATAACATTAATTTCGGATTTTTTCAACTAATGTGAACTAATGATAAGGTACTTGGATTTCAGAATATTTTTTTAAATATGATTTGCCTATCAATTTACATTTTTATTAGCTTTTTTAAGCGTTCAATCTATAAATAGATTTGTGTGAAAAAATCACTAAAGTCAAATTTTCTCTCTTATTAAATGGTCAATATATAAGCTTTTCTGTCATTTTGTATCTTTATGAAAGGTCTTCATAATATGTAAAAATCAGAAATATTTTAATATTGGAAGCATAAAAAAATAATCAAAATATCTTCAAAATTTAAGAAAATTAGAGGAAATGCGGGCTAAGCAATATCAATTTTAATTTAAATATCAATTCCAATTTAGTAGTATAAGCTGATAGACATTCTGATATTCTATCATTTCATTGAAGAATACACACTTCATATCTTAAACAGATGTCTACATAACTGCAGATAACTACATTTATTTTTATCATCCTTTAAGTTGAGGAAAAGGTAGTGACCTTGACCTGACCTTGATGCAAAAACAAGAAGGTCAAATTTGATAAAACTGATAGAATCATTTGGTTATATGATCTGTTTGACTGTGTCAAAATTTTATGCATTTCTTAATATAAGAAGGATGTCTGATAACGAGAAGACTCCTTCCTTAATTGTGTATAATGCATTATCCCAGGTTAGAGCATTCTATGTGTGTTGATGAATTATTCTGGTATTAAACATTCATGTGGGTTTTTTTTTCTCAACAGCTATGTAAGCACCATGGTCCCCGTGAAGACAATGAAGGAGTATGATCTGACTCAGGAGATTACAATTCTCTTCTCAGAAACTGTTCAAAGGTATCAGACTGTTCCAAGCCACTATAGACTAATTCTTTAATCTTTAACAGATTATCAGTCCAATAATGGCAAACTTGAAAGAACTTGAAGGTTCCTTATTTGTCTGGTTTTTTCTTTCTATTAGACTTTGCCACTTTAATTCTGATTCAAACTGTGTAATGCAATATTCAATCTTTGCTTATCATTCTATTCTATAATACTTTACAGAGCATTGAAGAAAGGTCTCATAGAGCAAGACACAATCGATGACTATGATCCAGCGCTTATGTTCACCATTCCAAGATTGGCCATTGTTTGGTAAAAGATCTTAAAAATTCTGTTAATTAAAAATGACTAAATGGTAATAAAAAGTTGCAGATAAAAGCTGATTAAATCCATCCTTAAACAAAATGGTGCTCTATAATATGAAAATTAAAAAAATAGGTATGTGAATAATCAGTCTTTGTACTTGCAGTGGTTTGCTTGTGTACCCTGAGGGTCCCTTGAATCCAGATTTAGAACCTTCCAACATATCAGAAATGTTTAGACCATTTCAAACCTTGTTACATAAAATTAGGTAATCCATAATTCTGATATTAATGTGCAATATTATTTTTGATTTACAGCCTATAAGTGTAACATGATATAAGGATTTTTGTCACACAATTGTCTTAATACAATTTTAGGGAGCTTCTTTTCACTCTAAGTGAGAGAGAACTTAGTGCTCTGGAGGGTGCATTGTGTAGTGCCGAGGAACCAGATAAAATTCTGTCTGAACCAGAGCAGAAGGATGAATCCTCACAAGTGGATCCAGGATTTGATGAGGAGGCCGAGCCAAGTACATCCACCACCCTTACGGATATTGCTCGATGTCTGGAACAAGAAGTGATCCAAATCTCGGATAATTCAGATGACCTTGTGACCCCTGATCAGGAGAGGCTCGGAGTGTTGAATCTTCCCCTGGAGGACTATTCCCCCACCAATACCCTAGTAGACTCCTTAGAGGAGCCGGAATCTCTCAACTCGAGTCTCAACAAGTCCGAGAGTCGAGACTCAGGACTGCAGAGTGAAAACGTCAGCACTTCGGACACAGTGATGTGCGACGTGAGTGCGGTGAGCATGTCCTCCGATTCCACGGTGGTGTGCACAGACACCCACAGCTCCGAGTCGTGCTTCACTGACCATGACACACAGGGGTTTTGTAGAGACATTGTGGAGGATGTTGTAAGTCAAGCCATTGAGAGACCTCCGCCCTACCGCAGACAGGGTAGCCAGCAATATAACTTAAATCTGGAGATCCCACGGATTTCCTCTGTCAGCAGTTCACCCTCCTCTTCCCCTTCTTCTCATTCATCTGTCAGTTATGTTTCATGTGATAAACCACTCCCAACCTGCCTAGACCAATCAGATTCTAGCTCTGATATCCACCAATCACAATGTGTGTTAGAAAACAAAGATATCTGTGATATTGCCAGTAATACAAATCATGTGATAGATGCCAGTTTGTGTGACAAATCTAATGACTCCACAGAGCCCAGTACTTCAAAGAGTGACTCTCTGCCAAGAGCACCAAGTGAAAACAGTGAAAAAGAGACAACCAAAGGAGATAACAGCAAGGGACATGATTCAGGAGAACCAAGCTCAAGTGAGAATACTCAAGTGCGTGAGCACCCACGTATACAGAGACTCCGATACACAACGGACAGTGTGAGTTCCAGCTTCTCTAGTTGCCATAGTAATACATACGATGCGGAATGGGACAAAGAAAGGTGAGAAAAATTAAATTATGAGCAATTTCGATTTTTTTCATTAATTAGCATTTTGAATATATATTTGATACAGTGAAGCAATGCTGGACAACAGTGTTTTATTTTGTTTTTCAATTTTGTCTTTCCAGCGATGAGAGTTGTGAAACTAGTTCCTACAATTCTGAAAGCAATGATGACGAAGAAATATCCCTCGCTGTTCAAGCGGCAGAACTTGCGTCACGGAAAGAGGCCCGAGCGAGGTTCAGAAGTAGCAGTGACCTGATACATAGGCTATTTGTTTGCATTTCTGGTGAGTTGACAGAAAGATTGTGACCTTGACTGAGCCATGACCAGTTGGTTAACAAATTTCATCATATTAGTTACAATTGAATTTTTTACAGCGAAGTGTTTTAAGGATGATTGCCCTTTGTCTGATCACCAAAGTAAATAGAGCATTAGAAAGTCAGTATTAACTATTGTATTTAATTAATTGCAAAATTTCTAAACATTGAACATTTTTAAAGGAAAGGGTCTACACACCCAACTGTGCCTCATGTGAAATCAGTTATGAACTTTTTATGTAAGTTCTTAAGAAAATTTTTTGTGCAAGAAATGCAAAATTATATCCCATGCAGTCAACATGAAATTCACTTTTAGTCAATTGCCTGTGTACAGGTACATGTACTAGTACATTTGAAAAATATGTAGATTTGCACATGATTGCTGATTGATAGATTGATTTTGGTTTGTTTTCAGGAGTGGCTGATCAGCTACAGACGAATTATGCAGGGGACCTTAGAAACATCCTGAAGTGTGTGTTTGACATGAACTGTTCAGACCCTGTCATTGTACTGGATGAAAGCCCCAAGAAGAAGTTTGACCGCCACCCTAACTTTATGGCACGAAGAACGAACAGATATGGACACCGATCTATGTCTAACAGACCTAGAGGTAAAAGTGGCTGATGGTATTTTACAATGCTTAGTCACATGTTGTTTTAAATCAGGATATACAACTTTATTTAAAATATTTTGCAGGATGCAGAAATGTTGGGAAGCAAGCATTAACTATAATTGCTATCTCCACATGACTTTTACAAATTTAGCCATCTTTGTTTGAAATTTTTAACATTTCAGATTTAAAAAGTAAAAATGTTGTAGAGTTTGCAATACAGTGTGTTTTTTATTTGCAAAGACATACCTTTGCATTGTAGAAGATAAAAATATTCAGAACTTGGTGCAAGATATACATGTATATGACTGATGACTAGGAAATGTAATTAAGCCGTAACAAGTGTGTGAAATATTTACAGAACCTCCCCAGTGGGTGCCCGACGATCAGATGGAGAAGTGCATGTCTTGTGAGATTCCGTTCAACTTTGTGAGGAGACGTCACCACTGTAGGAACTGTGGGAAGGCAAGTCAATGACAAACAGATATTTTGATTGTTGAAAATTTATTGTACATCATTGTGCAACATGTTGCACAAATCATATATAACCACTGAGTTGATCTTTGTTACAAATATTTGGTGGACAATGCTCTCCCATTGAATATTTATTGTACATTATTGTAAAAGATGTTGCACAGAACAATATAATTATTGGATTGATCTTTGTTACAGATATACTGTGGACGATGCTCGGCTAACTTTGTTCCCCTGCCTCACTTCAACTACATGACCCCTGTACGCGTGTGTAACCACTGCTTCCTGTTCCAGGTCACGCCCTTTACTGTCAACGAATGAAAAGACACCTTACAGATGGAGTCGGAATGTTACCAGTTTTGTGTCAAGTTAATGTATCATGTCAAATGTTCAGATGTGTAAGCTGTTTTGTTTTTGATTTTTTTTGTTTGTTTTATTTTTTTTATTTTGTTGAAAAGATTTGCTTCAATGTAAGCAGTTTCTGTGTGTGTATTATTGATTTTTTATTGTGATCGCTCATAAATTATCAAGAACATTTGATGTTGTGGTAATGAAAAATAATCAGTCAAATTGAACAAAAGATCCTTGTAACCAGCAAATTAGAATTTTTTGGTTAGATGCAATGTAGCAATGGTATGGGATGTAATTGTTTTGTATTGTAAGTTGATTGTTAGCATAGTATCTCCTCCTACTTTTTGTATGACTTTTTCCTGCAATGAGAAGGGTACAAGATAATCCTGCTAAGAACTTGTCAGTGTCAGTACAGACTGTTTTGCTACAGCATTGCTTTCACGTGTATTTTATGTTAGTTCCTCAATATCAAGCAGTACAATCATATTATATCCCAATGATTGCCCATATCACTTGGTTCCTTTTTTACCCAGTTTTTTTTTAGTCTTTGAATTGTAAGACAATAGTTCAAATCTTTATGTGTAAATCATAAAATGTAAATGGATTTGTACTGTCAATCAATTATTTCGAACATTTCATTGAGATATCCTGTATTATTTAACATGATTAAAGATGATTTAAGATATGTTAATTTTAATATGTTATTGAGGCCACTGAAATTCCCAGTTCTCATGACTTTTAATCACTGAATAACCTCCCCCCATCCTCAAAGTTTATCTTTCAGTTTAAATGTTTGAGAAATATTTACTTACTAGGGTATTTATTTGACATGTAATGGCAATGATACAGTATAGTTTACATGTGTTTTTGTTAAATCGTATTCATTATAGAGAGAAAAAAAATGTTTTGTTTTTTTTTAAATTTTTCTGGTTTCTTTAACTTAATTATTGACGTTTTGTCTACCTCAAGTATGGCAATCATGGGCTTTTCAAGAAACCTTTTGCTAGAATGTACAGTATTGGTAGATATATTATTATGAAAAGCATTTACCCAACTCCACCCTTTTGAAAGGTCATGTCATCTGTCCAGGGAAACACCAGTTCAGTTGAATATATTCTCAGAGGGATAGCTTAGTGGAATTAACTAACACATTATAAGTGCAATTACTTTGTATAACATGTTTGTACATTAAAAAATTGTGGGTTAATTTTATTTGTAAATTTTTTTTTGATTGTCTTTGTTTTGTTTTTTGTATTCTTCTTTTTTTTTTTTTTTTTAATTCTTAGTATCAAGATTGCTTATTGCATATGTATATGACAATGTACAAACTAATTTGCTAGAATTTGTATGATATGACATGACCGGACTAGTAATGGGGTTGTTCTATTTATTATTCCAGAGGTTGTATTTCTGTTCCATTATGAGGGGAAATCATATTTTTCTAATTCAATGTAGCAACAGTTTATGAATTACTTTGTTTCTGAAATCTGTTTTGCATTGAGCTCCAATTATTTGCAGAATGATATATAATTGATATGCATTAATATTTTCATTGTTTTCATACTAATATTATGATTGCAATGGTGGCTAATGAAATTTGACTTCAGAAATTAGGAATTGTATCTCAACGATATCTTAACCTTTTTTTTTTTTTTTTTTTAAGAAACTCTTTAATGTATCTATAAACATGATGAAGATGAATAAAACTACTTATAAACAGTGTAACAGTACCATTATAGGTTTGTACAGACTTGTTACATACTATAAACTTTGGTACTTAAAAATTGCACATCATTATAATACATGTGAACCTTGCATTGTTGCTTGTGTGTACCCAAGTGGAATTTGTCAATGTAGTCGTGTTCACTTTGAAAGAAATTTACTGATCATGAATCTTTCCTCAGTTTTGAATCAGTTCATGATCACAATCTAGTGCCTTTTAAACCAAATGATCATGTATCATATTAAGTATAACAAAATATTTTGCAAATCCCAAATTCTAGCTATTTTCCAGAATTAATGTGTAAATTACCGAATTCAAATAAATTTGTTTGTGTTGGCCCAGGCATTGAATTTTATTCATTTGTAGACACAAAATTCAACAAAGACTTATAGTCAACAGTTTGATTTATAAAAAAAAACTATATAGAATATAAGATAGCTTTTAGGACGTAAATTTAGCTAATAATAATGTTTTAATATATCTGATATTGAAATATTCTCTGTTAAACTCAAGAAGACAAACCCTGCCATTTCTGGTAACTGAAAATGTTACACTTTCTAGTATACTGGATTTGGAAATAAAGTGCACAAAACAACTTCTTCTCCTTCAAACATTGCAGAATTTTTTGATTAAAATTTGTTGAAATAGCATACACAGTGTTTGTTTAAATGTATCTCTGATAGCTTTTAAAGATCTGCAGCTATGAATATTATTTACCATTATGTTCCATTAAAGTTTATTATCAAATGTACAGCTGTCTTGTTTTGTATTTTCATCAAAAGGGCATTTTACACATTTAGAAATACAGTGCAGATTGTGGGATCCCATTGTCTTTACACCCCAAAATGGAATTCTGAATATAACAGTCAACACATATCTGCATACTGTCTAGTGCTTAATTATGACCCAAGTTTTCACCTCTGCACATGTGCGAGAAAGGCTACCTGTTCTTCATTCATAGAAAAACCAGATTTCTCTTAAAAACTGAGTTTCTTTGTCTATGGAACTTGTTTCCTTTTTCAATTTGTAGAGGAATACTGTTATTATAAATACTTCTTTAGTTTTTATAATATTCAGTTGTAAACACTTATCTCACAATTTCGTGAAAGGATCAGGCCTTTTTAAATGTGGTACAGGTGCATATGTTGTATTAAATTTAAAAGAAGAAATAAATTTACATATGCTTTTGGTCAAACTTTCTCATGCCAGATGCTTGTGGACTGCTGCTTTAAACATGGCTCATGTCAGAATGGACTTTATAATAATAGATGTTTGGAACCCCATTATACACTTGAAAATTCAACAACAAACTGAAAAAATTGAATTTCTTTCTTTTTTATTATTGTATATCAACAAAAAAATATCAATAGCTAGGCTTTACCACGGCAAGTGATTCTAACAGTAGTTGTCAACAATCAACAAAAATATATAAACCTTTGTAGTTTAATCATCACAAGCGAAAAAAAATTCTGCTACAACAAATCAAGTCAAACCAATAGAATTTTTGAAAAAATAATGCCAAGGCTGGAATAAGAAATTAACCACACCACAGGAGAATCAAATTTCAAAATTGTTAAAATATTTTAATTTTTATTCACAATTATGAAACCATTTTCTATAAATTTGTATGCATTGTTACATGTACCAGTAATTGACTTTTGGCACAAGGGGTCCAAATGTTAACATATGTCATTGAAAAATTGTTAAATATATATACATAACAATTGTTGTCGCAAAAAAGTCCAAATGATGAAATCATTTTTTCAATATGAAGAGGATTATATGTACAAGCTAGCAGAACTTAGAGCATGACAAATGCACCTAATGATACAATGTAAGTCTCCTGCATTAGAGGAAAAAAATGTTAGTACAGCTTGAGACACTAAATAAGTTATTGTTTTGTGTTCTCTGATGTCATTTTTCACTTCTTTTCTTCAGTATATAGTGATAGATGATTTGATCATCATTGAATTTTTTCTTTGAAAATAAGATGTAAAACAGCCTTTAGTTCCCTAATTATTTGGTATGTTAAAATCTTTTAAAGGAAAATAAACAGCACATGTATATTACAAAAAAACTTGATTTGTATGAACAT
>WFKH01010211.1:26441378-26451964 GCA_016163765.1 Magallana hongkongensis
TATAGTAATTTTATGTAAAATCTATTAGATATAGCAAACCTTGATGTATCAGATTTATGGATATCACAATTCAAAATAATTTTGTGTTCCCATCAAATTATTTCAGTAATTTTATTTAAATCTTTTATAACATCTTTAAAGACGTCAAGCTTCTGGACATTCTATTAATTTTGATCATTTATATATTAAACTTAAATTTGTAATGCTTTTATAAAGTGAAAATGGCTTACCGGTCAAATTTGACCAGTACAAACGTGAAATGGTTAAGATACACTGTAAAGCAAAACAAAAACTTTATTAGCACAACCTTTCAAGAAAAAAATCACTTCCTAAATTTAGAAAAGAAATACATGTGGCATTGGTATTATAATATTATTTTCACTTGGATATCATAAAGAATTTTCTACATTGTCAATCTTTTTAAAATTAATTTTGAGCAATATTCTTTCGAGCCAATAGATGTACATTGCTGGCAAAAAAATGAATTCAGATTGCTAAAATTGCATTATATAAATTATAAATACATGAGCTACAATACTTTAAAATGGATTTCATATTTTCAGATTGTAGATTACAAGTACCGGGGTAAGTGTATATACCAGACTGATTAACATGTGGAAATGATTACATGTAAAATTTTAATAAACTTGTCTATAATTTAAATTCAAACTTTCTTCAAACGCTAATTAAATTCTTTTAGATCTACATGGACCTCCGTCCTATCATACACAACTCATCTATTTAATTTTTAATGCATATCATATTGTTATGGGGAAAAAAGAGATTAGAAGCCTAAATGATGTTACGAAAGTATGATCAATATATCTAAGTCATTTAAATTTTTTTAACAGGCAAATATTTAGCCAGACTTCCAAAAAAAAAAAAATAAAAAAAATTCACATTTATGTTTAAAATTATTAAATATTACCAATTAGAAGAATAGGTCATCAATTTTTTTTTTAAACGCTCTATAGATAAGTTAAAATTATGTACACATTGACATATTCACTATAATTCTGCATTAAACTGCACGGCAGTAAAAGCATCAAACAAACGCAATGCTTTTTCTTTTGACTCACAATCTTAGACATCAAGTTTCTGACTTTCAAGATATTACTCATCAAAATTAAATACCATTGAAAATGACAATGAATCACCATATCTATACCTTGTATCAGGTAATTTTGTTACAGTTGGCATTTTAGGAAGATACAATAATAATTGCATTAATTTTCTACCAACTTATTTCCCTTAGTTTAAATTAGACAAACAAATTTAAATTCATCAAAATATATAACACCAGCATTCTAATCTGTTTAAATTTTTGAAATTGAAACATGCCAAAATATCCTGGTGGCAAAATAACCCAATATAATCTATACAAACATATACACTTCTATATATACATGTACATGATTTCTAATACAATGTAATACCAATCCAAATTGCCTGTTCCCATTCTTTTTGAAAAAGATAGGAATACATGTATAGATAAAAAAAAAAAAAAACCTCGTAAAATATATTGCACTGAATTGAGATGTACACATCATTAAGATGAGGTGGGTAAACCGTCCTTGGTTTTTTTTATCTCCTGCATTCTCCTCTCGACAAGTTACATGTACATAAAATTTGTAGACAACTCCCGAAACATTTATTCACTCACCATAGGTCATATGTTAAACGAGACAGTTAATGCTTTTCTAGATGATATGATAGAACAAAACCCTGCATGTTTGAATAAGATTCACTCAGGTATGTGCAAAATGTTAATTTCTAATAATTTTCAAATCTAAAAAAAAATGTCAGTCGTACATTTATAAGAGTAAAGATATCTTTCTATTTCTACAAAATCGTAAGCCCTAAAAATTTTAATGAATCTACATACTTAAATCAATGACCCGCAATCTCTGAAAGGCATGGATTTGAGGTCATCATTGCCAAAATGTAATAACCTTCTTATGACCACGATGCAATAGTGAAATGCTTATATCGAATTACTTCTCAGAATTGCACCCTTGCATGTTCAAAAAGTACAGACTAATTGAGACAAGCAGCTTAAAAAAAAACAAAACACCCTTCTTCTTTGAAGTAAGGCTAAAACTTTCAAAATGTACATTATATAAAAATATACTGGCATATAATACTCTACTCGACAATGACCTATAAAGATACCTGAATGTTGCTAATCACATTCACAAGTATCGCAAAATTTTGGCAGAAATTGACACAAACGACATACCTGCACCATTATCATAAATATAACATGCTATACATGTCCATTACCATGAAAACTGGTAAACATATTTGATCAAAAAATATCTTATTCATTAGCAAAAATATGGTCTTGCATTGTACAAGAAAAGAAAAAATAATGTTCAATATTTTAGAAAAAAAAAATTAATAAAGGACAGACCTTTAAATTCTTATAAACATGTACGGTACATATACTTTCCAAAAAATGCAAATTCAAAAACTGATAACTCTTTATATGAAATCTTTCTGGAAAGATTTCAAGTAATACAACTGTGTTTCAAAATGCAGACTGGACCCTTTTTCCTGAGCTCCTTGACAGTGGCAGGGAGAGTTCAATGCGACAGTGGTAGAAGGGGGACTTCAATGTGACAGTGGTAGAAGGGGGACTTCAATGTGATAGTGGTAGAAGTCCAAGATCAATGTATGAGGCTCACTAACAGCATGGCTGCCACCCCACCACACAGACACACTATCTGCTTCAACGACTCCCTATAGAAAAAGATACGAAAAGAAAAAACTTCTCAAAATTTATAAACGAAGAAAAAAAATTAAATCTAAATACAAAATCCCGGTAGTTCAGGTGAATTGATAGAAGAATATCATAAATTTTGTCACCTAGATTAAGACATCCAGTGGATTCCATTATAATGTAGTTTGATTATGACAATCAAAACAAAATTATTGAACACGACAAAAGTTGGAGCATCTCTCAATAATTGAGACATAGAATTTAATACTGATGAATGATTGAAGAAAAAAAAATACAAATAGTAAACTAAGGAAAAATTATATTTACAATGCATGTTTTTCGTCCAGAAGATCTGGAACAACTGTAACCAAGGCGATGTAAATAAATCCTCCGGAAGTGAAAGGAAGAATCCAGGCTGTGTTTTCTCCTGTAAAATATTACATGTACCGTTACTAATGAAAAACATTTCATCAGAAAGAAAACAACATTATTCATTTAATCTAATGAAAAATCCTCTCCCTACCAGTTTCATCATTAGGGGATAAAGAAAAAAAAGACTATATTATTTTTTTTATAATGACCATAGATAAAAGATTAAAATAACCAAATTTTGTGTTAAATGATGGAACAGTAGATATAGACATATATAAACTTAACTTCATAACAGTTAAAGGAATTACAAATATAAGCAGTCTAAAAAAACCCCAAAACCAATACTTTTTTTTTGTTGGCTACTACTAGTAATTGTGTGAGTTTCTCAATTCTACAGCAAAAAAAGTTGAATTTTGTATTTTACCAGCAGATTCTGCTGACTCGGCAGTTAATGCTGCAATGACTCCCAAAATTCCTCCAGATGCTGTCATCATCTAAAACAATAAAAAAATATAATGGTAATTTAGTAAATATCAGGCGAAATTACCGCCAGCGATCTGTCTGACACCTCTCTCTGTTCTGCAGTATTGATTTTTGCCAGACTAATTTAACACCATTTCTCTCCTTCTTTGGTGACCCAGCTAACCAAGATTAATTGCTCATCGTATTTGAAGAAGGAAAAAAAAGGGAGGGGGGGGTAATATCTGCTGCATTTTGTTTTTTCACTCACAGTTGATTTATGAACAGATCAATAAGAAGATATATGAAACGAAGAACCAGATGTTTGGGTTCTACAGATAGTCTTTCTTTTATGATTAATGATGTTCATAATGGAAGCTGTATATATTTCTAATAGAAAAAAAACCGTCGAGCTTCCACTTTGTGTACTGGTTCAAATTAACACAATTCATCTGGCTAGACCATTAAATATTAATTGAATTTAATGGATTGCAGCAAAGTCTATCCTTGCATATTGCTAAATTTAAGGTGACAAATCTAGAATTACTGCCATTACTATAGCACACAGTGGTACAATTTGCATTTACTGTGGTTTCATCAATATATGTTGATCAAGTACCAATTTTTGTGGATTTTGTTGTTGAGTTCATCCACAAAATGATCTGCGAAATTAAAGTTCATTGATTCAAAAGTGCAATTTCTAATCACATATTGTATTGATAAGATCATTGGCAACAAATCTATATATCCTTAAAACTGACTTCAATAAATTCATGAAATTTAATGCCAACAAGTATTACTAGTAATGAAACCCCAGTATCAAAAGTTGTATCTAAATTTTGTTTGTTTTAATTCAAATCACATCATCTAATAATTTTTTAAAGAGGAAAACTATCTTTTCCAATCTATCAGTTTCAGATACATATGTTACCATATTTGATATAAATTACAAAATAATTACATTGTCGCACAAAATTGGAGACAAAAGCCAGGCGCCCCATCGATTTCTGGGAATTCAATACAATATTAATCAGAGTAGTTATAAATCACACCTGAGCCTTCGCAGCTTTCCACCTGTCGAAACCTGACCGCAGCAGTATAGCAAAATCTCCGACCTCATGGGGGATCTCGTGTAGAAGGATGGCCAGTGTGGTTATAAAACCAACCTGAAAATATTACATTGTAATACAGTAAAACTTGGTCATAGCGAAGTCCTAGGGACCAATGGATTTACTTCATTATATCCGTAATTCGTTATATTTGTATAAAGAATTCGTAATAATAACAATAGCGAATTCACTATATACATGGTTTCTGTCACCAGACTACAATTTTTGCTAATTGAGGCTTAGAATGAAAATACATTCTTTTGATACCTTTAATAATCGGATTATAAATTGAAGAATTTATGTGAAAATAAATTCATTCAAACTATTATGTTAAATAATATTAACTTTTTATAATAACTTTTTAAATTGTAAAGAAATTTGTTATAAAAGGTTAAATTTCGTCATTATTCACTACTAGGGGACTCATAATCAGTTCGCTATATCCGTAAATTTGTTAAATCTGAATTCATTATAACCGTAAAATTTTTCAAAGATTTGTTAAGAATTTTACCGGGGACTCAAAAAAACTTCGTTATATCCGAGATTTCACTATATCCGTGTTCGTACTAAATGAGTTTTACGGTATGTAGGCCTGAATTAATAGATTTAGATATCCATCAATTTGAATTCAATCGTACATTATACATTTATATCTTAATTTTATTGATTTTATACATATGGTTTTAGTAATTTTATTATTTATTGATACAAAACAATGAATTATAGGTGAATTTGACCAAGCATAGACTTATATGCATCTTACATATAACATATACACATTCAATCATGCAAGCTTGATTTTTTTCTTTTTAAAGTCTGCTGAATAAAAGAAAAATTCAACCAAGTATGATATGCATAACTGATATTTTGGTCAAGTTTACATTATATGAGTGACTGATCATTTGTCATACAAAATCTGACACATTTCATAGAAACTAAATGTAATTGTGTTTCATCATCATCATCATCATCATCATCAATGTCATCACTTTTGCTATTGTCATCATCACAACATCATCAAATTTGATTTTTGTCATCATCACTTCTGCTAATTTCATCATCATCATAACCATCACCATCATCAACAATATCAACAAACAATTTTAAAAACAAAGAATGTCTGCTGGCTGCCCTTAA
Organism: Magallana hongkongensis; assembly: GCA_016163765.1. Lineage (NCBI taxonomy): Eukaryota > Metazoa > Mollusca > Bivalvia > Ostreida > Ostreidae > Magallana > Magallana hongkongensis. The sequence goes on from WFKH01010211.1 coordinate 26,447,178, forward strand.
CCATCATTTATCATTCTGCTTATCTCCTTCGTGACTGCAGAGCTTAAATGATTGAGATTTGATATTCATAACAACACATACAATGGAAAAAAACAATCATCAACACACACACACAATATCTTACTTTTCCTTCATCTGATTTACTACCTACACAACTAGAAGAATGTTTGGAGAGGCCACACTTTGAAGACGGCTTCTTTGTTAATTACTTTCATGAGCTCGTTACAATCCTTCCTCTGCCAGGAACTAATTAAATCTGAGCGTAACCTAATTGTATTCAATTACAGACCTATGTAAAATACAAGTTCTGCAAGTGTTTACCCATCTGTTCTGTGAAAGTTAATCAATGGCCTGAACAGCCTGTTATTGCCCCTGTATTTATTTACTAGCTGCTACTTGCTGATACCCCCAATGGATTGTTTAGACTTTCCTCCCAAAAAAAGCATCCTTTTTAATTTTCACATCTCCTCTAATATATCTGATCTGTTTTGATTTATTCAAACTATGACCTTATATTGGTGTACATGTTTATTCAACTAGCTTATTCATAACCACTAGCTGCCAACACATCAAACATATAAAATTGATATCCATAAAAAGTGTGTGGGGGGAAGAAATTGTAGATTTTTAAAATCTTTTTTAAAGATACAAGTGAATCTTTGTAAACATGATGGTACATGTATTGATGGAGAGATGCTTCAAAATTCAAGAGATGCTGCATACCACTGCTTAAAGATAAGTAATCCATCTGTCAAATACCTAAGCATGTGGCATAGTGGTATACTCATCAAATCTCATAGAGACTGATTGATGTAGTATGTGTCCTTGAAAAAGGCTAGGAAGTCTTTTAAAATTGTCTTAATTAGTACACTAAGCTTGTCTGAAAGCATTCTCTAAGGAATAAATGATTGAAAGCAAATGATATTTGATAGCTGATCTCTCTACTACAGTGGCTGTCTCTCATCCCTAATGGTAAAGATTCATACTATTAGCCATACCCCACAAACAGGAAGTGTTTGACCAGGAAACTAATTAATCTCCCATCCCTCAGTAAAAGTCCTATGTATATACTGTTAGAAAAAGACATAAATTTCTGTCTCCCTAGAGAATGCTTGATCTAGGATCTCTAGCAGCTTGGTAGCAAATTAAATTTCCTAACAGTCCTTATTGCTTGGATATAAGAGTGAGTTTCATTGGTTGGTTTATACTGTACCTTGTTGCTGACCAGAAAACTGCCCCCAACAGCCAGTCCGTGGGTAAAGTTGTCGATGACGTTGGCCAACAGGTTCAGGTATCCACTGACCTATCCAAGGACACAAACAAAATACATAGAACTAGAAGTCGATCATCTTTATTTTGTCTTTATCTAAAATACATTGTGTTACCCTAACTGTCATTTGTTAACATAAAAAATTGATCCTTGAACATCTCAAACGTTTTCCTCAAACTCAGTGGAGGTTTGACTGTAAATTACAAGCATCTGTAAAACTTTGGTATGCAGTACATCTACATGTATATATGTTTTGCAAGCACTTATTATATGTACATGTATTAAAGGTCAATTGACATGTAATAAAATGTATACCCCAAAAACATTATTACCGTACTAGTATACATGTAATAATGATCTTAATTAACCTACGTACACCTCTCCATCCTTTAATCCCTTGAATTCATAGCTAGTATATAGCATTAAGCAACTTATCCTGTATCAGCAGAATTTACAGTCTTGCTGACAAATCACCTGTTTACAACTTACATGCAAAAAATATGAAATAGGAATTGATGCTTAATTAAAACAGATTTGGGTGAAACAAAAAATAATGAAACCAGCAAAAAATCTTTATAATTCCTGCAGTGTGCGCAAGTTGTTTTGTTTTTATATACCTACACAAGAATTAAAACATGTCAAAACATATGGCAGACACATGATAACATTCCATGCATAGAGCACTTCATCAATTCTAACTGGCATGGAATCAGAAAATGCTGCAGCTATCACAATATACCTTGATATTCGACGTCTTGTCTTCCCTGGAATCTTTGCACTGCGTGGATGATGCAACTTTTTGCGATGATTGAACTTGAGAGTTTTGTTTTTTGTTGCAATTTTTTTTGCCACTATCTGATGCATTAGTCCTTTGTTTTAAATCACAACCGTTTATTTTGGGTAAATCTGTAGTAATCTTCTTGCTCCGGCTGCGGTCTTGCTCTTCTTCTTCTTCGTTACTGGAATCACAGTCGTCATGCATCTTAAGTGAACAGAATTAAAATAGGTCACTCCAAGGCTTTGGTTTTATGGTTTATGGTTGGTTTTATGGCACAGAGGAAATCATTATCAATATGCATCAATGCACTAAAAGTAATGTGTATTGGTAACTCTGTTTAAAAATGAAAGAATTGTTAATTCAAAATTCCTTCCCCCCCCCCCTCCCCCCCCCCCCCCCCCCCCCCCAACATACTTAAAAAACCCCAACTCTGTAATAATTGTACAATAATGACAGATACCGGGTAAAACATGTGGTGTACTTTAATTAGCTTTAAGTCAATTATTTATAGCTAAAAGATTGTATCATAATTTAATTTTTCATCCAAATCCTGTAAATTTACCCACAATATAGTAAATGTTAAACAGACATCAAAATTAGTTGGTTTTACTATAAGATATCTCAAATATTTTATAATGTGCTTAGAAATAACGTTTCCTCTTGTCTTGACTATTATTATGAGTTCCACTACAACCCTATCCTGTGGAAATGTTATGCAATGCTAGCAACTAAAGTGAATTATTCATAGGCCTATCAATTAATAATATTCTAATTCACTTTTTCAAATATTTGGTTGGTTTTTACATTGTTTTCTTCTTCCTAAGCATTTTAAAAATCAATACGCCACACAAACACTCACTTTCAATTCTGCATTATGTTTTATGCACATTTGTATACAAGGATGAAAATATTATGCATTCACTTATTTATGAATGTATAAATACGTACATGCTCAAATTCTCCTTCCTTTGCAAAAACCTTCTCAATGATGAGAAATGAAAGTATCCCTGCTAACACCCAGAGTCCAATCTTCATGTGTCCACCATGGTCATGTTGACCATCTATTTTTGAAGAGAAAAATTAAGGGGGCATTAAAATTTTCTGGTCTAAAAATTATCAAAAGATTACCCAAAGATTATCATTCAAAGTTTTACCCCCCCTCTCCTCTTCCCTTCTTCAAAAAAATTATACCTGCAATTTTACCTAAAAATATTTTAGCTCTGCATGTATCATCAGAAAACATTTAGACATTGTGAAAGCTAGCTGGGAAAAGCTATCCTGCCAAACTATAGAACTTATTAGTATATGTAGCATTATTCAAAATATGCATCTATGCCTCTAAGTTCATGCAGTTGCTTAAACCAATGAGATATCTGGTCATTAACAATTATTTCAAGGTCAGTAAGACAAATTTGTGAAAGAGCTATATAGGATATTCTGTTTCTCCTCCCTCCACCTCTAGCTCTCATTATGTTTCTCAGACAATGAAAACATTGATCAATGCATCAACAAAGAGACCACCTTTGTCATCCCCAGATGTTTGCTTTTCTCCATAAACAAACGCCATTGATTTCATTAAAGTGGCAAAATGCTAGCCCATATTCAAAAAGGATGAGCCATTTTCTGAATACTCAAGGTATGTTACATTTTTTCATTTTCATTTCTCTATACAAATGATTTTGCCCACATAATTTGATATTCTCCAAATGTACAAAAGGAAAATCATTTAGAAATTCATCAGTCTTTTGGGAAAATGTTGCAAAACTTTATCAATTTCAGAAACATGTTTAGTTTTTTTACAAAATGGGTCTGCAGACTCATCAAAAATGCCATGCAATTTCCCAGTGTCTAGCTCTGCACGAGTATTTTGAAACTAAAGGAACAAATGACCATGCAAATTTTATGTCTAAAACATTGTATGGGATGATAATATGTATAAAAATTCACTTTAATTATAACCTAAAATATTATTTTAGATCCCAAATGAATTATGGCTGTTCTATTAACACCCCATGGTGGTCATTAACTTGAGCTATTCGAATCAAATTATCAATAATCAATGAAACACTACTACTTTTCTACATCTGTTAAGTACGTACGCTGTATATTTTCTCAAATTTGATACATCTGTATAATTATTGACATGAATGAATTTGTTGATTCACCTAAAACTTTACATCTGCGCATCAAATTTTACTTCGCATTTATTCAGTGTAATTTATTGGTAATTATAATGAGTTACCTGTAGATATAATAAATTTTTGCGTTATAAAGTAACCTACAGATATTGAACTAAATTACTTTCTGAAATGAATATAATTTTGTCCTTTTTTCATCTGACCATTAACATGTCCCATACCAAAAAAAAGTACATTATAGGCATACTTTTTGTCTAAAAATTTAGGTACAAAATAAGCATAACTAAAGTATGCAAGTTTGGAACCATTTATTAAGCATGGTTCCAAATTTGCACATTCTAGGCATGCCTATTTAGTACCTATTCCCAAAATAAGTACAACATAGGCATGCTTTATAAAAATTTATTTCTTTTTGAAAAAAATTTAGGTACATAAAAAGTACATAAAAAGCATGATGCAGGCATGTCTAACAAGTAAGCATGACTAATATGTGCCTAGCAATTACACACATATTGAGGTACTATTTTAGGCATACTTTAGGCACGTCTGTACACAAGACAATCTTATCATAGGCATATTTGAGGTACTATTTTAGGCATAC
>WFKH01010211.1:26451974-26476531 GCA_016163765.1 Magallana hongkongensis
AAGACAATCTTATCATAGGCATATTTGAGGTACTATTTTAGGCATACTTTAGGCACGTCTGTACAAAAGAAAATCTTATCATAGGCATATTTGAGGTACTATTTTTGGCATACTTTAGGCACGTCTGTACATAAGACAATCTTATCATAGGCATATTTGAGGTACTTTAGGTATACTTTAGGCACATCTGTAAAATTTTATTATAGGCATATTTTGGCACCAAATAGGTTCATTTCAGGCATAATCAAAAGCATGCTTAAGGCATGTCTTTATGTAAAGATGAAAGCACATTTGGGGTATACTGTAAGTACATGTTAGGCACATTTCTATAAAAAGTAGGTATATTTAAGATACATATTAGGTACATTTTAGGTACACATATAGACTACTTAACATGCAGAAAAAGCACAAAATAGGTACATAAAAAGGTATCACCTATGCATTGAAAAAGGAACCTTTCTGATAAATTTACGGACATAAACATGTTTACAACTATATATATAATATTAAATAAATAATCTCTCTAACACATAAAAACAGCTAGTAGCAAAAAAGTATACAAAAAGTACACATATAGTTCAGTTTGAAAGCACAAAAAAATACAAAAGTAATATAAATTTAGGTCAAGGCTCAAAAAGCACAAATGAGTATTAAAAAAGTATACAAAAAGTACAAAAAAGGTACCTATTTAGTGCCATTTTAAGTACCAAAAAAGTACATTACAAAACAAATAATTTTCTACCTCTTCAAGAAGAGTCTGATTATTTGAAATGGTATGTAGGTTTTGTAGTTAAACTTAATAATCTATACAAAAGCATGATGAATTATGCCATGGCTGTCATCTAGTACATGTTGACTTCAATATTTCAGCTGTGTGTTATAGATGAGAACGGTTTAATATTATAGTCTGAAAATCTTTTTTGGAGGAGACATCATTGTAATAACTTCTCAAGTTGACTAGTCGCATACTAGTACATCACAAAGTTACCAAAGTCTTGAAACATATAGCAGTTGAAATCTCTCGATCCTGTCTCTAAATACCATCGTCCTGTGGTAATGGATCAGCATACAACTCGATCTGTATCTAGATTCTTGATCCTTTCTAAAATGTATGTAAAAGAATATAACATTATAGTTATTACTACTAAGCCATAAATTAAACCATAAACAGACATGTGAGGTACTTTTTCATAAAACAGAAAAACACACCCATGTTTAATAATGCATAAGGTCAGCTAGTACCTAGAGAAAACTGGTCTCTGTAAATTATAATATGATCGACTCACGTCTCGAAAACTGGCAATTAAAATTTAATTGTGATCAATTTTTTAAATTTTTTTTATAGATGTTACATGTATTATAGTATATTAATTTATTATTCTGCCATTAGTTTCGTTGCATAGCATTTTGTAACACATACATAAAAGTAAAACCATTTATATACTTTGTATTTACTATTTAATTACCATACACACATGATGACTTACTTTATTTCATCTGTTATTATCAATGGTAACATCTTCAATCTCTTGCCTACTACAGTCTGCTGGACTTTGTTGTGATTTTTTCTGCAATATAAATTAATGATACATTGGTTTAATTCTAGCATAATTTAATTAAGCAATGAATTTCTTAAAACAAGATTACAACATATAAAATATAATCAATAAATATACATACATTACATATTACTTTTACTTCTGACAGGAAATGCTGATTTACCTTTGTTGACAATTTTGTCTTCACCATACATGCACCAAAACACCATACTGAACTGCTCTTCAATCGGAAGTCACATCCTCATGCAAGTCTATTAGGCAATTCTTATAAGAATTCTAAAAAAAAAAATCAACAAATTTTCATATCCAGTCCATAACTTTATCTTAAAATTTTCACAAACACAATCATGTGAAGTTTTTTTTTTGCAATAGATCTTTCGTTTGTGTCTCAGGTTTATCAGACTTACCCAAAATGGAATTGAGTCATCCTGCACTAAATCATTATATTTTCCAAGGAATATACGTGTACATCATTATAAGAACAATCCATATAGGTTCCAAAACATTTACAGCACACTGCATTTCTTCTTATTCAAGAACTTTCAGGGAGAAATTCAAAACCACTCCAGTCTTCTTTGCCAGTTTGAAAAATTAATGGCGGTATGGCAATTGTCCAATCAGAATTCACAAAAATTTAAGTTTAAATTTCGACCAATCACATGACGGTCGCGTAGATTACCGAGGTTATTTTGAAAAACAAATTTTCTTTAATAAACTATATTATTATGTTTAAACAGTTGTCATAAAACATAATTTTAAGTTAACAAATTTGTATGTCTATTTCATTGCCTACAATCCTTAAATTAATCAACTGATTATCAGATATCGGCATTTCCGGTTTCGAGAGCCGCCATTTTGAATAAATTTTAACAACATGGGGGAAATTCAAAAATAAAATGAATTCAATTCCCAGGCTTTTAAATAATAGTTGAACATGAAATGGGGCTTATTACATCGTTTTGAAACACATCATTATGCTTCCCAAAGTATAAAACAAAGTTATTAGCTATCAGAATATTTCGGTTATTTCGGCGAAGAAGGGAAACATACTTGGGGGATATTGTGATAATTTATAGCTCTTTGCCAATATATCATAGTTACGTATATTTCAATAGCCGTTTAAACTACGGTGAAACATCCTTCCATGACCAGCATACCCCCCTTCCCAACATCACCACATACATACGATGTGTTGCAGATGGGTATAAATAAATATGCAATAATACGTTTCATTAATCATGTCAATAGTCTGAATTGATTATTAAATCTAGCAATCTATCCATTATTTAAGTTGTATTTTCTCTACATTTTAGTTTTTTATTAGAAAGTAGTTAAATGAACTGCTTCTGCATAGTATATAATGGATTCCATATAATGTCTAACGATGTTCAACATTAACATAGAAATTTACGTATGAACAAGCAATTGTTTTTCACTGGTCTCATTACACACAAAACTAATCTGCATTGAGTTCTTTTTATCTTAAACAAACACCAGTGTCATCACAGCACGGACTAATCATGACCTCTTTAGACACTGTTTACTGTTAACCTGGGATGTGTGTGCGTTCAGGCGGAAAAGTGATTTCCTGAGTCTCGTGTCTTATATAAACAATGGAATTTGGGACAGGTGATTTTTAATGTGTTGATAAACTGAGTTACATACATATTTTAAAAAAACCCCAACAACATATGATTCTTTTCTTAATTATTATTACCTACCCCCATACCCCTTTACAAAATACTTCTAAAAAATTACTAAGTCTGAATTAGATACATTTTAGGCACACTGAAAAATTTCTAAGTCCAACATGAGAAATACTTAAAACAGTTAAAAATTTTAAAGTTTCAATTAGGTACATGTTAGGTACCTTTAAAAATATCTAAGTTAAAAATAGGCACATTTCAGGCACACTGCAAAAAGACTAAGTCCAGCATAGGCATCTTATAGGTACATTGCAAAAAGACTAAGTCCAGCTTAGGCATCTTATAGGTACACCATGAAAAAGATAAGTCCAATATAGGCACATTGTAGGTACATTGAAAAAATATTAAGTTCATTTTTGATACTTTTGAGGTATGCCTATTTTGTACCTATTTTTATAGGTACATATGAGGTACTCTTTAGGCACAGATAAAGTATGCCTATAAGTACTTTTTTTTGGTATGGGGTGGTATATATGATCTTATGATGCATTTCTTTATTGAATTTGAATCTGCTTTACAGAGATTTAACATTGATTAAATTCATGCAAAGCAATCTATTGCCAGTAAAATTTATTGTAAAATTTAAATTAATTCCATTATATCCTAATCTTAATTCTTATGCAGTTGAATCCTTTCATTACAATGAAAGTGAATAAATTCCAGGAAGGGGTTGGATGAATAGAATAGGGGTTAAGGGTCATGCAAAACTTACCTTTATCCACAGTGGCCCAGGCTTCGGGCAGTAGATGCAAAAACACATCTCCGAGGAGTCCCCCGACAGCAAAACTTAACAGCAACTTTAGCTTGTTTGCAGCAGCTGTAATAGAACAAAACATTTAAAATCTGTATAAATCTTGAGCTATTAACAATATTAAAACATAATCCCTTTATACCAGCATTTGAACAATTAGACTATAACAAGTAAAACTCAACCAAGAATATGCCATTATTTTTACTATTATTTCCATTTACCGTAGTATACCTAAATGTATGTGCATGCACCTGTATATCGATTTAACAATCAAAGTCTATCATGATTTGGACTTGAACTCATGATCTCATACACACACACACCACTTGAGTTGCATTATATATATATATATATATATATATAAAAAGTACTGCAGCAGAGAATCTTATTTTTTGTCACATTAAATTTGATATCCTTGATAATTATTTAATTCCCAGGAATCAAGGAACATATGTAGCCAAAGAAACCCCCTCTGTGAAGATTACGGCCTTGATCCCCTATAATACATATGTGTATAGTTGTGTAAGAATGATACCCGTAACCTCATTGATAGAAACATCTATCATTAAACCAATATACTGGTAACCTCCCTGTATCATCAATCTACCTATGTGTAACATTACACCTATAGGCCACATGCTTGGCCCAGTACAAGGTCAATAACACTGTAAATACACGTAGAACGTGTACACTGCCTAGTTATAAAACACTACATTTGACCATACATGTATATATATATATACACATGTAATTTGAATTTTCAACATCCTTATATGCATTTGTAAAAATCTGGGTATGTATTGGTTCAGTGAAAATGAAGAAAATTGAAATTTTATGCAGACAGATGGAAAACAGGGGAAAACTGTAGATTACTGCAGGGATACCATCTGCATGCCACATCCCGCCTCCCAATCCTTTCTAAAAAAAAAACCAAATTATTTTCATACAATTGGATTTTTTTTATTTAACTTGACATGAAATAAATGAGATTTTGAATTTCCCAAGAGATCTTCCTTCTTCTCCAACCAAAAGAAAAAAAAATTAGACAATTTAAAACAAGGACAAATCCCCCCATCCTCACCTAAAAAAGAATAGAAAAAAAAATGTTTTTCTGAAATTTGAAGAGGCCCTCTACAAACATCAATTTGCTGCCCTCACAGTGAAATTAGTTTATTAATGATTAATGGTATGCTTTGTGAACACAGAGAAATGCTGTAACCCAAACCACTTTACTTCGGTTATGTTATGCATCTACTCTAGCTTTTCTAGTTAGACTGTAACCCATAAATTCTCTCAGCAAAATCAAATTACACAAATGGGCATTGCAAGTCTTCAATAACAAGTTGGTCTAGTTTTTCCCTTTTTTTTTGAATCCCCCAAACTCCATAGATTCTCATCAGTGAAAAGAATTAGAACCGTTTATCCCCCCAAACAAATGAATCATTAATTTGCTCTTCATTTAATTACTGGCAGATTCCACGCTAGGCCCATTATCTATAGCTCCAGACTCTGAGCGCTCTCAAAAGGCCCATTTCAGTTGTGAAGGTTAGGGCTCGCTAAAAAAGCCCAGTAAGAAAAGTGCCATTAATATTTAATATTCCGCTGAGAGATAAAACACATACAAACATAGAATAATATTGTGAAAGCTGTTTTATCATTGTTGCAGATACTAACCAGACCTCAGATAAGAACAGAGAAAAGAGAGAGAGAAGAAGCCGAAGAACAAAGACAAGAGAGAAGAGAGGGAAAAGAGAGAGAGAGAAGAGAGGGGAGCCATATAATAACCTGGTGTGGAACTCACAGCTAGTAGAACTCACAGACAGGAATCAGCTGATCGAGGGATCCTGTTACACTACTGCACCAAATTAGGTGTGCTCCTTTTATCTACAGGGTGTAACTATAGAAAAAATCTATCAATGAAGGTGAACAATTAATTCACTGACGGAATCTCACAAGGGCCAAGGGGGACCTGAAATCAAGATGCACCTCACCATGGCAACAGAGGAGGACCCTCACCATCACCACCACTCGCCTCATCACGAGGCGTCTCTGTCGGTAAGTCTGGGGGAGAACCCCACTTTACTACTGTACTATTTATAGAGCTTTGAAGGGAGGGGGAAAAAAACTTGGGCACAGGTCAAAAAGCAGCACTAATTACTGTCTAATTTACGGTGTTTAGGGCTAATACAATCCTTCTGGGAGGGTGTGGGTCTTCCAGAAAAAAATCATTGTGTACAGTACTAGAAGGTTTACTTGTAAATAGGATCACATGTTACTGATTACTCTTAATCATTATTTATTTTTTTCTCTCAATATGTTGTGTATAAAAATATTTGTCAATAGAAATATAATACTGGCTAAATGGTGAGGGGGTGTGCATTTTTAGACATGAATGCAGAATGCATGTGTATTGATATAAACAACATGCTGAGAGATTGCATCACAATAATTCATGATTTAAACGAAAGCAAGCTGAAATAATATCTTCTTTTCAGCTAGCTAGGCTATAGTAATATTTCACACAAAAGGAATTTGATGGAAGTGGAAACTTTCCACTTGAGATCCGAGTTGAATAATTCATACTTATTTCACATTATAAAAGTACTTAACAATTCAACCCACTAACAGTGAAATAAAAGCCTATTGACAATTCTTTCACATTGACCAATCGCGATCATCAAACAATTCCATTACTGTGGTTTACTGTTATATAGTTCTCATACAGATGCATGAGTGAGAGAGAGAAAGAGTCTCAGAGAGAGAGAGAGAGAGGGAGAGAGAGAAAGAATGATCTGATCCAAATATAATTGGATTGTACATATACATGGTTTTTCTCATAAATACTCTATGATTTAATATCATTCAATTCTGATGAAATCCAGCCCAATCTCTTATCAAATTCTTTCTCGACACCCTGCATTAATATGGTTTCACAAAGGTCCTTAAAATCGGGAGCTAGATTATCTGAATCATGAGTACAGTATGAGTCAATATATTTACATGTATTTGGAGATATGACAGAAATAAATCAAATACTTAATGTGATAAAATTCAGCTTTGTTGATTTCTAAAAAACTTTATAAATCTTACATACCAGACAGTAATGTTAGATTTTTTTGTTTCAACTGCATTAAAGATAACATACGCTTTCTGCATCATTATCAACAGAGATACTACTCAAGGTTTTCATTCAATTTAATCTTTACTAACCATGACAACTGCATTCATCTCTTATGCACTATTTTTTTTTTGGGGGGTGGGGGGTGGGTGGGTTGTATTTCCTCTCTTAGCAGCATTTGTGCAACTGTGGTCTAACTTGGTTAGCCCTATGATCTAGCTTGTTTTGGGCAATTCAAACAATGATATCAACAATTATTTATATTGTTGGAAATAGAGGAAAGGAGGGGGGGGGGGGGGGGGTTTTGTTGTTAACTGTTAGCATCCTAATGATCAAAGCATTAACATTTGATTCAAAACTGTCCTTTAATATGAGTCTCCATATCCTCTGATCATCAAATATAAATAATTTTTTTAAAGTTTACTGCAAAATAAAAATACTAAAGTATCAACTGACAATTATCACTTATGAGAAAATTGTATTGATTTTCTTGCATTCTTTTAAAGTTTTTCAGCTTTTAGAGAGATATAATATGGCATTAAGAATACTTGAAATCTTTACAGAGCATTAAACTAATAAGATCTAATTTATCTTTCATCAGACATGGAGTATGCTTTTGAGTCATCCCACTCAATTTGACTGTATAAATGATAACACATGTCTGTCAGTGTGTACGTACATACAAGACGGGCCATTACCAATCTGATACTGTACCACAGTAAACACCATCCACTGACTGAGTTCAGCAGCTTCCAACATGCAGTAAACAATACACCCCCCCTAGTCAACATTAATTGTTTAGGACATAAAGTCAACTACGGATTCATCTTAAAAGACGAAAAATGTATACCTATATCATACACACACAAACACATGAAAAAATTTGGCTGGGGGAAGTGTATCAGATTTGTGGGGGAAGATGTCCTTTTTGTAGCATATGATGAGTCTAATTTTTCGAACCTCATGGGAGAGGGCCTTAGCAAAATCAGGTTAATTCGTGGGTTCAAAACCCACATCACTAAAAAGCCACATCGCATCTTTAGCCTTGACGTTTTCCAATAAAGAATACAGCTCATGCTTGGAGATGAAGACAAAAATTTGTTGCTGGGATATTGAGACAAGCTGGTTTATGCAATTTACAGAGTCGACTTGTCAGTGAAAGGAAGAATTATCATTTTTTAAGACTGGCATTTCAGTTATAAAACATGCGATTCTGAGTTTTTTGAAAACTGATAATGACAGAGGTCTGAATAAGATTGAGTTTCCGTGGTGATAAATTTTCATTAGCAGCTGCGAAGAGTCTTCCTTTGAATATACATGGGTATATTGGATAATCTAATTAGCAAGTAGTGTTCATTTCCATTGCAAGATGACATCATTGAAAATTCAGGAAAGTTTCCGTGATTTTAAGTCTACCTATACATCGGTAAGTTTTGCTACATGTATCATTATAAATGATTGGACACATCTTTATGGCTTTATGTGAAGAAAAAAATCTCAACTGTGGCCTTATAATAGAAGTTAGCAGTAAATCACAGGTAACAATTACTAATGTCAAAACAGCTGAGTCAGATATAGAACTGCCAATTTTTTGATTTACTCTATCTCAATTCAAAATACAATGGTATAAAAAAAAGTGATATGGACATCATCTGAATCTCTTGTCATCGTTATTTGGATGTAATCCGATAGTGATTGAGGTACAATCTAATTAAAATTGGACCTTACATCATTGCGTTTCAAGAGAAACAATAGATAAACATAGTGGAAGATGTAAAGATCTAATTATGTTTGGTTTGTTTGCTGAAGAGGATGGGGTAGGGAAGGGCTATATGTCTGGCTATATGTCAATAGCTGTATGTTTGTCCTTGAAAAACAATTGACGTTTTATAGGAGGAAGTTCAAGCCTACTCTAATTGGGTGAGTTTCTTAAAGAGAGAGAGGAAACAGATAATGAGAGAGGGAAAGAGAGAATGAGAGAGAGAGAATGAAAATTTTGTTTGTATGTTTGTAATGATCAGTAATTAAAAATCAAAAATTAAAGACAGTTTTCAAAACTTGGATGGTTATAACATAAAAACAATGTCATATAATTTCTATTGGCATTTACAATTCAGAACTATGACACATTTTAATTTCATATACATGTAACTTTGTTCAATTAATCATTTTGTTTCATCCAAATTACAATCCATAAAGAGCAATAAAGCAATAAATTAAATTAAGTGCATGTTAAATATTGCATGCTGGATAGCAAATCATAAAAATATCTACCACCTGGTATTCAACTTCACTCATGTTGTCTACTGTTCAATATTGATAAAACATTCAATAATTACCCCCTGGTACTAACCATGAACATACACCACATTTAAAAATATAATTTGAAAATTTTTGAAAATTGTCCAGTATTGGTCATAAACAGCATTTTAAAAATTTTAAAAACGCATTCCCTGATATCAAGATGATATTTCGGACTTAAAATGTTTTGGACTTTATTTGGTTTTTAAACAATAATAGATGGAAAAAATAATAAAATAACCCAGAATTAATGTAAATTTTATTGTCTACAGTACAGTGCTATAAAACACTCTTTCAGGCCAACACTTAATATTAATTTTGGGAGACTTGTGACTAAATTTTTGATAAAAATCTCAGTAAAATAAAAAGAGGGGAAAAAAACCCCGAAGAAAATCCTAGTTTCATATGTTTGTCTTTCAACATAGATATTTATAAAAATGTGCAAATTAAATATCAAATAATATAGTAATATGTTTACTATAAAGCATTGAAAGATGTAAGAATTTGAATTTAAAACTAAGTAAATTGAAGGAGTTTGTGCACCAATGATTTGTATGATGTCTTTACCATAATTTTCCAACAAAATAAGAACTTAAATTACCTTGAATGAAACTTGGTATTGAGCTAAATAACTATCTGAAAACTTGCAGTTTCAATTCATGAGACAAAAATCCATGTTGATCCAGCTTAATAAAAAAAATAAATACAACCCTTTCTATGTAACATTTTCATTCAAGGATAACTTACCTAGTCTTTACTTAATGGTATGTTTATAGTCTTTAATGAATATACCAACATGCCTGCATGCACAGTAATTTCTCTATAAATTATCATAAATGAATTTACAATTCAAACACCTGCTGTTCACTAACAGTTATACAAATAACACCTGATTTTATTTTAAAATTTGTCCATGAGATATATCTTAATATACATCAGTCCCTGATCTGTTAACGTTTATGTCTTGGGGCCAATAAATCATAATGATATGAAATAATAGGTATTATTTTTGTGGGTACAAGAAGTATTACTATCTATGTTACATAATACTGAATAATTTCATACAACCCCAAAAACCATCAAACCAGGAATATCCTAAAGCCAATACAAGAATGCACAATCTATCTGAAGCTTTTATGTGAATTAAAGTACCAAGAAATAACCATGATTAACAAATGAAAGGCTTCCAAATCTAAAATCTTTATTTCTTTAATTCTGAAAATTCTTAACCTGCTCCTTATTCAATATTATACTAACATGGTCAAAACGAAGTTTGTGCTTTACATTAATAAAATTTGGCAAACTGAATTAGTATAAACTTTAAAACATTATATCATTCATATTTTTTTTCCATTTCCCTATATGCTCATTAAAAATACTTGTTAAAATTCAACTTTCTATGAGTATTATTTTCCAAATATTGGACAGAATTGAAATTGGTAATAAGTTGGTTTTGAGACATTTATGTCAGTTTGCAATTTTGAGGGGACAGGGTAAACCATCCCATTCCATTTATTAAAATAAAAAAAGTGCAAGGTTTCCCAAATTGAATTGAATTTAATAAGTTTTTGCATCATTTGTATGTAAAGTAGACTTTAACAAATATAAAGGTACAAATTGTAAAAGTTTGAGGATTTGGACATTTCCTGATACAAGAAGGATAAATCGTACAGTTGGAGACAATTTACTCAATGTAGGTAGCAATATGAGGCAATACATGCACACAACAGAATCCCCATTCACTGTTATCTATTAGCTCAAATGCAGCTACTCCAGCAGAGATAATTCGAGATGTTACGAGATCTCTTCCAACACTTACCCCCATGTTTTAATGCAGGACCAGCCTCTATCGGTATGACAAGAAGTGGAAATATACCACTTAGGCCTACGAGTACAGCGCCACCAAGAGAAAAGAACAATACTTCATAAAACGTTCTCTCAGCCGCAGGATCCGACATCGCGGATCGAGTTTCACTTGCCACGTCTTGTGAGAAACGATTAGGTGCACCAGTTTTTAAAGTCGTTCTATGTATTTCTCCATCTGCTAGCGGTATCACTAGTTCAGTGATAAAGATGACTGTCAACGGCAGCTGATATACAGCCATCGTGTACATAAGATTACAAGGCCAAGAGTCCAAATGATTATAGGTAGCCTACATTGTTTACGTGTTGTCTGCATTCAGCCTTCACCTTAGGAAAATCAAACCTCGTTTCGCAGTTTCGTATTCACTATTCCTTCATAAAAAAAAACAATTGGAAAACGTTTAAAGATATGATTGGCATAAGTAAATCTATATAAAATTCATCTTTCATACAATCCCTGACCTTATCTTTTCCATAAATTATCTGATAGCTCGTAGTTTCGAATTTCACTTTGACGTCACTCGACAGCTCGCGGGAAAAGTGGATGTAATATTTATCAATCGGTGCTCTATCTTGAGCGAAGTCAGAGATCAAACGTGTGTACAACTGAATACACAGTTGGCGAGCGCTCTTCTATATTTAAGCAAGGTGTCGAACATTTTTACGATGAGTGACGAAAGTATTGGTAGATGAAACTATTAAACAGTTTTTCTGCCTTAATTTTTATGCAATGGATATATACGATGTTGCTCAGGATGCGACTCAGATTGCAACTGCCACTAATAAATCAGATTATTGGTATATTTACCCGGTGGGTATAAACCGTAGTTAATAACCCTTCTTAGGTTCATTATTTTCCTCCTAGCATGAATTTATCAGTTCCTTAGTGGCTTCATTTCTCCTGGAAATAAAAAAGAAAACATACTTTTAGCATTTCTTTAAAAGTTATTTTTTCAGTTTTGTTGTTGTTATTTTTTTAATTTATTTATGAACAATTCTGTGGAAATATTTTGGCATATCTTAATTTTGTTATAGTAACTTGAAATCAATTTTGTTGTCATTGTATACCAGGGGTATATCCATGTAATTCCCCCTTTCTCTTTTTTTTCTTTCTTTCAGTAGTAATTAAAGCGTTTCATTGCCGAAATTTCCTTAGGCAGTTCTGTTCAATACAATTAGATTATCTTCAGTTGTTTTTATAATGAGAATTTCTGTTAATGTTTATATATGTAACATAAACAGATTAGCAAAGGAGGGATAAGATAATGGCTTTTTAACTTGATAAAGCTTTTTAGGTACTTAATCTTTGTTGGGGTCAAAAGCGCTTCAAATGCTAGAGGATTAAGTGTTAATGATAAAACCATTTTGATAATGTTAAACATCTTTTGATAACATATGGTTAATCCAGCTATTGTGCATGGTGTTTTCAAGACAAAAAAGATATATAAACCGGCTAGTATATAATGAAACCAAAAAAAAAAATCTTTATCATCTTGACCTCACCATTGTGGGTCTTAAATTTTTGAAAGATTTTTATTCTTCCACATGCCACCACGAAGAGAATTGATTGCTAATCTTCCAGACCTGAAAGTCTGATAAATTGATTTTAAGGTAGAGATAAAGCCAGCATGCAAAAAGAGATAGAAAGAAAAAAACACCCAAGTCAGGTAGCTCAGTATATTGATTCATTTCTTCTTTTTCCACTGCAGTGCATTTTCACTCTGTATTTGATATATAGTAGTGCAGAAAACATCCCGTGGTTTTTATTCGAAGGTGCTGACTGTGGCGATTTTTTATTTGTTATTATTGATTTCCCGCAATGTCCATTCATATCTTTCCCTTCATTGACCCCAGTGGTGAAAAAGATATATTATCTTCAGCATATCTGAGGCTGCACTTGATGAGATGGGGCTGGGATAATAATTGGAAATTGAATGGCACCATGAGTGAGAAAGAAAGCCATGCAAGATTATACGCACATATGCTTCTTCAACTCTCTGTTTTTCTTTTGTGCCAGTAAATCAAATTTATATTGCACTGTGATGCACTAGATTATTGAATTTTATAGGATATAAGTTAATTATGTTGGTACATGTGATGAAATTCAGAAAAAATTCCATCCACCCTAACATAGAATAATGATACAATCTTGGAAAGAGATTGGTCTGTTGCAAATTTCAAATGTACATCTAAACTGATTGGATGATTTTTAAGTAAACAAGAAAGAAAAATTGAAAATTCAGAAATAGAATTCTTTAGTGTGCTCATTATCACTAAGAGGCTTCCCATTGAAAGGCTATCAAAGTATCAGTATATTAGCACATATCATAAGTAAGTCTTGTGCTAATTGCTGTTGTTTTGGATTGCTGATGTGTAATTAATGTTTATCTGAATAAACTTAAATTTCCTAAAGAGAGGTGGAATCAGGAGAGAGAGAGAGAGAGAGAGGAGAGAGAGAGAGAGAGAGTTGAATTGAAAAAAATATTTGACATCCTTTACACAATTATTATGTATGTAAAGATTTTTATAAAATATTAGGTTTTCTTTTGATTCCTATAAAATGATTCCATTTAACAGGAATGAATTTTTCTGACTTATTTGTGAAAATGTATTTGGTTTCTTGAGGGAGAGGGGAGGGAACTTTAACGAAACATGCACACAACAAAACCAATGTAAAATAATCCCTAAATGTATATGTATATATACTTTGTAAAAACTTTCTTTTTCATTGACTTCAGAGTCTGACAATCCACAAGTTACCAGACAAACTCCTGCTCCACATCTTTTCGTTTCTGAAGCATCAAGAACTAGGAAAAGTAGCCCGCGTGTGTAAAAAATGGCGGCTGCTGGCCTACGATCCTCGATTATGGAAGAGCGTCTCCCTGAGGCCAGAATACGGGGGACTACATGTTCACAACGTGGACGCCTTGCTTACACTGATAGGAATAAGGTTTGGAGCCACCATGAAGTATATTGAGGTTCCGTGCGAGCTCATAACGTCACCCGTTTTACATGACCTTGCAAACAAGTGTCCGAATCTAGCCTACATGACATTAGACTTTGCCAATGCCATGCAGTTGCATGACTTCAATGATCTCAATGCCTTTCCGTGTAACCTCCGGAGTCTGTGTATATGTCTGTCGGAGGTGATTTTCCTGGAGGGGTTTATGAGGAGGATCTACAGTTGTCTGTCCTCCTTGGAAGTTCTCCATCTGATAGGTAAGCGAAGGGTGAATACCCCATAGAACACTGACACTCATTTTAGGTTCTTAATTACCAATGGTATGTCTTCAATTAAACTCTCTCCCTCTGTAAAGTTTTTTTTTGATATTCTTTGAAAATTATCCATTTCAAGAAGAATTTTTTAACAGAAAAAATTATTGTCCCTCATGTTCAACATTTGTTCAATCCTTAAAGTGCTGAGATATAAGCAAGAAAATGGTAGAGGGAGAAGATACATTATAAATTATTTCTGAATCATTAAAATATACTGTATACAGGGAAATATTCTCCCCCATTTTATTTTCGCCCCTTACGCCCTTGTTGTCAGGGGGCGGATTTAAGACTGGGGGAACTCCAATGTCTCAAATTATCTCTCTTAAAACACAACTGTGTCTAGGGGAATTCAAGACGGGGCAAAACTGTCTGCAAGTGTAGAAGGGCAAAAATTACACAGGGCGAAAATAACCCTACATACAGTACATATGGGCCATATATTTGGGGGTTTTATTGCGCATTAAAAAAATTACGAAAATGTTGTTTTTTGTTTTTTTTATCTGCATATGTTGACACTTTTTTTTTTTTTTATAACACACTATAATGGACTCTTTTTGCAATAATTTTTTTTCAAATAAAGAATAATTGAAAAAATAGCAAAAAATAGATCATCATTGAAAATATAAATAGATATAAGATGAAAGCTTCACCAAGTATAAAACTACACTTACTGAATTGTACTGAAATAGCATTACAAATACATTGCATTTGCGCTGGCTTTTAGGTCAAGGTCAAAAAGGGAATGAATATAGTAAAGCATTGATGTACTTTTATAGAGTTAAAGAGATCAAATGCATCAAGCAGAGCTTTTGTTGAAAACAAGATTTCAGGGAACAGATAAAAATAGAAAAAAACCTTTTTCATTATAGATCAGTTAAAAACAATGACATGACGTAATGCTTGATTAGGATAGCCATTAAGATGCTCCTGAAATATCCCAAATGTTGGGCAACATTGTAACAAAAAGCATATGTAACCAATCACAATGGTTCTGCTGCCTAATGTACATCGATTGTAGACTAAGACAACAATTTTAGGGGGAATCGAAAATACAGCGAATCTATCAAGAACATTTGCTTGCATTACATGGACAATTAGACTGAAGGAATTGACATCCACTTATTGATAAAATGCACTGTGCAATAACAAATAAGAAGAACTCAGGCTGCAAGGAAATTAAGCCACTGAATAAACACCTAGCAGGATTTTATTATCATTTTCAGAATACAAATTCTCAGAGCCTAACTAGAATGTTTTGTGACTCAGATATTTATATAGAGATTGAAAAATGTATTAGTTTGATTTTGGTACCTTAATACCAAAATTGGTTGCCAATAGCTTTGTGGTCATAGTAGCTGCAGATGTTGTTACTTTACATGCCTTTGAAATTCTTTAAACAGCGATCCTCAGTGGGGTTGATGGTGACTCTTAATCTGCTTATAAATTTGATAACTCTTCATTTTTCAGTGTTGGTGAGGGTCTGTTGGGCAAGTTAAAAAGTGAATTCAATTGTAAAATGTCTACAAACTTGTTGGCATCAAGTATATGTGTGTATTCACATAATGTGTTAAGATATTAGGTTAATATGTCCAAAACCAGAGCACATTGTTGTGTGGTGTAAATTTCAGGGTATTTTTTTCATTGGCATCTAAGGAATTTTAGCTCTATTACCCGTCAACCATCCCATAGGCTTACAGTTCTGTAGCTTTGGTCAAGGCTGCTTTTGGTCAACTTAAAAATTCTACCCAAAATGTCATCTGCAATTCCTGTAGGGTATTTTAGTCCACACCTCTCTTCTGTAGCATGTTGGGAAAGGATGCTAGGGGAAAGGGCAACTAGTACCAGAGGACTGAAACCCTGGGCTAGCAAAGACACATATTTGATTCAAGAATTTTGGTGTTTGGTCCTTTGATATTACCCGATTCATGTAGTGTACTTGTACAAGGTCA
This sequence comes from Magallana hongkongensis, assembly GCA_016163765.1. Lineage (NCBI taxonomy): Eukaryota > Metazoa > Mollusca > Bivalvia > Ostreida > Ostreidae > Magallana > Magallana hongkongensis. The sequence goes on from WFKH01010211.1 coordinate 26,468,498, forward strand.
AGGGTGGATGGGCCAGGAGTCTTTTATTGTAATCAAAGAGGAATAGGCAATGTCCTTATGTCAGACCATGTTGGCTCCGCTGAAGGTTTACTGTCAAAAATAAGACTGCCAAATTTTACATCCCTTAATTAATATTGCCTAGAGAGTACAAGAATCAGCTAGGTTTTATTCTGTATATCGGTAGTCATAGTATACTATCTGTAGTGATTGGAAATCTTGCGTTTAACATAGACTATGTTAAATACAAGATTCCCAATCTCTACAGAATTCATTATCAGTCATGTTTTTCATGTTCACAAATTCTTCAACTTGATAATAAAGTGATAATGATGTTAGCAGACCCCATATTTAATTTGAAAGATGTAATAAGTTCTGATTCTTAAGATTGCTCAAAAAAAAAATGTTGACTTTGATCATCATGTTAATTCCCCCTCCACTGAAGTTTGTAAATGTTTCTTTTTTTAATTAGATAAGCTAGGTTATACATGTAACTCCTTGCCAAACACTCTGAACTGGTGGTATAAGCTCAAACTAACCACAAACTGCGAGGCTCCAATTTTATATTTTTTCCAGTGCTGCGAGAGAGATTGTAAGTTGTTTGTAATTAATTCAACATTCTTCACTTGAAAACAAAGAACCCTGACAATTGTGTTAAAGTGCAAGATTGTACAGAAAAGAAAAAAGAATTAATTGCTTTAATTTCCTACACTTCTACGAATGCCACAGTGGATGCATCTGACTGCAAAATCAGAAACTAGGTTGAGTATGAAGCAAAGCAAATGTCCTGAAACACTGAATCTGGAACAATTTAGAGACTTGGAATTACATGATTGGTCAATGAAATGATGAGAACAGCTGAATGTAATCACTGAATTAGAAATGAATGCTAAATTGTATGATTATATTTACTTGGCTTATTATTGTATTTACCAGAAATAAAAGGTTTGGTACCTCCCTATACACAGCTGGATATTGTCAAAAACAGCCTTTGCTAACTTTTGAGAAAATGGAATATGAAGATAAAATTTGAAAATTGAAAATGACTTTATGATGCACTAGCATCATTTTTAAAATGGAAAAGCCCTAAAAATAAGTGATATAGGTCTTGGTTGTGAGTTTTTAAATAGATATTTCACACATGCATTCAACTATTCTTGAAAGAAAGTGATAAATGGATTTCAAAATATGAAATTTGAAAATTGAAAATGATTTTTATAATCACAGTGTTGGCATCATTATCTAACAATAGGTATTAGAGGTGTAGAAAAAAGATGAGGCTGAGTTTGTCTGTTTATATTAGTCGTGGGTTTATAAATAGAATATCACACATTTATTTACTATTCTTGGCTTGATGAACTTTATAAATGACTCGATCCAGCTGACAATCTACAAAAAACTTTTGGATGCTGATCGAAATCAGCTGGTAATTGAGCAAAGAGAATACCGCTGGTATATGGATTTTCGAAAGTTTTAACTTGAGAATATACTGGATCCTCATGCAACTTTAATTCACTTCATTGCTATGCAGTCAGATATGATATTGTGGTGCATGCAATTATAATTCAATGCAAACAAAAATGAATTTGTATTAAGAGCTAGGATATTCTGCATTCTCTGAAAAAAGGGGGAAAAACTATCATCTCTGATGTCCTGCAACATACTTTTTTCCCCCCATTTATGCTATTTTACTGTAATATATATATATATATATATATATATATATATATCAAAGTCTGAAAAGTCATTAGAACTGACCTCTTGTCATCATCACAGGACATATTTTGCTGCTCTTGTGTCTTATGCATTCATATTTAAATATGAATTGACATGAAACAAGACATTCCAGTAATCAATATATGTACATGTAGCAATAATGGAAGAATTTTAAGCTAAATAGATACAGTTTACCAGTAGATGTAAATGCCACCAACTAAACACTGAGTTGTGTTCTATGCAATGTACAACACATTATCTCCATACTATGGTCATTCCTCACCTGTAATTACACAAAGCTGCCATGTTGGTAGCAATTAACAATCAACTACATTCTTATATGAACCCAAAGTAATCCATGCCACATGTCTGCACATAATTGCAATGGTTATAAGCTAGGTCATAGCTACATATATACCTAAAGGTCCCATATACCTATTGAGCCAGCCAGGGTTCTGATTGGCATCTGTATGTACAAAATGTAAATGATATTTGACCATTGCAAAACCGGCACCCTTGCAAAACTAATGAATATTATTAAGGAACTTTGGAGAATTTTGGTGCAATATACATGTACTGCAAGAATTTCACCAAAAGAGGACCAAAATTTTTGCAGAGTACCGTAGATTCCTAATTAAACGCGAGGAATTAATATCCACGTAAAATTGCGAGAGGCACATCTCGTGGATTTTAAAATCTCGCTTTCATTTTTCTGACATGTAAACTAAATGAAACTATGATAAAAATTTGGTGTTTGCGATTTTATATTCTTGCGATTTGAAGCAAAACGGTTGATTCACGGAACTAAGTACTCGCGAAAAATAAGGAATCTACAGTAAGTACTTAAGTGATCCTCTAATTCTGTTTAAACAGACAAATGGTCTGAGGCAAAAAGAAAAAGTGAAGAATTTAGAAGTGAAATTCTATAACCAAAGCATACAATAAATATTGTATTTATTTACTTACAATAAAATGCTGCTCTGAAGCAGGAAAAAAAATAAATCAGTGGCTACATGGTGCTTAGCAATGCATTGCACTGCAAGAATAGGAATCGAGAAAGATGAAAAAAAATTCAGATGCAAAGACAAGCGTTGCCCTAGCTGTGAAGCCTCCATGAGAACTTTTGATGAGGCTGTAGAAGGTACAACACTGATTTGCAGCAGCTGTTGGAGTTATTATCGTTAGACATGATACAACATAGAATGCTCAAGATCTGGAGGCTGCCTGGGAGAAAGCAGTTAGCAACAGAGGGACAAACACTGTATACACACACACTCGATCCTTACACTAAAACAGTCATGCTGCTGATTGTAACATCTTTTTTGTAGGTTAATACCTGCAGCATTACGTGTATTTAACTATCCAATTATTGGTTGGTGCACTAGATATACTGTACCTGAACTATGTAAACTATCAGTATTACCTGACGATACACCTGTGTACTTTTGGTAGCTTTGTAATTGAGCTTCACACAATTTTATTTGTTTTAATGGTTGCACTTAAGTTAGATAACAGTTTAAACCTGAGCTGGTGAATCAATTTTTTATTGGAAGAGTGTATTTTTATGTACTTTTAGAATTTAATGCACCTAGAAAAGAACAGCTGTTCAGATATAAATAATTTATTATATCTTAAAAAACATGTTTAATTAAAAGTTTTTTGGTAGACCTGTGCTACAACCCACTAAAAATTCATTTAAAACTGCATAATGGACACTTTTGAAATTGCATGCTGTACAATCATGAAATATGCTGTTTTAATGATCATTTAAAGACATTTAAAGTACTTTGAACTGTTTGAAATGGAAATATCAATTTCAGTGCACAGTTTAATAATGTACAACAAAATCTGACAGAATTTATTTTTATAACTGCGGACATTTTTGTAAAGGAACAAAAAAAAAATTCATGATTTAAAAAAAAAAAAAAAATTTCAGGAACAATTTTGTCCTAAACATAACTCTGATATATTGATTGCAGGTACTTTTGAAATGTCCATGGAGGCAGAGGAGGACATATACGAAGTGATCAACATCGGGAAGATTAAGGCCCACACGCCCAACCTCCGGATAGTCAATATGTACGGCATCACCTTCATTGACGACTCACACATCGAGTTGCTCACCTCCAACTGTATCCACATAGAGACTCTGGCCCTCAACTTCTGTCTCCGGGTCAAGGGGTCCTCCTTCAAGTCCTTGGTGCAACGATGCAAGAAGCTCAAAACTCTTCTACTGCAACATACTGGTACCGTTATAATTTACAAGATATAATTTTTTCATTTGATATTTAACATTTTTTATGTCGATATTTGATGTGATAAAAAACAAGAAACAACTAATTTTGAATAGCTGCAAGATTGTATCTGATTTATACAATTATTCTTAACCAAGGTGAAAAAATTACAAGATGTGTGAGTTTTACACCAAAATCTACTTTTACCAATAGAATTAAGTTTCATTTTATGTGACTTGCTATAGGTTAGAATGTGTTTGGGTGAGAAACTTATAGTGCTGAAAAACTCTAGTTACATAAAATGTATATGTCAATATTAAGCAAATGAAATAATATTAGTAAAACCAACTCAATTTGCAAAATGTACTGATATTTGTGTAAATCAGTCATTTTTTCCATGAGGATTCTGCATTCGCTACTTATGAATTTTCCATGAGGCTTTATTATAACTTCTGTTTGAGTAGCAATTACAAAATGACACTTCTGTTTGAATAACAAGTTCAAGTTGACACTTTCGCTGATCTGGTTACAGGGGTGGAAGATCATCACATGATGGCTGTTCCCTGGGAGACATCCATTATCTCTGAACTAGACCTGACTTCAACCGAACTCTCAACAGAGTGTCTAGAGAACATTCTTCTGCGCATGCCAGGCTTTACCTATCTAGCATTAGGATATTGTGAATTTTTCTCAGATAGGGTATGTCCTTGACCTCCATCTATGGAATTTTAATTATGAATAAATTATGCATAAAATCTTTCATCAGAATGTTCACTCCCCTATTTTCAATACAAGGTTTGATATTGACCTTCTTTGATGACCTTGTAATGACTTTGAAATTAAGAGTTGTTCATTCTCTTTCTCTGTTTCCCCTCTACCACAAGTTGTTTTGTTATGTACATGTATACTACCTTTTTATCTATATACTTTTCAGTAAATGGACAATACATGTTTGTTTCAGATTTTGGATCAGTTGTCACAGAAGGGAAAATTCAACAATCTGAAAGCCTTGGACATTAGTCACACACATGCCCTGTCTGAGAATGCCATCTACCAGTTCCTGCAATCTCACGGACACCATCTGACAGGACTCATGTGTTGCGGGAAACCCAAACTTACCGAGAATTTCTGGCTTAATGTCATTGGATTCCTCACTAGCATTAGGTACATGTACTGTTGTCACAAAATAAGTATATGTTTTATTTATGGGAGAGTTTATAACAACAATCGGAACCAATATTGTAAACCAAACATTGTATACCATTAATGTCTTTGAGATTTTCTTGCAACCTCTTCTCTTTGATGTTTACCCATGCTGATTCAAAACACACTTCTAGAACTATAAATGAAATAACTACTTTCTTACAAAAATTATATGTTTATTATATTACGGTAATAGCCACATATAAGTTTTGCAAATAGAAAATGAAAATCTTGGAAATACCCCATACACCGAATTATAACTCACTCAGAGTCAAAAGGTAAAGATGAATGTCTGCTAAAATATCTAGGAACTTGGGACACACCATGTGAGCTGCGTTTAGTATATCAAAACAGTTCATGTGCATTTTTTTCTCTGTGTGATGAATTTATACTCCAAGAGCATTTAGATTATCTGAAATTGCATTTGGTAGATGTGTTATATGTTCCAATATTTCAAATCATTCGGTGAATTCTCCACACGCAAATTGCAAATCAATCACTGATACGCATAAACAATTTAATACACTTCCTTTTTTCTGCCCTCTTCTCTGGAAGAAAAAGACCTTGTAATGTGATGAATTATGAGTGAAACAAATTGCTTACTCTCAATGCTAATAAAATCATCCCTTTGGTTTGTTTTTGCCTTTTAGCTATCTATTATGAAATCAGCGAGTTCTTTGAAGAGCAATATCTGCTTTTCTACTTGAAGAAGCCAGCTTTAACTAACATTGTACAGTAATTATTAGTTTGGCACTTGATTTAGAGCCAGAACAGGGATAAGAGCTCATTACCATGAACATTATTCAATATGTATGCCTACATGGTCACAATTATTGTCTCTAAACGCATGTCAGCAAATTCCCCCCCCCCCCCCCCCCCCCCCCCCCCCAAAAAAAAAAAATTACTGAATATCTTCATTTCTAACTACATCATATTGCAGTTTTTTAATTATAGTTTTTAGGGAGTTTTCTTGGGAAAAGTAAAAGTTGTAATTGGAGACAAAATTTGAAATATTTGTGCTCACTTAAATTTTTTTAATAGACTTTAATAATGGCATTGTCAAAATCTGAAGAAGAAATTTCTTTACCCTATTTCCTGTGATTAGAAATTGATTTTTTTCCTTTTTACCTGCTCAATTCTAGTATTTTAGCCTAAGTCTATTCCTTATAATTAAATTATTGAGCAGCATCATGTAGAAAAGCCAGTAAATCTGCAGGCATTGATTTTCATATTTTGTCTTTTATGAAGATGATGCTTTGAGAGTAGCGGAGTACGAGAGAGCGGAATCAGATGCTCTTGTGATTTTGATGTACCTATTGATCATTAATAAGGAGATCTCTCTGTATGTACCACTGGGGTTGATCGCTTTGTGATAAATAGCATCAACTGAGTACAAACATAGGAAGATTTTGCTGAGTCAAATTAAGTACAATTTCTTAGCCGATAAAATCTCTTTTTATGTTGCCAAGGTTTTTTTTTCTCTCTCTAATGCCAAGTCTGGAATTAATTCAGATGGCTTATTTTATGTCAGAACTGGAAATCCCTTGTCATCAGAAGAGTCATTTTTTTTTCTATTTCTAGCATTTGTAGCCTCCAAAATGGGTTCCAGGGTTTGCAGTTGCTATTGAATTGTTAATTGCAGGTTATTTTAGGAGTAAAAGTTCTCCAAATAAATGTAAATTAATCGCTGCAATGACATAAAATTGCCGTGAAATTGTCCATAATGTTTGTCTTTTCTCCTTCTTTATTCTGTAGGGATGGGCTACCCTATGTTAAGGCTATAGTTTGGTTTTCAGTGATGCTGACATATTGACATTTAGAATTTATTATTAGGTACCTGGGAAATAAAAAGCCTTTTACTGGTTAAAATAAAAAGACAGGTTTGATTGGGCATTAATTAAATCCTTGTGCAACAGTATTTGCCCACTCCTGTTTTTTGTAATAGTAAATAACATGCACATACTACATTTTAAAATGTTTTTAAAAGCAAAGAAAATTAAGAAAAAAAGAAAAAAAGCAGAAAAAAAAGATTGTGATGGATAGGGGGGTGGGGAAAATGGGTTGGGTGTGGAATGTTACATCAAACTACCATCCCTGAAATGTTCTACTTTCTCAACTTGAACAATGAGCAAATGCTGGACAAAAGATTAGCAATAGCTGAAAAAAACACTGAATAAAATTTTGTGATGGTTGGTGAATATTAATGCAGAATGAATAGCAATTAAATGCAAATTTCAAATGAACTTTTCAGAAATGAGCTAATGCAAAACAGTAAACACACAATGAACACAGGAAGAAGTTTAGAATGCATCATAATTATTATCAAGTTACCAAAAAGTTTTGAACTACCATATTTCAATTTCTATTAGATCTATATGTACATGGAAGTGTAAAGGTTACCCTACTTGTGATTTCAAAGTTTTAAAGTTATCTCCCTTTATTAAACTGTCCCTGATATATCACCACTACTCTTAGATATTTCAACTGCTTCCATTATCAGTTTGGAGAATAATGTGAAAAAAAAATCAAACTATTACACATGAAATTTGGAGTTACAGGTGCACAGAAAAAATAGTTTTCCAAGCCCAGCATGCTGATGATTTACAACAGCTAGTCCCTATAAGTTTTTTTGAATTCAAAATCTCTACCCTTTTTGGAAGATGAATGCTGGTTTCTTGTTACAGAGTGTGCGTGCTGGGAACTGCCAATGGATGGTTTTTACGGATCCAGAGCAAGGTGCACATTGATCAGGTGATAGAGGGTTTCGCCCAGAACTGCTCCCGTCTGGAGAGACTGGAGATCCAGTGGGATCCGGACACAATTCGATTCAGCGACAAGAGCAACAAGTTTGTGGATCACATCAGGTAAGGTTTTATTGGTTACG
>WFKH01010211.1:26515836-26527936 GCA_016163765.1 Magallana hongkongensis
TTTTTTCAATTTACATCCCATTTTGAATTTATAAATCTTACAAGCTAAATAAGAAATAATTGTATTATTTTACAAGTTTTTTAAAAATTTATTTCAACAAAAAAAAAAAATACAAAAAACAAAACAACAAAAACTCAGTTACAGCATGTGTTCATTTAACAATAAAATTCAAAACAGTGTTCAAATTATGGCACACACTTTTGACATTATCACAATAAAAAAAAGAAAGATATATAATATCCTTTTTTGTGATGTCACAATAGGCGCATGTTGAATATTTATCATAATTAACATATTTGTTTTGTTTGATCCCCAAGTAAGATCATCGTCGGAACCCACGGATTTCTTTCTACACTGCTTTATAACGGATAGAAAACCCGTGGGTTCTGACGATGAAGTAAAATCGTCCATTAGTTCTTGTTGTGTGATTTTAACGGTTTTTCTAATAGGAAAAAATTATTAGTTTATAATATTTGAATTTTTTCAGCAATGAAATACATTTAGGATAGAACATTATTTTTTTATGGATGAAAAAGAGCAATCTTTTTTATTGCATTTTGAAATAACGATACGTATTAAAAAAAGAACAAAATCAGCAGATATTTGTTGGGGTTATGGAAATCGTGATAAATGCATTTTAAAAGGAACTTTCCATTTCGTTGGGCTGGAAAAATCGGTTGAAATCGTTTGAAATATATATTACATCTTATATAGATATATTGATAATGGGAATCCATCTTTACACCATCGTGCATTTGTTAAAGTAATATGCTTTCTTTCTGTTCAAAGGTAAAACTTTGGGTTGGAAGGGGAAATGCTATCTTAAACATGTTGAAGAACATTAAGTGAAAAAACAACTTTTATTATAAAAAGGCCGTGGTCACGATTTCTCTTATGTACCTATTTTGTCGAGGCACAAAATCGAAAAGACTTGACCGAGTAATAGATTTTGTTAAATTCAATTTCATAACATTTTTTTTTAAAAAATCATCCGAAGATTGATACATGCATGATTTGTTAGTACGAAACAATGAGTTTGTTAATTTTAATATTAACTCCTGTGCATCTAGCAGACAAACTGAACTGGTTTCTCCTCCGAATTGTGAAATTATTTGTCCCTGGTTCTGATGTATGGGCGTAGCGTTTTATAAAGCTTGAAAATGTAGTCTTTATTTTGAAATATTTTCTTTATGCCTGGCAGGGAAACTGAGTTTATGCTTGCAATAAGCGTAGAAGTCTTTACAAAATTTGTGAAGATCATAAAATATTAGGTCAAGTTTTCGTAATGTAAGGGCTTCTTTAAAGTGACTTACTACACCTTAAAATAGTTTCTGAAATCAACAGAAATTTTGTTTTATAAACATAATTTATTGGATTTTTTTAAAACACAAGCACACCAATTATAATCATACATGTATAATTAAAGTAATGGATTGAAACATTCAGAACACTGACATACATATGTAATCTTCACTCACACACTGACACATTCAACCTTAAGCACTGCTAGTAAGTGGTTACTGTGTAAACTAAAAAAAAACAAACAAACAAAAAACAAAAAAACCCAACCAACCAAACAAACAAAAATAAAAATAAAAACAGAAGCAAAATTAAAGGAAAACCCCCCAAAATCTTATTATAAAATAAAAAAATCATATGATTATTCAAAAATAATATTCCAGTTGACCCATAGCTTTTTAAAGGTATACAGTTTTTGTGTTTGAATAGTTGCGTATTTTTTTATATCACATTTTATCTTAAGATAATATAGTAATCCAGCAATATTTGCCAATTAATTTTGCATCAAGCAAGCAAATATGTGTTGTTTGGATATAAAATGATGAAATTGTTAATTTTAACTTAAGGGGAGACAGGACGTTGATTACGTGACTTTTGTTAATCGCATGACAGTTTTTATAGAATATATAGTAATAGCTAATAAGCTTTGTGGATTTCAAGTTGTTTTAATCTTTAATATAATCTATAGATATGTAAAGAAGACATCTCCATTTTGATGTGTGCCCAAAAAACCCCAATTTTTCAGTTCTTTTTCATCCGGTATGATAAACAACTAAATCTGAATTTTTTTAAACCAATCCACACAATTTTTGTCTTATAGGTATTAATCTTAAGACCAGAAAAGCTGGAATAAAAATCTAGCGGTATGGTTTGTATTGCTTCAAACAAAGATTTAAGTAAACCATAAGGGCTAATAAAGTATCATCAGCATATTGTGATATTTCATGTTCTTTGTTATTTAATGACAATGTCTTTTTATCTTTGTTTTGCTTTACATGTATAAGGTCAAATTGTGTTTAAAGACAGTCACTCTGTAGAATGCATGCTTTGAAATTTGTGTTTAAAATCTTACTTCACTGGATAATATATTGACCCCCCCCCCCCCCCCCCAAAAAAAAGTAGAAAAAAATAATTAAAACCCTTAACATAAATGACCAAGACATATAGTCGGAAGATTTCTCTAAATCTATGAAGACTAGCAGACCAGGGATATTGTGTAACTCTGTATAAGACATGAAACCATAGACGAAGAGAGTATTGTCTCCTATATACCTGCCCTTTATGAACCCAGACTGTGTTTTTAAATTATGTAACCTGAATTTGTTTTTTATTCTACAACTCAGACATCCAAATATTATCTTGTATAATACATTTAAAGAGTGATTGGACGACATACTTAAAAAGAATTGTCTTGTCACCTTTTCGGTAAACATGAGATGATTCAAAGTCTTTGAGAAATGGGGAGCTCTTTCTTTAGTAGAAATTTACTTGGTGATAATAGATAGCAAGATGCATAAGAAGTGTATAAGTCAAATAGGCGAAAGATTATGCAATTTTGGAAAACAAATATGATTTTCTGAATTTACTTCGGTGAGTATGAACAAAAGCCCCGGCCCAGGCGGATTCGAACTCCAAAGCTCGATATTTTAATCGATTAATACAAACAATTTAATAAAACATTTAAATCGCCATCTTATGACGTAGTGTCTTAAAAAGTATAAGTTTTGATGTAGTGTGGTACCTTAATAGTAATAATGCTTTTATTATTTAAAAAAGTATTTTTTTTCTTCTTCTGATCCTCTTACAGGCAAATTGTGTGCATAGGCAAGAAACCTTTACAAAATCTGGATTTCATGACCCCCTCTTTTGATGGCTATTAATCATAAAGTAAAAAGGCACTAATTGGTTTAAAATTCATCTTCTCTTTTACTTGATGAAATATAACAAAAAAAAATATCCAGAAAAAATATTATCACACCCTCCAAACCTGTCCCTTTTGTTCTTTTAACTTAAGTACTCCACAGACTCAACTACGAATGGTCCAGACAAAAAAAATTCGTTTAATCCCTCACCCCCCCCCTCCCCCTCCTCCAGGCCAACGCCCTGATGTCTAATGAATAATACAATATTCATAAAACAATTTATATTTGCAACCCTAAGCACCCTTATCCTTTTCCATGAAATTAGATGATGAAGAGGTCTCGGGGCCTTAAAACTTAAGAGCTCACTTTTGATCTCGGTCTCACTTTTCCGGTATATATTTTATTTGTAAAAGTGAGACATAACAAAAGTGAGCACGTCTAAGTTTAATGGCCCTGGGACCAGTTCTGATTATTATTTATTTATATGTATGATAAATTGTTCGAAGAAAAATCTTCTTGAGAACCAAATTGTACAAAAACTTCCTCGTGAATAGTTAAGTTGAGGTAAAGAGTTCAAATCAGAACAACATTGATTAGGCACCCAATAGGAATCAAAAATGTATAGAAATAATCAAGTAATTTATTTTACTAATTTGAAGGTTATCCGCTGCTAAATAAAAAAACCCAATCATACTATTTTATAAAGACCCAAAAATGTCAGGAAGGGGGCAACAAAAAGAGGATTGTTCCGTTGCTGAAGATTTGAAGCCGCTCTTAAGTAGATTGTTATATATTTGTATAACAACTGAGAGAATTCTTTTCAACTATTTAAAATTGCTATTAGTACATTTTCAACTTATCAGAAATAAGTGTATTATCTCTTCATTAGATTTTTAACATTTTGCCGGTAAAACCGGGTTTTTCCGCTTTCTTCTTCTTCGTGCCTGGCTCCAATGTTGGGCATTTTTGCACATGTTTTGGGCAAAAGTGTTTAATTCCGTGCCAGAATTGGCAGGGGGGGGGGGTGTCCTGTTATTGTTTCAATATTCAGTGCCAAGTTCCTCCAAATTGAGAAATGTACATAAATTTGAAGGGAACCTTTTTTCTTTATCAAATTGATTTAGTGATTTGTTTTGTATTTAGTGTTTTTCTTGAAGATTCGTGAAATAATTTTGACCTGAATTTGAGTAGTCTTTTATTTTAAGCTCGTATTCTAACAAGATGAAAACCGTTCGTCTAGTCTCTTTCATGCACTAGCACTAGCCTGTGCTGAGATGGGAGGACAGTCCATGCAACACCAGAATTGGAACACCTGCTGCATCTCTAGATCTACAGCCCTTCCTCTGTACTTGCTATGTACTGATGTGCACCTGGTCATTAGCACTAGCCTGTGTTGGGAAAGGACTCACCAATTCATCAAACAGATTTCACTTATGAAAGACCTTAACTACAACTCTCTTGGTTACTTCGGTCTTACTGCTACCTGATATATGCTTTTTAACAAGATTGAAATGGAATTTTTATCGAAAAAATCACAAGTACAAACATGTGCTGGGAAATTTAAAGAACATAAGAAAATTGGAAATATATTTTCTTTAAGCATATTAAAAATATATTAATTCCTGGTACTTGATGAACTTGTATGTTTATCCAAGCAAATCTAATACACAAACCTCTGCATGCATGGAAATTATTGATTCCACGAAAGAGGGTTAAACTTTGAGAAAACCAGAGTTCCTTGCTTATGCTATAATTTTACCGAGTCTATTAGTACAATGTAGTTAGTCCCAAATTGTTTAAATCGTCAAGAGGAATATCCTACTGTTACCTGTACTTTCTATGATAAATTGGTTATGACGTCTAAGCACATTCTAGGATATGTAATTGTTTTTTAAATACCTAGTTTTTGTTTTATTTTTACGAAGTTTGTCAATCTTTTCATGCACAACTTATTGCGGGGCTGTTTTTTCGTGTGCTAGACATGTTAAAGCTAGTCGTAGTGGTACAAACGTTACAACTAAGCATTGAAGGTTAGCAGATCTAATTCCCACAGTAAGTTCTCATTATACATTAATATGATCCTTAAAAAACGCCTTCTGATTAGTCTTAAATCTAATGTGACATAGCGAATAAACACCGTACTTTCTGAACATCAAAGGTCTCTACTAAACCGTATGTTGTTTCGGTAAAATTTATCAGTAATGAGAAAAATATTTTTTTTATGGGGGATCAATTTTGTATTCTCTATCACAATTTTGCAATAAATGTATAATGTACAAGTGTATAATATACATTAACATATTTTTACAATCACTGTAATTTGTGATACCATGTAAATCAACAATCAGATACACTTATTAAAATAGAAGATTCCAATGGCATAAATAAATTCACCAAAAAGAACCAACTTTAATCTATGATTATATCATTTTTTTTTTTAGAATTTTATTGTCTTAATATATTTTTTTTATATGTGACTTAAGTAAGAAAGAAGAAAATAATATATGCTTTATTCCATTAAATTAGGTACTAATAAATAAAAAGAAAGACCTATTTCAGATTGGTAATTGTACAGTGCCTTTTCAAACATTCAATATGACATCCTCGAACCAATTTCCTGAGCTAGTAAATATGTTTTTGATATTTTCTCACAAATGAATATAAGTTGAATTGAAATCTCGGCTGATTTTCCGATAGAATTTCTGGAAAAAAAATAAAAATGGACATTGATACATTTTACATACAGCCGGATAGATAGATAGATAGATAGATAGATAGATAGATAGATAGATAAATAGATAGATAGATAAATAGATAGATGTAGATAGATAGATAGATTGTACCTGTTTTATACACAGAGTCTATTGTTACAAGAGTATCCGGATGGACACTGGCTGCAAGATGCCCCTTTCTTACAAGGTCTTGCATTATTGAAGCTGCCTCTTTAACAGAAATAACAGTTATTTTTAAGAATATATTTACAAGGACAAATTAAGACACTGGTTAAAGCTGTAACACAATGTTCCTGAAAGTATGTAGGAAAATAACATCTACACTTTGTATATACTATTTTCAAAATAAACCATAAAATTAAATCAGCTAAAAATTGTTATTTTTCTCATCATAAGTTGTGAAACACCGGTGCTCTATTTTATATTGTTTTTCTTTTACGTCATTATTTCGTTTTTGGTTTAAAATCAAATATTTCTATCAAGGCTATATAGTGCTATTTATACAATTCTAAAACATCGATAATATCATTTATACCTTTAAGAGCTCAAATCCTCATAAGCTCATGAATAAATAATTTAAAGTATATCAGTATCAGCAAATAGTATTATAGAGCATTTAAAACAAATATGTACTTGTAAACTGTGTAACACTGAATCATTGTTTATTGGATATTTTAATATGGATTAAATACTACATTCATCATGACTTTGCTAAATTTATATATTAAGCTGTGCCCTTCTCCGTAGTTGCAGACTTAGAAGTAATATCGTTGCCGTGGACATTCAACTGTTGCACATTCGCCATATTCCGTGTTTGCCCAATTAACCAGCAGAAGGTTAATAGAATGAAATATCATCTATTATTTATCTTTAATATTAAATTATATCTAGTCATTTACTTTTATATGCATGTTACTCAAAATATCGGGACAACGTGTCAGATGTATTGAACAAAGCATTCAAAACAACTCATAGACTGATATTGAATTTTGAGTTGTGAATTTTTTTAGTATTAAACATACTTAATATGTATAACTACTGCAAGCAACGTCGCTGCAAGTGTTGGAGTCAAATTCATAGTATTGTTTTTGGCTGTTCCACATGTCAACGATATATCCAGCGGAAACGGGATCTACAAATTCGAACTTTTTAAAAATGGATTCTGAGGTTCAATATTTATATTAACTATCAACAATGATTTTTAAACTTTTATCTTAGACAAAACATTGCCTCTGATGAAATATCGTGAACGATCATTCTGTAAAGCATGGGACAGATTTGATAAAAAAAATATTCCAATAATAAAACCTTAAGTAACTCAATTTGGTTCATTATAATTTAAAAAAAAGATAAAACATGCCGTATCCCTTATCGACTGATGATTTTTTTTAATTCAAAGATTATCAGATAGTATATCAGCATTATGATTTTGTATTAAAAAACCATACTTATATAGCAGAATGATCTAAATTGTTCTGTGACGTATACTAGTATTTACGGTGACATATACATGTACTGGACACATGACAAAAAGCAAACGTAATTCCATGTCCTAATCGTAATAAACTTTATAAATTGTGTAAAAGAAAACTGTAAAGATGGATAGAAACTAAGAAATAGAAACTTTACATGGTGTGAAGGCAATCGTTTGTCCAACCAAATAAAAGGTTTGCGATGTTGGAAAATTGTTTTCAAATTCACATTTCTCCGCATGTGTCCTCGCAAAACTAGCAATTTCGGCGCTCCATTTCTAAAGTAGACAAAGTATCATTAAATGGACTTGTTAATTTGAATTTTTCTCAATTTATTTTTCATAAAAGACCACATTATGAATCAATTAACCAGTACGTTGTAGTTTAGAAGATTACCAGTTTTGGCATATTAGTAGCAGATGGGCTGACATCACCCCTTCGAGCATTGAGTTCCTAATAAACAAGAAAATTAACAAAGTTAGGTTAGCATGTTCGTTAGAATAAAATGAACAAATTGATGTACACAACTTTAGAAAATAGAAAATGAAATAGCGTCGAAAAACTTACACTGAGGAACTCGATCTGAGCCACAGCACCAGCGACGAATAAGGCGAAAATCAGAACAGACATCGTTGAGAGTCGGAACCAGAGTGTTCTATGGCTGTCCCACCCGGTGTATTTATAGGTGGGGGTAATTTGGTTGAATACTTGTACCATATTCTTATCTGATTGCGTCACATTAAGTCATGCAGTGAACGAATTAAAAAAAAAAAAAAAACCCTTGTTTTTAACCATTTTAACACGCATTCATTCTCCGTGAAAAACGTCGACGGTTGCAAATTTATTATTCGTTTCTTGGAAAACATAATAAATTGAACTTACGGAGGTAAACTAGTATCAAGAAAAAGAAGCAAATGAAAGAAAGGTATAAAGTTTCAGTCTTTTGGTGTATAGAGGTGGTGTATGTGAAAATCCCTTCATAGTGAGACATTCCCCAAAAGACTTGGCTGTATGGTGAGGTTTCTCCCTGGAAAAATAAGCGCATTTTCTCTCTGGAAATCAATCGCCTGAAAATAGGAAACAACATATCGTATACTTATCATTGTTCCGTCGCTGAATCTCAAGTAGATTGTCATATAAATCGTATAACAATTTAGATAATTTTTTATCTTCTTTATTGTGAAATAAGTGTATTATCTCTTCGTTATATTTTTAACATTCTTCCGGTAAACTCGGATTTTCCCGTTTTTTGTCACAAGTGTTTAATTTCGTTCCAGAATTGCCGGGGATGTCTTGTTATTATTTCAATATTTAGTACCAAGTTTCTCCATATTAAGGTAAATTAATTTGAGGGAAATTTTTTTTAATTAAATTCATTCAGTGCTTTTTTTTGTGTTTCCCTTGAAAATTAATTTTATATACAGTTTTGACCTTTGAGTATTCTTTATTATTTTATTATCATATTCTAACATAATTAAAATCGTTCGTCTAGTCTCCATAATGCACTAGCACTAGCCTGTGCTGAGATGGAAGCACAGTCCATGCAACAGCAGACTTGAGACACTTTTTGCATCTCTAGATCTACAGTCCTTCCCCTGTACTTGCTATGTGCTGGTGTGCACCTGGCCACTAGCACTAGGCTGTCCTGGGAGAGGAGTCACTTATTCATCAAACAGATCACACTTATGAAGGAGCTTATAAACGACAACTCTGTGGGGGACTTAGAGCTTATTGTTACTTGATTAATAAATTAAACCGATTTATTTATGATTTATTTATTAATCTATACTTTAGCAATTACTTATTTAAGAAATAAAGTACGAGTTTTCGTGAATGTTGCAGAATAACCTCCGAGATCGAGAAATGTTGTTTTGAAATATAAAAGCCGAGGCGTTAGCCGATGCTTTTATATTTCAAACAACATTTCGATACCGAGGAGGTTATCCTGCAACATTCACGATAACAAGAACTTTATTTCTATTCTACTAACAGCCCAGTATTTCTACAGATCGTTTCTCCTATAGAGAGACGATCTAGGTCATTTTGACGGCTGTTCCGTGTAACCCCAACGGTTTTGTTAGTAATGTTTACATGTGTATCGATCAAAGGAATCACATGCAGACGACAGAATTTTTCTTTGGATTTTTAATACTCTTCACTTATTTATAAAATATCTTTGAATCATATTTCTAATATTTTAAGGGCAATTTAATACGATTATTATTATTACACGTTATATATTTTATGTAAAAACACGCAGTGAAAATGTGCTAGGGAGGTCCTAGGAACAGTCGCATTGATCTCTTAAAAATAAACATTTGAAGCAATACACATCGTTTTGACTGGAATTAACACGTGAAATTGACATGGTTTTAAAACTTTTTACGGATTGAGGTTGTACTTTCATGATCAGTGCGAGACAAATAGGTATTTCTGATCTGATAATTTACTGATGACGTTCGTGGTATATTGGAGAATAATGTCCGCGGCATCTCTTTGATCTCGGCAATAACTGTAGTAGAATTACATAAAAAGTCTAATCTCTATCTCTGATTATAACATTTTATTTAGAATTCAATGTATGTCATAACCTTATTACTTAAGTAAGAAAGAAGAAATTTTGCATTATGACATGCTGTATTCCCAAAACTTTCTACCATTTAAACTTAAAAGATACGAGGGTTGTCCAAAAAGTTTGTGGACACATGTAATTTTATTCAAAATAACGGCGCCATTATCAGGAAAGTATTATAATATTTTAATATAGAGTAATAATCTATATGCATAAAAATCAGAGCAATGTATATTTTTGTATTGGAGTTACCACTATATATACATTGCCTATACAGGCCGCACGGCCCAGTCTGACGTTGAGTTATAACGACGTTTCTATAACATCGTAGTCCTGGGTTTACCTGAGAGTAATATGCCGCATTCACCGTTTGGTCAGAGGGTGCAATCGCATACTCTATCAAATTATCGTTTGTGCCACTTGTGGATAAGTAAACTCGAACTATTTCGATGTTTTTCCTATTTTCTCCATTGTTTGTTTTGTTTCTATCGGTGTTTTACCTCATTCGACACAATTTTACGGTGGCGCGCTGTTCCGTGCGGTCAGCTGACGTCGCTTTTTCAGGCGTTTTTAAAGACATGTTCTTTCCGTAATATCTTTTAAAAGTCCTCTGCTAGTTTGAAAATAGCTTCAAATGACGTATGAAAATGACCTACACCATACAGACTACATCAAAATAGAAGATTATGAAGTTTTGAAATGTTTTATAAAAACTGTAAATATTCATATCTAAAAACTCAATTACAAAGTTTAGACAATTTTTACGCTGGGCCGTGCGTACTTTCCCCGACCTTTTGATACATTAAAATTTTAGTTTATTTTTATGGAAAACATTCAAAACCACTTTAGTTTGATTTAAAATTTTATGACAAAGATTTAAATATACAATATGTTTATATTAACCCATTTAAAATGACAAAAACGCCATTGTCCACGAACTTTTTGGACAACCCTCGTACTAGTAAATAGACAGGAGGATCTATTTCAACTAAGTAATTTTACAGTGCTTTTCCAAGGAAACTTTTTCTTACACAAATAAAACTACTAAACAACTGTAGCATTCATGAAATCAGAGTTTAAAAAGTTTGTTAGAGTCCATTGCAGTTGAATTGAAATCTCGGCTGATTTTCCGACAAAATTCCTGAAAAATAGAAAAAAAATTAAAAATATTAAGATGTGCATTGATACATTGTACATACAGCCGGATAGATAGATAGATAGATAGATAGATAGATAGATAGATAGATAGATAGATAGATAGATAGATGTGTACCTGTTTTATACACAGAGTTTATTGTCACAAGAGTACCCTGATGGACACTCGGTACAGGATATTCCTTTCTTGTAAGGTTTTTCATTAATGATGTTGCCCCTTTGGGAAAAACCCTTCTGTTTTACTTAACGATGATTTAATGATATATTTAAAATGATAAATTAAAAATTGATATTGGTTAAAGCTGTCACACAATGTCTTTAAATAAAGATAAATTAAAGATAAATTGATATTGGTTAAAGCTGTCACACAATGTCCCTGAAAATAACATCTAAACTTCGTATAAACTGTTTTCAAAATAAAACATAGAATTGAATCATCGAAAGATTGTTATTTTTCTCATTATAAGTTGTAAAACATCAGTTCCCTTTATTGTCTGTTTGATGTCATTATTTCATTTTTGGTTTTAAATTAAGTGTTTCTATTGAGGCTATATATTACTATTTTAAAAAATCTAAAGCATCGATAATATCAATTATACTTCCAAGAGCTCAGATTCTCATATGCTCGTGAAATAAATAATTCAAAGTATATCGTTATCAGAAAAAAGTATTATAGAGCAGATCATTTAAAACAAATACTTACTCTTAAACTGTGTAACATTTGTAGATGACTTTGCTAAAACATTTCATAAATACGTACCCTTCTCCGTAGTTGCAGACGTAGAAGTAATATTGTGGACATTTAACTGTAGCACATCCGACATATTCCGTGTTAGCCCAATTAACCTAGCAGAAGGTTAGGTGATATATCAATTGTTATCTATCTTAGATATTACATTATATCGCATTATTTACTTTGATATGTAACTCAAAAAATCGGGACAACGTGTCAAATGTATGGAACAAAGCATTCAAAACAACTCAAAGTTTAATTGTTATATATTAATA
>WFKH01010211.1:26551993-26571400 GCA_016163765.1 Magallana hongkongensis
AAATTGTTAATGCTAATATGAGTACACAAACCAATTATCTTTTAATTTCATTTTTTATTTCAACTTTTAAAACAGTTCTGCATGTAGACATTTGTATCCTTATGATAACAAATACACAAGCAGCCATTGTTGTGTTTTGACTTTTTTTGAATACAGAGCCTGATCCCCAACCCCCAATTTTTTTCCAATGTTTTTTTCATTTTCAAAATGAAATAAAAAACAAAAGGGGCAGGGGCACTTGGAGAGGGGCGGGCAGTGATAGGAATCTACCAATTAATCTTATGTGGCCTTATATGTAAAATTCTTTTAACAATATATCTTTTTCATACCATCATGGAAGTAAAACTTGAGCAATGGAACCATGATTTTGACCACCTCCTCTGCATATTCGGCAAAGCCTTCCTTCAATTCACGAGCGTAACACACCAACATCTGACAGGCGGTAGCCTTTTCTTCCAGACCAGCCGTTCTTATTCCAAAGCTTTGCTAATGAAAAGAATTACGACAACAGAAAATTATACAAAACAAATTCAGACTACTAGAAAGCACAAGTTGAAGAGAGGAATTTCTCCACATAGTTCAGATTAGTTCAGAAGAAACAATGAATGGTCAACAAGGCATGGAAGTTACCTGGTCACCAACAGTTACAAACTGCCATTCTGTGTCACTCTCCATGTCTTTGATTTCATCACCTGTAAAACATGTGATGTTCCCTTTTAAGTTTTTTTAAAGGTGAAATTTCCTTCAGCAAAACACTGACATTTTTGGCATCTAAGGCCACATAAAATTAATATTTAGATTCTCATCCTGATTTGCAAAAAATATGGGGCGGGTGGGCGGATTTTATTTATTATTTTTTTAAAAACACCTTTTTCACTGTTCATGTTCTAGAAATAACAACTGCTCTATTCTTTTAAATTGTTAATGCTCATATGAGTACACAATCCCACTTTTAATATTTTAATTCCATTTTATTTCAACTTAATTGTTAATGCATGAAGACATTTGTATCCTTAAAACAAACATGACTGGAATCAAATGGTAATCAACATGTTTAGGCGGCCATTAAAATGTTTTGCATTTTTTGTGTATACCGAGCCCGATTTTTTTTCCCCACAGAATTTTAATTTTCAAAATAAAATAAAATGCATCGGGGCTGACTATTTTCAGAGGGGGGGGGGGGGCGCAGGGATGAGAATCTAAAAATTAATTTTATGTGGCCTAAAATACAGCAACAACATTTACAAGGACAAACAAAAGTGTTGAAGAAATTGCACAATTTCACATTGATTTCACATCACATTGAATAAGAGATTTTATATCCAAAACCTATTTCACTTAATAACAACTTCATTCATCAGATCAAAGCAGAACTGCAAATTTCCCTATCGATACAGTTAGAATCTTATCTGTACTGCATGTATTCACTTACTGTCCAACAAGGCGACTTCTGGTTTGAGTGATGCAGCTTTAAGAACAGGCCCCATAACAATAGGCAGATACTGCTGGAAGTCCTTCCCTAAGATTTTACACATTCTGGCCCAGGCAGAGATAAGGTACGAAAGCTACAACACAAATATTCTTGAACTTGCTTGTAAGAAAAGTACATGTATTGTGCAGCAGAATTAAAATTATGCAGAAACAGGAACATGTTTGTGTCACTTTCCTACATATACAATAACTTTGTTGGAAATTCCATGCAAAATCACTTTTTAAGAGCTTCCTTAGCTTTTTCAGAGTGTATCAACTGTAAACATACTACAGGAGTTCTAACAGCACTGGGTTCTAAGATTACCTGAGGGTCATCATCTGCTAATTCATCTGGTGAAGTCTGGTGTTTCAGGAGAAGCTGCATCACATCACTGCAGTCTTGTAAAAACTGAAGAAAAAACACCAACATCATTATCTTTTTACCCTTCAAAAAACAAAATATCCCCCCACCCAAATTCACATTCCTAAACCATAACTCATATATTGAAGAGGTGACAATGTATGATGGTCTGTAGATCATGAAAAATCGCAAATTTTCTCTGAACTCTGAAACAGAATAACTTACCTTTTCTTTTCCAACTGCCAGTCCTATCAAGCTGATACACTCAATGGTTTTGCCCCTCAGTAACCGTAACTCTTGTTGGACGGCGTTCTGTACAATGTACTTCAGGCAGGGCATGAAGCGGTCGTAGTGGGAAATAAACTTCTCCTCTGCAGTGTCGGCCACTGATGCTAAGGTAGTCACTATCTGCTCCAATACCATCTTTGTTCCTTTCTCCATTAGCTAAAAAAAAATTCAACCAAAATTCAAATCACACCTTTTCAGACCAAAATCATCATCTCTCAATAAACTTATTCTTAATATTAAAATACCTTGTACTTTCATTTATATTTATTGAACTTGAAATACTTGCCTCTTTGAATTTGCTGTTGAGAACCTCCTCCAATTTGAGGATGATGACATCAAGGTATTGTGATAAGATCACTTTTGGACATTCTTCACTGAAGTTTACCAGGGCTGCGGCACCATGGGCCTGGACTCGAGGATTGTTATTGTCGTCTAAAACTTGTAGTAAACTGGGAACCAACTGAAAATTAGAGAGACTGTTTGAGTCTCACAATATGAGAAGGTGAGGAGAGTCAGGGAGCCCATTTTAACTGATGAAATTTAATCTGAGAGAGAAAGAGAGAGAATATTGAAGTAAGACATACCTTTTCATGGAATTTTTTCTGAAAGATGGGACCGAAGTCTGTACACATCTGTCCTAGGGCATTACAGGCTGCATACCGAACTCTTGGGTGCTGTAATATAAAAGAACACTTCTCATAAAACTGTCTTTTCAAATTCAATCAGGCTGTGGACATTTCAAATATGCATACTCTGGCCAAAGGGATATTAAAGTGAGATGACATACTACTGATCTTACCACAAAAGGTACATAATAAAAAGAGAGAGAAATTAAATGTCAACTGATCCCACTTGAATTGCCCCATGAGCCAATACTTTTGGCTAGTATCTTACTGGGTCTTTAAGGAATGGTAAGATGGCCTCCAGCACATTCCCTAGCATTGTCTCCATCTGTTGGTGGCAGCCCTCCCCACAGGCTGATATGGCCATCAAGGCTGCGTGTCTGTACCGCCAGTCATCTGTAACCATCAAAAAATCCATTGGGGAGATTTTTTTTAATAATGCACATTCATTAGTGGCTATATTTACAGGAACCATTATGAATCTAAATAAAATGCATAGCAATTCAGACATCATTAATCATAATTCAACAAAAATTTATTCAAGGAAGAAAATAAACATTTTTTCTTCCAAGATGCCAGAACGAAACTAAGCATTGTATGGTACCAAACAAGGTGGTGTCAAAATTTAAGCAATTTAAGATACTACGAGGAGTAACAATGAATACTGACTGTTTTGCAACATCTGGGGCACATTGGATAAGATGTGTGGCAGCATAGTCTTCCCGCCCAAAGCGCAAGCCATCCTGTCTAAGGCACTCTCCGATGCTATCGCATTGCTAGAAACAAAATTTATACTGGCTCTCATTTCACATGAAAATTCTACTGACTTCTTTGAGTATAAACTGATCTAGAAATAAGTCCCATTTTATTGTATTCCCCCGTTAAGTATAAATATTGTGTGGAAATTAAATAGAGGTTTTACCTATCGGTGTCCTCTTCCTCAGGTTCATCTTGCATTGACCAATCAGGCTCCTCTTCTAAATCAACCATCATGGCCAAAACCTGGGGTACTGTCAAAAGAGTCATAATCATTAATGTCTGATAATATCTCATGAATATATACCAAACATAGGCCTAAACTAGACAGGATGTTTTCAATGTAATTTAAAACAGTAATAAACTTGACTGTATATTTTTCTTGATATCTCACAGAATCATACACTTGACTGGGTGTTTTTCTATATCACTAATAGAGGCATACTCTTGACGGGATTTTTTTCTATGTACCTAATAGAGGCATGAACTTTGCATTTTTCCGGACCATGGCAGGTGCTGTCTCTGACAAGGTGACAATCACTTCCAGACCAAGCTGTCTCCACGAGTCATCCAGACTGCAGTCCGAAACCACCTACAAGTCAACAGAAATGTAATTAGAAAGATCCATTACAAGTTACTGAGACAGGCTTATGGAACAAAGTAATTAGTAATTTACTGAGATATAAAAGATTCTGTAGTTTATGCAACAGTGACAATGGAGATGATCACCACTATATTTTGATATGTCAAGCTTCAAATGATAGTAGAAAATTGTGTACCATCCCTATCTACTGATATCATATGATCATGTACGTGCCTTGTAAAAGTATATAAAATCAATTTCACAAAGAAAAGTGCCATTTATCAATATTCTTACTAAAATAATTAATAAAAGTCTTGAAACTCCAAGTTAAAATACACATTGTACTGTATTGCTATCTACATTGTGTCTTGTTTGAAATTGTACCAATTAACATCTTCTCTCAGTTGCTTTATGCAATCAAACAGAAAATTAAATGCATTCTGCTACGTCTAAACAATACATGTGAACTCTCAAATGTTGAGGATGTGAAACTTGCCTTCAGACAAAACGGAAAGACCGTTTCCATGTGGGGCCTTAGAACTTTTGGAACGTTTTCAGCCAGTTCAATCAAGCACTTGAGCAGACTATCATCTTCCTGTGCACTCAGGCTAACATTTATCAACTGCAAAAAACCAAATCTTATTTATAAAAACTTGACCCAATAATTTTGAAACAAGATAATTTTCCAAAGACAGGATTATAGATTAGAAGAATCTACATGCATGACATCCCCCTCTTACTTGTATCATGGGAGGTATTAGATCTTTGAACTGCCCCATGAGTTGAGGGGAGTTGTCATTGGCCGACAAGAAGGCCGTCATGGCTTTCACTGCCTCTGCTTGCACCTCCGGATTCTCAGTGTCGTTCAAACACCTCGACAACATTTGTTTGATGACATCTAAGTAGTGAGCTTGTTGGTTTCCAAATATCCCAGGAACTTGGCTAAGTGAAGAAAATGCAGATAAAGTTTTTGTTAAATAGTGATCAAATTAAATGTCAACAAAATTTATAAGAATATATTAAGTGTTTAATGAGCAGTTTTAGCTAGTATGTATGATGAAGAAGACAAACTTCTGTTCTAATTCTTATTTTCTCCTCCCAAAATCTTACCCAAATATATGGAGAGCACAACTCCTGAGCCCTGAGTCTGGAGAATTAGCACATTCAAACATGTACTTCAGAACCTCTGGCCATGTCATGTTGTCCTCATCATCTTTAAAGGAACAAATGTGAAATTTCACATCAAATATTTTAACTAATTGATTTTCTTTTCATTGTACAAGACAGAAAACATAGCATTGGGTCACAAAGTTCATTTGTTGTTGTTTTTGTTTTTGAATATTATCAAAACCTTATCAATACTAGAGCTTATATCCCATGCAGATCCTTTTTTAATAGCAAATGCTATTGAAATGATGACTCATGTCAGAGTCAAAACAAAATCTGATTTCATGGGCAATCTTGTGCAAAGAATCATTCTATTGTTTGATCTCTTAAAACTTATGGACCAGACACATCAGTGAGACTGACAGATGGACATAATGATTCTTATAAAACCACCCAACTTTGTTTGCAGGGGCTGTGATAAATAAATGCCATTAACATCATCGACTCATTAGAACCAACTAATTAATTACAAGATACATTTAACCACCACAAGCAGCCTACCGATAAGATTTCTGGCCAGTTCAGCTGCGGCATCACAGATTTTCTTGCGGACTGCTGGTGAGTCCTCTTCTTGGATAAGGACCAAGATCTGCTCTTTGACTGCATTCTGGATGTTTGCTGGAACCTGGGGCCAAAACTCCTCAAAATTGTTTGCGAATAGACGCCGTAAGAGCACAGGAGCAAGTGTCCTGACCTGAACATGAACCAACAGTGAGATCTACTAGTATATATTCTAAAGTTCCCAAGATGTTTAAAACATTAAATAAACAAACGAGTTTTATTTTGTCTGAATATCTACATGGTATTTTCCTTGTAGTAAATTCTTTTTCTATGACACAATTTATTCCTATGCTACATGACATGTAAAATTGCTCCTAAGCTCCAAATCATAAATCATTGCACAAATCTTAAAGGATCCTTATTTGATAAGTTTACTATTGATGATAGAATATAAAGTTGAATGTAATTTTTTTTACCCCAACATTAACCCATATTTAATGAAACAAAAAATATTCATTGCTATCGATGAATTACAGAAAATATAAAAGTAACATGTCAAATATTGAAAGTAGTTTGATTTTACTTGTATTCTGAACTTACATTGACAAGCTTTGTTTCATTGGTTAATATAAATAAATGAGTCGTCCTTATAAAGTTTAAAAAAAAACTACCTAAACTTTAAACACTTTGGTTAAAATCCAGCACCAGTATTAGTACATTCATCTGAATAACCCTAGTACCTCAACAGACAAGTTTCTGTTCTTCAAGGCAGTGACTAAATATGGCAACTTTGATACAGCTGGTACTCCATCATATGCTTCCTGGATATAAAAATAAAACATCATATTTTTAGTCATTCATTCTACAAAATATTTGAATTTTATTTTAACAAGTGCTTTGAAACTTAAATTTAAAGGATTGTGGAGGTTGGATGTAATTATTTAATGTCTTTGAATTATTTTTTTGATTTTAAAAAAAATATATAATAATGAAAACACATCTTGAATGTGCATCTGATCCAATAATTCACATTGCAAGAAAATTGGAAACCGATGAATGGAATAGGCTTTAATAACCACTTAAAAATTAACAAAACTGTTATTATGAAAGAGATAATGATGAAACAACCATATATATATGTATACTTTTTAACATACCAACACCTATAGTCTGTCCCAAGATATTTATGCAGCACATTTGGGCGATTTTTAATAAAAATACACATACCTGTGAAAGAAGTGCAATTAAAATAGTGAAAGGGATAATTTCCAAGATAATTTCATTGACACATTATCATCTTTCACTCGGGAAAAATTCACAGGAACAAAAACAGATTCCTTACGGAGATCTATAATGGGGAATGTTTACATCTTTTCTCCATCGCGCAATTTTTCAACGTTATCATCCGGGCTTGCTGCAATACAAAATCCCCGTAGACATCACATTTTTTAGCATTGTATTGAAACCTGATAAGCTAACAGAGGCGTTTCGACTGAGAAATCTTGGAAATTTTTCATACTTTTGAATGAACATCGTTTGAACCCTGAGGTATTTATAAATATCAAGCAATTAAGCAAAATCTGAATTCAGGATATCTTGGGACAGACTATAATAGCATATCATTTCAGTTGAAATGCTTCATTTCATATTTATTAGATGAAAGGGTAAGCATAATGTAGCAATGATAACTAAATTAAAAAGAACTGTTCGTGTCAATTAAACGAAATATTATGTCGACTAATTCCACCATTTACTTTAATTTAATGTATTTTAATTAATATTTGCTTAATTATGGTACGATTCGTGCCATGTGCAGCATGGTTGTGAGGGAGGGGGGAGTTGGGTCTGACCGGAAGTGCATATAAAGAATTCTTTTATAACGAACACAAGTGTTGTATTCTTTAATGGTGAATAAAGTGTATGAAATATGATACCTCATACCTAGCAGCACAATAATAATTACAACAATACACATTAACTCAGTGAAATTTACATCTCCATGTGTCATTCTTTCGTGACATGTCTCCATACATTTCCACGTGGTATGTAGCACGCGAAAGTCGGGCACTAAAATGAAACGTACATCTTATCCTTCAACTCAAACAATCGGATATAAGTGAAGTACATTACCTCAGCTTTTGTCCGGATCTCATTTTCTGGATTTAATAGAGTGTTTAATAACGTTTCAAACTGTATCTGATCGTCGGCCATCTTCTCTCTCAGGGGTATACAACCAGCATGACCTTTAACCTTATAATTCCCGCCTTATTTTTAAACGAGTTCTTCCCCTTTTGCCGTGCCGCCACAAATGTGCCCAATATGTGTATAAACTAGAAACCTTTTATTTTCTCACAAGATTTCATGGTTTGTATTTGTACAAAAATGTTATGTATGTAAAGGCCTACTGCAGTATATCAGATATAAACTTTTGGCAGGGACGTAGTTAATACAGTATATATACATGTAGATGCACGGGAAACTTGGCTTTTTTATTCTTAATCTAGACTAAAAAACTGAACAATAGCATACTCTGATTATAAGATCATTGTAAGATCAGAGTATGCTCTACATGTATATAAAGATTCTATAAAGTTTCGAATACCAATTTCCAACCATTGACCCCTCATCAGCTCATGTTCAACAATTCTCTCCGAACTCTCTCTCTCTCTCTCTCTCTCTCTCTCTCTCTCTCTCTCTCTCTCTCTTTTCCAATGAATGATTTTGTTCTGAAGTAAGTGTACATAAAGCTGTTGCAATCACTTTATTGTATAAAAATGCATTTGATAGTTAATTTATTCTCAAAGGTCTTGTACACTGAAGCAGAGATATATTTATGTCTCTGACTGAAGATCGAGAAAATATATGTGAAAAAAAAAATAACCAACGAAAAGAAATATTTCAGTTTATTGAAAACAAATGGCTTTTTTTACTATTCTCCGAAGATAGAAAAATTCTTACTTTTAGGGCAAATTTATGAAAGACAGTATGTCTTAGCAAGCATCATTTTTGCACAATGTGGATGATTTTGTACACAATTGCCTGAAATAATATTGTAATGTGATCATTTCTAAATCAGTCTCATTAAAATTTGATATTTTTTAATCCAAAATATGGAATTTTAATTAGATTGTATATAAATATACTTTTTTTTCTATCCATTGACACGGGTTTATTCAGTTGCCAGGAATGGGGGGGGGGGGCTATTTTCGTACTTTACCATATATAGAATAAATAAGTTTAAACTTTCCGGGAAACGTCCAGACCTCCTGACCCCCCTTCCCCTTCTAGATCCACGCATGCGAATTTCCGTATATTCCAAATTATCTGAAAACAAACCTTTATTTCAAAAGGAATTAAGTGTTGTGTCAACATAAGTTTGATTTTGAAGAGACTAATTAGCATTGATTAATGCATACTATTTTGTACGTTTTAACATTTATTGAAGTGCTTTTCCGCCCCTCTAATAGTAAAAATTGGTATTTCAAACAAAAATATTATGATGAATTTGTATAGCTAAAAATACGTCCTTTGTAGAACAAGCCCCAAAACACAACTTGATATCAACGCATCTTATAGAAGTGGATGGTTGGATAAATTCTTTCAATGTTTTTCAATCGATATTTAAAAGAAAGACCGGCCCAGAAGTGACCATGAAACAATTCGATGAAGGGCTGTTTTCAGTAAAATATGTAGTGAAAAGCCACAAAACATAACAAAACCCCTAAATAACAAAAAATATACTTTTGACTAACGCCAAT
Source organism: Magallana hongkongensis (assembly GCA_016163765.1). NCBI lineage: Eukaryota > Metazoa > Mollusca > Bivalvia > Ostreida > Ostreidae > Magallana > Magallana hongkongensis. The sequence continues at coordinate 26,561,501 of WFKH01010211.1, forward strand.
ATTTTCAATATATATGTAAATAACAAAAAGATTTCTTTCCTTCTTTTTCTGTGTGAATAATTTGTTATATTTTTTTTCTGTTTATCGTAAGTACTTTAAACTGTACTTCTTCATAGACATACTACTTCAAAAACATAAAAAGTATCATAAATTAAATGCTGTGCTTTTCCGTATGTATATAGGGCCTATCTTTTTTATTAGAGCTGATCAGAAAAAATACCCCCCCCCCCCCCCACAACGCACACACACAATTTTTATTTGGGCCACTAGCTGAATACATGTATTTACTCCGAAGACAATAAGAAACAGTAGGAAAATAACTCTTCAGAGTTAAACTTTATATTCGTACCAGGGATGTACATGTATATACTAGGCCTAGTATATATACGTCCCTGCTTTTACACAATAAGCTAATTCTCACCCAATATTTGAAACAGACTATAATCTTTGCCAAGGGAGTTCACTCTTTGTTCCTATCGCGATCAAAACATTTACGCGAGTACCGAGTTAGGATTTAGGTGCAGTTTCGTGTTCATACTACCAAACGAAGGGTCGAATGACCGGAGATTATGGAATTATCATTAGTTTTTTCAGTTAGTCTAGATGTGTTAAGGACTTAGTAACTTATGGCTTGAAGTGTTGATTTTTTTGCTTTTTTTCGGATGGAAAACTCTATATTCATTCTCTTCTGGACTTGGAAAAACTTCGACTGAATTTGGATATTGTCAACTCCGGCTTTAGGGATTTAGTGTGGAAATGGCGTCTGCTAAAGTTTCTAAAGTGCGAATGCGAAATTCTTCCTCTAAAAAGGATCTGACAGAAAGTGAAGGGAAATCTTCCCCTAATATAAACAATTTTGAACTTCTCAGCACAGTTGGTAAGTTGGACTTATCGCATCAGCAACGGGCCATGTTTGTGATGTTGTAGGGGGCGGATCTAAGAATTTCCAGAAAATTCGTCAATTAGTTATATTTAGTATATATATTAGATTTATGGTGTGCTTTATAAGATATATATTTTTGATCATCTGATTATGTCTAATTTGAGTTGTGAAAGATTTTTCTTTTTCCTTGTTAAACATGATCCCATATTAAAAAAAAAAATGTTCTATTAATTTTCTTTAAAACAGGAAAAAATTCACACTTTATGTATATTGTACTGAAAAATGTTCCCTCCTTTTTTCCATAATGTATACTTATTTGACAAAGGGTTGAAAAACATGATTTTAGAGAGAGAGAGAGAGAGAGAGAGAGAGAGAGAGAGAGTATATGCATTCAAGGAAACTCATGGATAAAAAAAATGTTACTAAAAGCAAACAAAAATCAAAATCAAGTTCAGAAAATATGATGATTTCTGCCTCTTATTATTGATTTAAAACTGTATTTGATTATCAAGCTCGAACATGCTTAAAACATCTATTAATTAGGATTCAACTGTGTCAGCTGGTCGTAACTTTTCATTTTAAACACACTATTGATTATGCAATTAAAAATATCTCTGTCAATACTTGTTTACACCTCTTGCCTTTAATGACAATATTCACAGGGGTTTAAAATCTTTTTCTTTCTTTTCAAGCCCTCCTTCTGTGCTTTTAATTAATAATTAGTGATAGACCACTCAGATCTAGGAAAAGTCTAGACATGATCAGATCAGAAAGTTCATGCTTTGCACTTTAAACATGCACTGTTAAAGAAATATTTACCGATCAAGATCCATAATATTTTGGTTAGAACCATTGCAAACATACTGATCTTTTATAAAAGCAAAAGTCATGTGCTTTAATTGAACCTCTTAGTTTCCCCCTCGCCAAGATCAAAGATCCAAGAGTGAAAATGTATCAGATTTACTCTCTCTCTCTCTCTCTCTCTCTCTCTCTCTCTCTCTCTCTCTTAGGTCAAATATCAAGGGTACTATAAATCACTGGTAGCTTTCAAAGTCATTCATCATGTTCAGATTTCAAATGACCATTTAATGAATTGAATGTCTTTGATTAGGCCATATTACGAGAGGTCAAAGCATTGAACAAACAAACTGAAACATTGAATGTATATTTTGCTTTTTTAAGAGGGCTCGATGGTTGTGGCCATTTTTAGACTGATCTCCTTTAGAAGAAGAGCTCTATATGAAAATATAGGAAAAAAGCCCATTAAAAAGTATAGTTTATGGATTTTTTCTTTACTAAATAATTATTTAAAGCTAAACAAATCATATCTGAAAACTTTAGGAAGATCTGATGGTTAATTTGTTGACCATTTAGCCTCCTTAACTTATGAATCGGTAATATTAAGGAAACAGTAGTTAAAAAAAAACCTGTCGTAAGTTCTTGCACACTAATCACTACACTCTATTCTATGAAGAAAGTTTGGCAAGAATGCCATAGCATTGGGAATCCAAATTGTTTTTAAAGTTTAGAGTATGTTACCCACATGACAGTTTGGTGATCAATGCTGAGTTAAAGATCAGAGGGTTTTTTTTTTTTTTACGATAGTACAGCTACCCTCTGTATAATAGCAAACAATGTTCTAGAGGTTTGTTTGACCGACGTCCTTTGTTCGAAATTACAGGCAGTGTTGGTTACAATGAAGCATATTTAAATAATGACATGCAGTAGTAATAGATATTTAAATATATATAAAGGTCTGAATAATTATTTGTTTAAAATTCTCACCAGTTCAATAGAATTAAAACACTTCTAAAAATAAGAAATAAAACCAAAAGAAACAAGAATTTTCTGGCTCTTACATATACAATGCCCCCGTTATTTAATCCTCTTGAAAATGAATATTTGTTTTAAAATACCTTGTATAATTGTATAGTCATATTATTTTGTACAGTACTCTAAATCATGCAGATACCTTACCATGTGCACAGTATATATATATAGCAATATTGGCATGACATTTTTTTAAGAAGCAGTTTCTTTTTAGTTTATGATACAATAAGTAAGGTATATCTATTAAAAAAAAAAAAACTTTTTGATTTTTAAAGACTTATTAAAATCGACTCTCTTTACTTAATAACTTTTAATTGCGTCCCTGGGGGACACAAGGACATTGTACTTGTACTAAAAGAATTAAAGGATTTAAACGAAAATATTGCAGTTACTTGCATGCCTCTTTTGCAATACGTGTGCAACTATACTTTGTCATCAAAGGTCAGGGCCAAAGTGTTTCGTAACCGTATAAACTTTGCAACATGCATTTTATGTCAGTTAAATCCTGCATGTCGTTTGTCCAAAACCTTGATTTACTTGCCAGAGTATATTATAATGATAATTCCCAGACTGATATAAGTCCAGTTGTAGGGATCATGATTCTTAAGCTACATATTTTTTGACTCTCCAACACCTTGACATGTGTCCAATAATTTTCAAAGCCAGATACATCAAATAGATCGAAACGTAAAAGTAATAAATATAAATAATTATAAACTTTTATTGATCGAAAGATCGGCTTGGCATGAGCTATAATGTTCCTATACGTGTTATCTGTGAGATTTATTTGAAAGAGGGCACCATAAAAATACGAGTAGTCGCTTATATTCTTGCGATAGATTATAAATCGGCTCCTGTATATTTGTAAATATTTAATTGTTTGGTATCAAAAAGTGCTTGAGAGAAATATCCCTCCCCCCCCCTCCAAGTTAGATATAGATGATAATAAAAGATGGGTAAAGATGGAGTCTGAAAAATCGCTGTAGAGGAGATAAAAGCAATAACATAGAGCCAACACACATACATACATACACACGGAGGTGAACTGGTTTTTGCAGATGAGTATGAGTCATTCTGTTGCAGCTAGGGGTCACTACCAGACGTAGTGCTGCACCCCTTAACTCCGCACAGAGGGCTAATTTTAGTTGTGTTTTGCCGAGCTAACGAGACACCAAACTCATCTCGCTGACGTTTTGCTTCCATTTATAACTCTGGTTTTTCGTAATCTGTCCGAGCTTATCATAGGCAGCAGACGAAGCAAAGGTCAGATAGATATTAACAGGTCACACCCCCTCTGCACTCTTGGCAGATTTCAAGGTTTTTTTTCATTAAATGTATCATGCATTGACCATCTTAAAGATATTTCAACAATGAATGGGAAAATTGGAGTGGATAAGATTAAGGAACTTTGGTTACCAGAGAAAATGTTGCATTTGATGATCACCTAGTACTTTTGATCTAATTTTGGCTGAAAAAAAAGTGCGTACTATACATGAGACTTTACAGTAATTTACTTCATTGCTCCGAATATTTATTATCCAAGTCTTGACCAAAAAGTACTCATTTTACAAAAAATAGAAGTACATATATAAGTATATAAATAGCCCACATTTGATTTATTTCAAATGTATCGCAAACTTTGCCATTCATAGAAAGGCAGCAGATTTAGATTACAAGTAATTAGAAGTACATTTGTAATATATTATGATAACTACAGCTCAGAGTTTAGCTGGCTTATTATAAAGGATTGGTGCCCTTATTTGGGTGGTGTTTAATGCTTTTGAGTCAATTATTGTAACAATGTCAGACTAGTGTTATATATTTAAGACTTTAGTATATACTTACACCTGGTAACAGGGTTAAAATGGCATGTTTGTACATAAACAAGTTTATATATAACCATGAAATGTAGGAATTTGTTAAAGGAATACCTAGAGTGAGTCTACATCTGCATATAGCTACATGACAAAGACATTTTAAATTTCAGTTTTAAAATTCGAGGAGGGATAGACTCATGTGCATTGATGGGGATGGTCAATATTGCTTGGGTGGAGAGTGGGAGGGTGGCTCCACTCCTAAAAGGCAAATGAATGCAGTGGTATTCTTTAGCCTGAGCAATATTATGTCACTGCCAGTCTTTTTCATTCTCTATTTTTTCAAAAACGATGATGCATTAAATTGATCAATATAAATAATTGCATGTTATGTATAAGAGATTTATTTGAATGAATCCTTAATTTCCCAATTGACGTATCTATCACTTTTTTATGTTTTCAAACTCCAGGAATGATTGAAGGATTATTAGGACTGCAATGTGGATTACGAATAAATTGTACCCAATCCAAGCATTAAATGGAAGCTCATAATTCGTAACTAGGTTTAATTTGGTCTCTTTAGCAGTGGTTAAACATTTCATAATCTTGTTTCACACCTTTGTGAATTTGAGACACCTTAGAAATTCTTTAGTTATACAGCAAAGACGGAATGAACTCGGTAGTTCCATGTCGGTCTGAACTTGCTTTAGTTACGGTATATATACGTGTAGGTCACAACACGCAATTACAGTAATTACACGGTTCACTTGATTAAAAAGTTTAGATAATTTTTCCAAGTTTTTAATACTCAGGTAACTAAATATTTTGACTCCAAATACAAAAGAATTGGCTATCATGGCATTCCAGTACCAGAAGCTTTACTTATATTTTATGACAACGTAAATTTATTATGACATAAAGCTACATTAATTGTTTCACACCATTACGACCCAGAGCGTGTAATAAAAGAATATATACATCTTATGACATGACGTCATTGCTTCCCCAAAAACCTTTTCCTGTACCCATCTGACAGAGGTTAAGCGTATACGTTTGAATACACATTCAGATTTCTTTCAACATAGACAGATGGTATTTATTATTTTGTATTTATGAGCAGTCTATTTCGGTGAACAAGAATGCATCTAATGAGAGAAATGGTCACACAAATGAAGCAGGCAATATTTGAACACATTAGTCTCACACAGCAAGAATACCAAGAAGTCTGATCCATTATAGGTTTTTTTAATATATATATAATAACACACATCTTTTCATACATTCAGATGATTCTGTAAGAATTATATAAGCTTAGCCTATTGTTTGGTTCCTGAGTACTGAGTACACAATGACATTGATAGATCTACAATATGTCAGGACAATAGAGTAATGTGTACCTGTAAAGTTGATCAGGGTATTTGTGTGGCTAATTTTCAAGCCCTAAGTGTGTTTCATGTTATAACTGTATACTCACAACAGTAATTCTTGAATTTTATATAGGTTTGAAATTGATGATTGGGGAGGATGGGGGGGAGAGGTATCAATAGAGACTTGTGTCAGGATCACTTATATGATAATTGTTCTGTGAGAGAGAGAGAGAGAGAGAGAGAGAGAGAGAGAGAGAGAGAGAACAGTCAAGATATATTATTATATGCGTTTTAGATAGACTGAAATATTGTAAAAGCCCAAATTATGAGCTTACAATTAAAATTACCAGTAACCTATTGATTTTGAATTTTATTATGAATTTTGCATTATATTTTGCATGTACATGTAGATCTTGTCAACTTTTCAACCTAAAGTAACATTCTCTTCTCCTTATATAAATTTAAAAAAAAATAAAAAAATTCTTGGTGATGGAGATGATTGGATGCTGTTTTAATTAAATCGTTAATTTTACATTTTAATGGTTTGACAGCAAAGGGCTATAGAATTAAAATGGATTCTTGCATAGATTTATGATATCTTGCCTATAAAAACATGCAGTATAGTTCTGAAAATTGATAGTGAGAAGATGCATCCGGGATCAACAGTACATGTTTATGACTATATCGTGGTTGAGATAACAGGTTTTTTAGCTACACGTAAACAATAGTTTTTTGAGACAAAGTTTCAGTCGGTGACCATGCCGTTTTGCTGATGTTGTCTCTTGTTGTCAAAACTTGTTTGGGTTAAAATACAGTTGCAGTATGAAACGTCTATTTAACAATCTATTTAACAATCGATCCAGTAAGCTATATCTTGGTAACAAAACCCCTAAACTCATTTAATCCGTTATTAATGGTTTTGAATGAGGTGTCTTCAATTTCTATTCAAAGACTATCCTCCCCCATGATATAAATAGGTGTAATATTGCAGTACATTATTTGTGAGTAAAGCGAATCTCTGTCGACTTAGTTTTTTTCATAGAGTGCTTTGTCATGATATTGGGCGATGGCTCTGTATTTCAGTCCCTTATGACGTCAACGAGAAGCCTTTTTTAATTTTTTTTAAAAACGCCCTGAGGATCTTGTGTGAATACTTCTATTGACCCCGAACGCCGCTGTTCGTGTAAGCGTATATAGAAATCAGGAAATCATTTCTATACACAGATACCCACAAAGAACAATTTGTTTAAAATAAAAAAAAAATATATTCACACAGAGAGGAAAGGCATAAATACTTCATTCAACATCTTCTATATCTGCACTTAAGAGAGGAAAGATAGCACAGGGCAGCTTGTTGATAAACCTATTGATACAACTATAGATTTTTTTTTTCAAATTATTTTTGGAGCATTGAAATTTATAGCTGGATATTGGCATTTTTTTTCCTTCTTGTATTGGCCCGATTGTAAGTTGTCAAGTTTAATCCTCGTTTAATTGATATCTTCGTGTCCAATTTCTGGTTGCTATCAGCTATTAAGTTGTCAATGGATTGTTGTTTTTGGTTAGGAAAGGCACTATTAATGATATGCCATGATTCAATTTAATGTCCCTGTGAAGTATTCATTTCTTTTAATGACTGGAAACTGTGGGCCACAAAGTTGTTTTTTCTTCTATAGTTCAGCTCTCTGTTGGCTATACATTTTTTTCTCCTTTCCAATAACCTTGAAAAAAAAACCACAGGCCTAGTTCATACATAGGTCTGCACCAAAAAGCATATTGATTGCAATTTTGTGGTTTTAGAGTTTTGAAAGTATATCCTTGCAGGATTGGTTGCAACATTAGGTTCTTTGACCATTTTCAACTGCCAAGTTGTGAAGGAAATAACAAATGTCAAAGTCTAAGAGCACAGAGAAAACCCAGTTGACACTGGATGGTAGTTATCATCCTTTTCCCCCCTCACAGTGAAATGAACTTTGTATTTGTTAGGAACAATAAATGATATTCAGTAGACATGAATGTTGTAGTACCATTTAGTACATTTCAACTGTGGCATTTGAAAGCTGTGCCTCTGGAACTCAAAGTCAAGGAGAAATTATATCATATGTTGCACAGCGGGGAAAAGAAGACTCCCTTTCAAAAATCATTCTATTCAAGGAGTCCAATTATTTTCTTGGATTTCCATTTTTTGGTTATCTGAGTCACTCAGGCTATTGGCATTGGTCTTGTCTGTTGTCAAGTGTCATCTGTCAACAATTTTACAATTTAAACTTCTTCCTGAAAGCTGCAAGGCCAGTTGGAACCTTATTTAGTGTGAAACATCTTTAGGACAAGAGGAATATAAATAGTGAAATTTTATTATCTTAGTTTCCCTAGAGCTTGATGGGTTGGGCCAAGACTGCAGTTAATTGCAAATTTCATTGAGGATGTAAATCTAAGCAAATTTATCATTGGAACCTAAAAAATTTTATCTCTTACACAGAATGCTTGTAAAAGTTTTGAAAATTGAGCCACCTACCATGAATTTTAATGATTTCAAGATATAGTAGTTACATGTTCTTGGAAAAAACAAGATGATAAAATGAATTGTCATTGGATTCCAACAGATTACATTCAGCTAGGCTTCCTTGATTGTCCCTTAATTCTTCTCTTATGATACCACCATCACCTTCTCATTAATCAAGTGATCAATTAAGCACAGTGTTTCCATGGTGAAAACATTTAGGGCATTAACCCACTAGTACTGAGCTGTATGTCACAATTAGTTTTTTCTTGGCATATATATATAACAATGCTAAGTTCTTGTGATCTATTGTTAGATTAGGACATTCATCTGCTGTTTTTGATAATGACCAATTTTTTCCCTGTTTATCATAAATGGTACTGTAGATTCTTAATTAAATGCAAGGAATTAATATCATAATAATAAATAAAACTATGATAAAAATTTTGCGTTCGCGATTTTATATTCTCGCGATTTGATTCGCGATTTGATTCAAAAGGATTGAATCGCGGAATTATGCACTCATATGAAATAAGGAATTTATAGTATTGCTGGTGTGCATATAGGCGATGTCTGGTCGTGTACCAATTCAATCTGGCATCACTTCTTGAAGTATTAATTTTCATCAAACTTGTGTCGACACCATTTTTGATGACAGTCAGTTTGCACCACTATATAATTGGCTTCTACCTGAGAATATAGTGTCACAATGAAATGTACAAGTGTGCTTATAGTGCATAGCGCATTATCAGGACTTTGATTTTTCTGACAATGACACTGGAATCCTATAGTTTTCCCATCTCTCTTAGTTTTCTGGGGAAACTGATGATGCTTATAGCCGTGAAAGTCAAGAAACTATAGAGGTTCAGTGCTTCCAAAACAAGTCAGGTGTCAAAGCAAGTCAACTTTCTTATCAACAGGGGTTATTTTTGTATATTCATCTATTTTGCCAGCACATCGGTTCATGCCACATAGACAAGGATTCTTGCTGATTCATGGAGCAATCCATTAATTTTCTGAGAGTATATCAGTCATATATTCTACTATGCAAGCTGCAGACATAATGTTGTTTGTACACATTTCATTTGATTTTTTTTTTTCTCGTAAGTGCAACATGCTTGAGTTGGTGTAATTGCTCATTCCTTTTAGAATTACATGTCATCTATGTTTCTGGACAATTAATGTGCAAAACCTGCAGATTTTGCAACTAACAGTGCTAAAAGACTTTTGACCCTGGTGTACTCGTGATTTTAAATTATCTACATACTTGTGTTACATGTTGCTAAATTGTTGTACTATTAGACAGTAATGACTATGTTGTCAGTGTGATAATTGAAACCAGTAAGCTGATTTTAATTTGTCTTTGTACGCCATTGTCAATATAGAGCTCAGTGGGGTCTATGAGGTATTAGGAGTTTTCATATGACTTATCTGTACATGTGTGGATCCAGAAATTTTTTCCAGGGGGTTCCGAGGGATATTTGAGTTTGCTGGGGGGGGGGGGGG
>WFKH01010211.1:26571500-26596226 GCA_016163765.1 Magallana hongkongensis
CCCCCCCCCCCCCCACATATGCATGATGTATATAATGTAAACAAGTTCTTAAAGATAACTAAAAAATATCGGCTATATTTAGATACCTAATTTCTCTGTTGGAATTCAGAATGGGATAATTGCTCATAATTTATTAAGTAACTGCTAATAGAACCATTTTAACAAGACCTTGGACTTTCAGTAGGACGTGACTATCTATTTCTTGCGTCAAAACAAGTTAAAAATGACGCGGTTTCAAGCGAAATATGCACCGATTGCGTAGTTTTAGCTCAAAAGCCAGACAAATCTTGTTGATTTCAGAGAGCCAGGGCTGAGTGGCTAACAATGAAATAGACAGGCCTACGTCACATTGCTGTTTAACACAACTACCCAAAGTCCAAGCTCTTGTTAAAATGGTTCTAAAGTATATACCAGCTAGCATCTAGCTATTACGACACATAAATAAATAAATTTGACTGCATGCAAATGCTGCCCAGTGAAATATAGGTTTTTCAAAATAATTAAACATTTATTTTAAAAACTTTATGCTTCAGATATCAACGTTGTTCTCCATAATTTGTTTATGTATTGGTACCTCTTGTGAGGTATACAGACAATCTTAATTTTTTTCTATGAACTTCAAATACTGTTTAATACATGTATATTTTTAGTCCAAAGTTTAATGTGAATTTTATTCAACGACAAACTTTATTTTTTTAAATGATCGAGGGTTGCATTCCCGGAATCAATAAAATATTAATTCAATAATTAATGTTTTTCCTTTCATCTTGACAGGTACGGGTACATTTGGTCGGGTAGTTCTGTGTCGGAACAAAGAAACCAAGGACTACCATGCGCTGAAGGTCCTACAAATCGCTCTGGTGATTCGCCTGAAGCAAATCGAACATGTCAAGAACGAGAAAGAGATCCTGGCAGCAGTATCCTGTCCTTTCATTGTTAATATGTGAGTGCATTTGTATACAGAATAAGAAGAATGCCGTATAAATATATATCTTATTCTACGAGCGGTATTCATACGATTTGTTTATAAACAGTGTCGAAGGTCACAAACTTCCCCCCCTCCACAGATGTTGAGATAAAAACAATTACTCATGTTTTATTTATAGCTTTAGAAATATAATATTCTTTATCAACTGAAAATGGGAGTTTTAAATTATTTTACTCATTAAATTGTTGCATGATAATTTTTATGGCCTGTATGTTCAATATATATTGTTTAATATTTTGATGTCATTTTCAAAAATAATTATTATAGCCAACTCTTGGTCTCTCAGTTAGACCAAGAGAAGAAAAAATAAAAGAAAACAGTAGTGAAAAAAAATTTGTTAAATCCCTCTTTAAGTAAGATAAGACTCCATGCTCATCATCAGGTTACATCACTGTCAAGTTTCCTTCAGTATTGTATTAAGCTTAACCCGTTTCAAAAGGAAGATTGTGTATTCAAAGATAAAGGGCTATGTTGAAGATCAGTAAAGAGAGAAAAGGTCTTTCCCCCTGCCAAAAATATTTCATGAAATTTAAATACCTTGATAATATTTTTCTGCGCTATAGCTAGTGTGCATGTTTTGGGCCTTTTTTTTTTTGTCGTAAGGTTTTGGATAACCACTGGAGAATCTTGATCTATCACATCTGTGTTCAATTGAAGGAAAGAAAAAACTATTGATATTCGATAGATATTTAGATATCAGTGATAATTCAATTAAATGCGTAGTGTGAATGTTTAAGATTTCTCCTCTGACAAAGGGCCTACTTTAATTTCACAGCAGTCGGTAGTAAATTTTTTTTTTTTTTTCTGCTCAGTGAGGAGACTCTTCCCATAGATATACATATCAATTTAACACACACACAATGTATATTAGAAATTTATGTGCTTGATGCAAGCACAAAATCTGTGTTGTTAAATCTCTTTTGATGGTAAAAGGTGAGATTGCAGACAAGTTCGTAAATCTACACGCTCATATTATTACATCATTTGATGTATCTTGATTTAGTACAGAATAAAATGTAATTGCGTACATCTATGAGATCAGCATGAGGGAAAACCTTCTCGACCATGAACAAATTTGCAGAATCCTGTTTCAAAGTGGTTCTAGATCAAGGAGATTTTTTCCACAGAGCTTGCAGACACGCAGAATTTAAGAATAAAAGAAAAATATTAAAACATGATAAATATATTCTTTATGGGTTTTTTTGACTGTCAGATTGTATCGGCCTTTGTAGAGAGTGAACGGTAAAGTTATGAGAAGAAGTGCTACAGCTGCAATATTGCAAAGGAATAGTTCCTTTTTGAATTACTAGATTCTCTTTTATTTATATGATGGCATACTGTTGATCATATGGTATAGGGATGTTTTTTTTTATTAAAGATTTTCCAGTTTTAGGAGGGCTGGGCCAAAAATAAATTATTAATAAAAATATGACAAACACTATTCAATAAGGAAGAAAGAATGAGGAAAACTTGAAGAATTGATTAGTGTGATAAAAGGATGGAAAAATCAAGCTGTATCCTTTATAAACTTTTAAACATTTATCCATTGCTAATACATACATGTATTGGTACATGTATCAACGAAAGGAAGAAAGAATATGACAGGAATAAAAAAAATGTATAAAATTGCTCAGAACACTTCTGCTTTTAGTTCAATTTTGCCTTGCCTCCAGTCTCTAACAGAAAAAATGCAAAATGAAAAATTAGATGTTTATGTAACTTTCAATCCTATGTGAATTCATCATGATTTTAGCTGCCAAATTCTTAAGACTTTGCAAGAGATATCTTATGAATTTTGGGAAACATCCTTTAAATTTATAATATATACAGTAAAACACGGTTATAGCAAACACGCTTATAATGAATTGACGCTCACAGCGAAGTGATTTTCATTCCTGGTGACTTTATTACATGTTGTAAACTTGATGGATATAACTAATTACACTTATAACGAAGCAAAATCGCTCGTCCCTGGCACTTCGTAATAAGCGTGTTTTACTGTATATTATATATATTAAAGAATATAATATTTATTAAAGAATATAATGAGTAAATATATAGATGAGGTCACTGAAAAATGATAATTATCAGGTCACTTTACTATCATGTACATTGTATTTGACGAATTCCAGTGTATTTTTGCTGATTTGATAATTGCTTGATATATGTACATGTAACTCTATTTTTACATTTATTTGTAGGCAATGGGCGTATCACGACGACAGATTTTTATACATGTTATTGGAATATGTACCTGGGGGAGAACTGTTCTCATATCTTAGAAATCATGGCCGGTTTACGAATAGCACAGCAAACTTTTATTCTTGTGAAATTGTGTCAGCTTTAGACTATCTTCATGGTAAACATATAGTGTATAGGGACTTAAAACCAGAAAATCTACTTCTGGATCGCAATGGACATATCAAAATCACAGACTTTGGATTTGCCAAGAAGCTGGAAGACAGGTAATTTGTCAATGAATCTGTTAATGAATTTTTATATACATACATGTACAGTCAAAGCTCATTGTCTCAAACTTGGCAGGCCAAGATATAAAAAAAACTTCCAAAATATCAGAGGATTTGAGATATACATGTTAAAATACATTCAGAAATGGTGTTGAGACTTTCAACAACTCACTCCAACATATCAATGGTATTCGAGATATTAATGTTCTAGATGACCAAGCTCTACTGTATTGTCATATTACAAAGAGTGTGTATATATATATATATATATACACACACACTGAGGTAGCCTCTCTTTGGTTTGTCAAATGGCAGCACAGATCAGAACAGGTTACCAATTCAGAACAATTCAAAATTATTTGGACCCAGTAATTTCTTTTGAGAAAAATAATTTTTTGGAACTATAGATATAAAACTAGCTATGTTAATGCTTGGATATGGAGAGTGTAGCTACATGAACAGTATAACTGCAGGCCCCATGGCCATAGAACTTAGATGAGCTTACTTTTGATCTCAGTATAAATTTTCAACTATATACATGATACTGTAAATTCCTAATTTAACGCGAGGAATTTATATCCGCGTAAAATCGCGAGAAGCACCCCTCGCGGATTTTAAAATCATGCCATTATTTTCTGAGAGTTGGGAACTACAAGAAATATGGATAAATGTTCCGCGTTCGCGATTTTATTTTCTCACGATTTGATACAAAACAGTGGGATCGCGGAATAAAGTACTCGCGTAATACATGTATAAGGAATTTACAGTAATTATTTCTTCGGAAAAATGAGACTGAGATCAAAATTGAGTTTATCAAAAATCTACATGTAGACCTATCTGGCTAATTGAAGTTAAAAAGGAGCATGAGTATGTAGACTTAAGTTATATATTCAATATTTGTACTGTATATTGCAATAAGGTAAAAAGGTAAAACTAAAAAGACAGTAACTTCCCAAATTTCTCAGATCTATAGACATAACATAAGATTATAAAAAAATATGTTACAGAAATCTTTAAAACAGATTGTACAGGCTTATTTTTTTTTTAGGTGAATGGGTGGGTGGGGGTTGGTAGAGTCAATTTATTTGAATCTTAATTATCATCTTATGATTTTAAGTATTGTTTTAAAAAGTGGGTGGGTCCTGTTTGTTTAAAATTTTATATATTAAAGGATAAGGTCATTTGCAAAAAGGGTAGGGTGGGGGCCATCCTGTCAGAGATTGTGAAACCTTCTTTGTTTCATGTAAATAAAAAACAAACAAACACAAAATATTCACAAGAGCCTTAAAACTGCCTTCATCTTTTCAATAGGTCGATAAAATGAAACATTATTTTACATGAACAAATGAATTGCATGCATGGAGTTTCCTTGTTCATATTTTGTGTTTTAGAAAAAAAGGAAAGAAGTTTTCCTGTTGAATTCAATAGGGTTATCCAACTGAAAATAAATTTAATCCTTATCAGTAGAAGGAAAGTTTTATGTTCTGTCATTTCTGTCATTATTATCACATAGTGAAAAAAAAAAATTTGTTTAATTTAATCCTAAATATGCCTACTCCCCAAGTATATTATGCAATTTTGTGAGACTTTTAGTGGTAAACATTATATTTACATACACTGACATTTATACATGTAGTAGCTCAAAGTTTTAAGCCATAAGGACATGCAAACAGTGGAAGATATTTTTACGACAATTTAAAGCTAATTTAGGAGACAAAAACTCTTCAGGAAGAAATATTTACAGTATCACTTAGTGCTCTAGAACGTTGACTTGGGGGGGGGGGGGGGGGGGGGGAGAAAACAAGTCAGACTAGATATAGGACATGCAAATTTTTAAGGTAAAAATAAATTCAATGCGAAGCATAGCAATTTCTATGCTTTATTGAAAGCGACTTTGAATAAAGGATCCTTTCCACTGTATTGCAATGCAAACTCGTGAACTGTATACACACTAGGGTAAATTCTGAGTAAACAGACGAACAAACTTGAATCATGCTGAACAGACATTAACACGTAGACTTTTAATTCAGTAGTTCTTTGGTTCCAATAAATTTGGTTCTGACCTCAGACAAAATGCTTGGGTCCCTTGGCCCCCTCCAGATAAAATGCCATTGGAAGACGGTAAATTGTTTGGCATGATAAGTGCTTGAACTGTGCCCTCGTTCCATTGTTAAGAGACCTGTCATTTCAAGTTCTTTTTTAAAGCCCATTGTCAGTCTTCTATAATACTAGTGCTTCTTCAGGACTTATTATCAACTCAACTGATTCAAATTTAGATAGTATCAAACTGCTGACAAAATTAAACTACTGACACATTAAAAAAAAATTTGGCATTGTTGTATTTAAAGATATTTATTTTACAGTCGTACAAATTCTCGTATCTTTTTAATCATTGGCTATAGAAAAAATGTACAATAAACTCACAAAAACTTGGGGAATTCATATTTATTTGTGGCATATTTCTTATTGAAAGATTTCATTTTTGAATGATTGGAAATGTCAATTTGGTAGATATGTAGATGTTGTAAAAATGAAAGTCTGGGATTGTAGTTATAGTCAGTTTTAAAAATCCATGTAAAAATGTTTTTACATTTAGCTTAAAGGCATAGGACAACAAAACAATGATATTGATGAAAGTGAAAATAAAACTAAATAAGCTAGAATTCAAATTTTGACAAAACACTTTAAGGTACCTCACTACACCTAGACTTATACTTTTTAAGACACTACGTCACAAGATGGCGATTTGAATGTTTTGTTAAACTGTTTATATCGTTCGATTGGGTTGTATATCATCGTAGCCTAGTGGTTAAAGTATTGGGCTTCTGAACCGCAGATCATAAGTTCGAATCCGCCATGAGCTTTTGTTCATGTTTACGGAATTAAATTTTCGAAAATGTAATTTTTTATCCACAATTGCACATTTTTATGCCTATTTGACTTAAATACCTCTTTTTCATTATGATATCAATTATAATCAAGTAATTTTCTGCTGATTTGAGAAAATATTTCAAGGTGTAGTGAGCCACCTTAACAGCCTTATTAAGTATCTCTCATCACTCTGTCAAGTTTTTCATTCTTTTTTTTAAAATTAATAATTGGAAATAATGTTTAAGAATTTTAATACCTAAATTATAAGATATGTCTAAATGCAATTGATGTTGAAAATAGTTTACAAGCTTAAAGGGGATTAGGAAGGTTAATTCCTAGGACGTATTCACTAGGTTATGTATTTCAGAGGGTATATTGCATAAATACCACACACGGATGGGAGGGGAGAGAGGAGTCAGATGCCTTTGATGTATTCGTCTATCTTAATCCTCCTCTTAGACTGCCCACCTACAGCTTCTCTTCATTCCGGAGTGTAGGATCCCCTGTTGACACATGCAGACAAATCGCTAATTAAAATTCCACTGAGCAAAAAAAGAAAATATTTTTGCAGAAACTCGGCTACAAATTATAAAAATCCAGCAACTCCTCCCTCCCTCCAAAGAGTTAAAACCAAGGAAAAAGAAGAGGAAAAAATGAAAATATTAAACAACATTTTACATTCATCTATATAAAAATTAAAAAAAAAATAATATACTGAAACATGAAGAATCCAGTTTTAATAGGTAAAGACATGGCTAAATTCAAAAGTTTTCAAATTATATCCTTCCCCTTCTTGATCTTCAGTATAACATGTATTCTAAGACTTGAAATTTCCAGTTCATATAGGTTAAAAACTTGATGACCATAAATCATTCAAGATAAATATGTTAATGTCAATACAGGAGTACATTGAATGTTAAAGACCCTCTTTATAGATACCTCTTCAATTACTCCCCCCTTTGTCTCTAGCCTTAAAACATGGGAGGCAGCTGCCCCCGATAATAGACTTTTTTGTCGATTTCACGCTACATAAGAGAAGCTGAGAGAGTTCATTGGCCTGATGATGAGGGCCATAATAATCATTTTAATAGCCGCATCGACCTTAAGTCTGTCTAAAAAAGTGGATCAGCAATTTCATTACAAAGGCGGAGTCAATTAGGATCTTTAGTGCTCTGTCAAAGTTTATTGACTTAACTGGTAATTTGCAGCTTCAGAAACTGTTACAAATCACAAGATGAAATCTTAATGTTTTTTTGGTTTCCGTAAAAAAAAGTGTAAGAGTTAGTATGGTATTACATTCTGCATCAAGTGGAATCAATTATGTTGTTTGTAAAATGATGGGTATTAAGTGACGATCAGGATGAAGCTTTGGAGAAAAAGAAGTGGATGAGATTACAGATATCAGCACAAACTGATGCTGATGTTTTTAGTAGGGGTACTATTAAATATAATAGATAAGAATCATTGAATGCAAAGTATCCATCTGTGTGTGTATTTTAAGCTTGATGATTTGGAACCATTGGTCATGGATTAATGAATTTTCGTTGATTTTCTTAATATATAATTTATATGGAAAATGAAACGTTAAAAATTCTGACATATTCTCATGAACTTTTATATGATCCTCTATAGATTGTTTTTGTTCTTTTACAATGCCATTCTAGTCAACAAAATTTACAATGTACATGAAGTTCAAACAGTGTCGTTAAAAAAAGACAGTGAGAACGGGAAAAATTGAGAACTGTGTCAAAAAATGATGAAGATTTGATTTTTAAAATTTCATGTTAGAAGTAGTCATGAACTACAGTGTTTCATGCCAACAAATAATTGTCATGAAGGAGTGAGATGAGCTTCATGAAATATGTCTATTGGAAAGTTGTAATTTATGTCATAATGAATTTTCAAAATCTTATTCTTTTCCCTTTATACTTCTTCACAATGTCTGAGGGCTCTGAGTCCACTGGTGGTTGTGGGAGTTCCATGGCCATGAGTGGACTCGACATGGACCCTGATGTTGTGAGGAAGATATATTATGATACATTATGTTATCTGTTACCTTGTTTTCTGGAAACTTTTTCAGCTTACTTTGAAATATTTATTTCAGGACGTGGACGCTCTGTGGAACCCCAGAGTACCTGGCCCCAGAAATAATCCAGAGCAAGGGTCACAACAAGGCTGTAGACTGGTGGTCACTAGGCATCCTCATTTATGAAATGTTGGTGGGGTAAGGGAACCAAGCAAATCAGTTTATACCTAGCAATGCCATTTAGTTTTTCAAATATCAATTACATGTAACTCTTATATTACATATATACATGTATATATAATGAAAAATCATTCTGTCTTTTGTTTTTAGAAATTACTCAAATCTTTATAAATTGATTCTATAGAAAATCCAAAAATGTTGATGTTTGATCTCTTTTAAAAACAATATTGCTTGAAAGGCTAAAGGCAGAAATTTTGGTCTTTGGGTACATTGGTAATGCCCTTGACTCTTGTAAATTAAGTCTTTGTACATATGCATTCCTCTTTCATTATATATTTTTTTCCTTCTCTTCAGATATCCTCCCTGGTTTGATGACAATGCCTTTAGAATTTATGAAAAGATCATTGAAGGTCGTTTAGAGTGGCCGAAACATATAGATCCAGTGGCAAAGTAAGTGGTTTTATCTGCAAAATAGAAGGAATATGAATTAAGGTGTGAAACTATCACAAAAACTCATATTTTGAATTTTGAGAACAATAGCCAAAAAGCAGATGAGTCTGAAAAGGGGGTCAACTTCGTATGTTGGGTTTCAACAGGAGAGTATATATTGCTAGGTTGCTTGCCTTAATTATAATACGAAAGAAAAGCAAAAAAATTGTTGACAAAATGTTAATTGTTTCTATTCTTTTTTTTTTTAATACATGTAGACACTTTTCTTTTGGAAAGTTTTTGTGTAAGTTAAGTGCAGTAGATTAACCCTTGAAAAAAAAATAGAAACATATAAATTATCCTTTAACTAAAGAAGACAAAGAAAAAACTCCAACGACAAACAAACAAATAACAAATACACAACAATAGATGAAAAGGGAAACCAGAATTAACAAGTAGCACCCTGTTTTATATTAAATCAATACCTTTCAATACCCGTAATCGTCACCTGATCAATATACCAATATACCTATATTCCTATATCAACTCCGCTGACTTTGCATTCATCGCAACAAACACAACTTTCTCAAGATTTCGCCTTGAAATCAATATTAACTTTTCCCACCGTGATTCCTTGTGGTTGATAAGCATTACGCACCTGCTTGAGAGCATATTTTTTTTTTATTTTAAAGTTACTTTTTTGTAGAAAGTTTTAAATTCATGTGGCATGTGCATTTTTTAATGCATATTTAAAGAATCTACAGCAAATTTTTTGTTTTGAATGAGCCTTCAGATTGAATTAGTTTTTTTGTTAAATTGCTGATATTTAAGAAAATTTAAAGTTTGTAAAATATAATAGATGTACACTCATGACTTAGCTCATTTCCAATTCAAATTTTTATGACATGTGTAATTAGTGTCTTTTTTTGTGCAAAAATGTATCATCAACTGCTTAAAAATGTAATTTATTTTGATCATGTGATTAAATGTAATTTGTTTTATGAAATGTCAGTTTAAAAATTCATATTGTTAATTCATAAATTATCTGAAGACCCATACAGTAGTATGAATGAGGTGATCATTATGGCTATACAAGTAAACTTAAAACACTTTTAAAAAGTTAAGAGGGCTCGATAATTGTGGTCATTTTTAGACTATTGATCTCCTTTAGAAGAAGAGTTTTATATAAACTTGAAGGAAAGTAAAATATATGGATTTTCTCTTTACTAAATAATAGTTTATAGCTAAACAAATCATATCTTAAAATTTTAGGTAGATCTGATGACTAATTTGTTGACCATCCAGTCTCCTTAATGTATAAAATTACATGTAATTAGAAATGAGTTGAAAATAGATTTAAATAATTTTTTCTTGCTACTTTATTTACATGTATTCATATCATTCATTTCAAATGTTTTTGGGGAAAAAGATATCCATGGGTGAAAGTTAGCTCTTGAATTAAACACTGAATGTAAGATTTTTATCAGAACAAAAGATGTATCTCCTAATTTCTGAACAGCAAACTGTTTATTTTAATAAGTCTATTTTGAAAGAAAGATAGTGGTTTGGAGGCTATAAAACTAATTATTGGAACTTGATACACTCATGTGCATCTCAAGCTTTTATTGATTTTTTTGTAGGTGCATAATATGTTACATGTAAAAGTAAAAATTAATATATAGAATAAATATGTTAGAGACCATTTCCCATTGGCCCCTAAGCATTAAAAGATGCAACTCTAGACATTCAACAAGATTTTTAATATGCTTTTATGATGAAGTGTGGTACGGTATATGATTTATCTTGCTTTATCTTGTCCTGTTAATACCCTACACAAGAAGAGGTGTGTAAGCAGAGACTGAGGGATCTAGGAGAAGATTTAGTGTTTAGCACTAATTAAGAACATCATTAAAAGCCTTAATCACCGCTGTTCCCTGTCGGGAGGGATGTCTCAAACGTTAATCCTCACCTGAAAAAGGTGCAAACAAATTGGCATGCTGCCAAAGCTGCAAATAGAAATCATAGGCTAAGAGTCTGTAATCTGTGTGGCAGGGTGAATCTGCAGAATGTATACGCTTTCTCCCTGCACAGCTCTCTGACTCTCTCTCTCCCTAATGATCCATAATCCGGGGATAATCCCCTTTACACCTAATTTATGCAATACAATGAAAGTTCAGACAAAGAAAGGTCGTAATGTAAAGGCTAGGGCATTTTGTTTCAAAAGAAAATATTAAAACGTAAATATTTACAAGATATAGAACAAAACATTTGGAACCATTGAAAAATAGTTTTTCAGTTTGTTACTTTTTTTTATCAGGAAATAAATGTCATAACAATATTCATGTATTTTTCTTCCTTTTTTATTTTTTGGTCATAACAGGTGTAATATGTTAATATTTTGTAGTATGTGACAATATATTAACAATATAGTCTGTCTCTTCATTTATCTTTCTCTCTGGGTTTCTTGTCTATCACAACTTATACATGTACCTTGATTAAGATATTTGAACTTGCAAGTATACAGATTTCGTGATCAAAAGGTCAAGGTCAAATCCTTAAGGTCATATTAAGATCAAGGTCACTGTAGAGCATGTCGATACTGATACTATGGGATTATACTTCCCATGCTGATGAGGGAATGCTGTATAATGCTGTATAATCCTACACATCCTGTTTATCCATCTCTGAGCTTTAACTGTACCCACCACAGTTGATTATATGTAATGAGTTTGTTTTTCTCATAACAGGGATCTGATAAAGAAGTTACTGGTACAGGACAGAACAAGAAGACTGGGAAATATGAAGGTAAACAGCATGTCTCAGTGAAGCATGTACTGAATCATAGAATAACAGCTCTTACTAATGATCATATCAAACAAAAACAAAAACAAACACAAACAAAAAAATTCTTTGAACTCGGAGGCAGGGACACCTCATGGAGTAAACAGTTTGTACCTATTACTATTACATTAGGATGTGTGTTTATGAACTTAGTGCCTATCAAGCAACATACCTGCTTTGTGACCAAGTGATATATGTGCATCTTAATCCAGGGGTGTATTGCATATAAGTGAATGCACCACCTGAAGTAAAAATACATACTAACCAGTAAGTGCATGTATATTTCCACATACTCACATGTATTATTTCAAATGATATTTAGGTTAGTCAGCACTCATGTTTAGTTTTATGTACAACATTTTTTTACTTGTGGATATAGTGTAAAATTTAGGTTAGTCAGTACTCATGGTCATGCAGTTTTATATACAAAATTTTTTTACTTGTGGGTATATAGTGTAAAGTACCATACCACTGCATGTTGGGAAATTTCCAAATCACAATCACATCAGTATTATATGTACATATATTTTGCATAAGATGCCATATCCATATATTATGGGGTATTACAAATGCTTAAGTAGAATTGAATCATATATGGTGTGGTTTAAGTAATCTAGATACCAATAATCCAGTCACTAATAATCTGGATACCAGAACTGTGGAATCATTTAAATTTGTGAGGACCAATTTTCGTGGAATGTAAATCTTTTAAAGGTTCATTAGGATGTTATTTCTTAGATATGTTTCTTTGTACAGTGAATAAATACCTATGTTTCACCTTCTGAACGATTTTCAAAGGGGAACACATTTTAAAATGATGAGAAGTATTCAAACATAAGGCATGTACAACATTCACGATTTATTTGTTGGGATTCTTCATTAATGCGGACAATTTGATCTGGAACAAAGATGTCCAGATTAATGTACGTGGCTCCATGGAATAGTGCAACATGTCTAGAATGC
Source organism: Magallana hongkongensis (assembly GCA_016163765.1). Taxonomy (NCBI): domain Eukaryota; kingdom Metazoa; phylum Mollusca; class Bivalvia; order Ostreida; family Ostreidae; genus Magallana; species Magallana hongkongensis. The sequence goes on from WFKH01010211.1 coordinate 26,584,267, forward strand.
ACTATTTATAAATGAGAGAAAGTACACAGGTTTAAAGATGTTGTTTGCTTGGTGATATAGTTTGATAGCAAAAATTGGGTTAATTCAATATATTACTGTCTTCTGAGTGTTGAGTACATGTAACAAAAAGGTATGGGAAATTTGCATCTTTGAAGTCATGAAGATTTGGTTTAAGTAAAATCAACTAATGCTCTTTTCTTCTTTTCTTTTTTATATCCACTGCCAATCTCCATTTAAAATGCACTCTGTGATAGTAAACAAGGCCTACATAGCTTTCACCCCATGTAGTTTGGTAACAACTGTAATTATCATATTGCTTGCTGCCCTTTGTATACTAATATGATGTTTAATGTATGGATTATCTATTCCCTTTTTAAAAAAGAAAAAAAAAACTGCAGAGATTAAAGAAAATGGATTACTTCTTAGATGCTGTATAATTGCTGTGGTATTCAAACATACATTGTTTTCTATTTCCAAAGAAGTAAATACAGGCCTTGGTCTTTGATGTGTGTATGTTTTGTGGTAGATTTAATTGTGTTTACAATTTTTTTTCCCCCTATTTTTTACAGAATGGTTCAGAGGACGTGAAGAAGCACAAGTGGTTTAAAGGCGTAATCTGGGAAGATGTTCCCTTACTCAAACTGAATGTAAGATTTCATGTTGTCTCCAATATAGGAAAGCTGGAGATGTTATTTTTAATCTATGATTAAGAGGTTTTTTATCCACTGCACTTAAAAAACTAGTCTGCAGGCTTCTAGTTGTGCTTACTCATCTTACTCATCTTCACAACACCCCCCCCCCCCCCCCCAAAAAAAAAAAAAAAAGAAAGGAAAACTGAGATAGAAAATCAATAACAAACAGTCAAATCAAAGCTCAAACAGTAAAAGCAGTGATTTAAATATCAATTAAATGTTAACATTCAGTGTGTATATTGTATATTTTCCTCCTGTTTGCAATGGAAATCTGTGACATTCTTGTTTCAATAACGCAAGTCAAACCTAATCTTTAGATGTTGGAGCATAAGTAACCTTAAACAATAAAATTACTGTAAACGTATTATATTTAGCATGTATCATCATCATCAGTTATTGATATTTAGTGGAAATTGATTTTTCAGCAAGTTAGTTTGGATTTGAATTGGCATTTTTCTGGATGTATGCATCTATTCTTATACATATATATGCATGGCATTTAGCAATGTACAGTAAAACACGCTTATAACGAAGTCCCAGGGACGGGAAATTTTACTTCGTTGTAAGCGTAATTCGTTATATCCATCAAGTTTACAACATGTAATAAAGTCATGGGGAATGAAATTCACTTCGCTGTAAGCGTCTATTCATTATAAGCGTGTTCGTTATAAGCGTGTTTTACTGTACTTGATTTAGCGGAAGCTGCTTTCCACCAAAAATGCTAAATAGAATACGCAGCCAAATGTAATACGTTTACAGTAGTATGGGAATGAAGATTGAATTTTCATTTTTTGTAAACCATCAGTCTTTTATAGTCTAAGCTCTGCAAAAAAATTATTATACTGCACTAATGTGCAGTTTTTATACCATCAGTCTTTTATTAAGTCTTACACCAGTCTGTGCAGACAAATTATCATATTGCACTAATGTGCAGTATTCAATTCGTCTGCATAGCCTGTATGGTGTATAAAGGACCAATGATATTCAAAAGAATTCATTGCTTATAAGTATAAACAGTAGTTATCATTCTTTTATATTGTGAAAGCATTTTAGAAATGCTTTGACTGGCAGAAAGAAGTTGAAAATTGTAATAAAGTACATAATCAATGCATTTAGAAAATGTTTTAGACAGGATCTTAATTGAAATTATTTACCAGTATAACCTAATGGTTAGAGAGAAGTTATAAGAGTGAGTAATGTTGCTCTTGTATATCTATGTATGCAGGCTCCATTTTCATCGTAAAAGATATGCATCATTGCAAAACGATAGGTTTAGAAATAGAATTTGGTTACAGACATGGAAGTGCCATCAGGAGCCTTTTCATTAAAGCATTTAAATATATTGATTTAACATCACCAAAATAGCTTTTCCATTTTTTTTAAAATAGTGAACAGATTGAAGTTTGCAAATAATTTAGGTCTGGGTTTACATTGGATTTTGAATTGAAAGTAATATCAATAAAAACAATGGATAATTTATATACTAAGTGCTACCCACACCTTTTAAGGAGATAAGATTGAACTCCAAAGTTTTACAGTCTGTGGGATTATGGGAAAATCAGGTTGCTGTCAATTGTAAATCTTGAGGCTAATAAGTGATCTTGTCTGAATTTCATTGACAATTATATGATGCCAGTTCAGACTTATTGTTTACCTTCTCCCACAAAAAAAAATCAAATTTAAGAGCATATACAGTCTTTGTTGGAATCTACAAACCAATGCTCAAAATCTGAGGTGTCAAAAAAGTGATATCTGATATCTACCCGGGTAATCTGGATTTGTATTCCATCATTTTTCGTCAGTGAAGCGTTTTCATAGGAAACATTTATACATTTTGTATATTAAAAAATTAATTCTACAAAGATCTCTTTACTTTTGCTTCCTCATCAAAAAAAAATAATTCAAGCATGCATTGACACTATCTCCTTGAAGATTTTTCTTCAGGGGTTAAAAAATTGATCAGTAATTCATTGGAGCATATCTGGTGATCATCAAAGGCAAAACAATGCACTTCATGCGTAAAACGTAGAAGATGGATTGAATTTGAATTCATGTTTCATATATAATGACAGTTTTATGATGCTTTTTTCTCTAGGGTATCTTGAGAATGCAGTCTGTATAAATAAGTGAGGAATATCTGAAAGTCGAATGCAAATCAAATATATCTAATGCCTAGGCATGCACATACTGACATTGAATTTTACAACTGTAGTGAAGGGATGTATAAAAAAAAGTTTTATCTTTATTGATGTCAAACAATCGTTGTTTATTTGACATGTTTTTAGAAATTCAGTTAAAACTCTCAATATGAAAAATGAAACAATTAATTAAATGAAATAAAATTCAAACAAAAACTTTAACAAGAGTAATTTTTACTTCATAACTTTCAGAAAAATGAAAGCCAGATTTTAAAATCTCTGTGGGGTCTATATCACAATTTTACATAGATATTTATTCTTCATGTTTAATTATGGAATTGACAGTATTTTTGGTCGTGCAGGTGTTTAAAACAATGATTTCTTTTGTAGCCCCCCATCATTCCCAAGGTCAGTCACTCAGGGGATACCCACAATTTTGAAGAGTACCCCGAGGATGGTTGGAAAGATGCACCCCCAGTCTCTGCAGCTGATCTCGAAAACTTTACCGATTTCTGATCCATGCTTAAGCATCATTTTTCTTTTCATGCACTCAAAGGATGAACTTCTGTAGAAAAAAAAATATTTTTGAAGTATGCTGGATAGCTACCAGGAAAAAGTATCGGCGATCAAGAAATCCATGTCAAGCCTTTTCGTCATTGGGATGAAAAAACTGGTACTTTGGTACAATGATGAAAATAATCAAAAACTTGTTTTCTGGAAAATTCAGGAAGTTGTTTATTGTAAACAAGCAGGTTTGATTAGGCAATGATTGTTTTTGTTAAAACATGTATTATTTAGATTTTGTAGTTGAATTGTAATACAATTTGAGATTAAATATATCTGGAGAGACAGGGTGAAAATCCAAAAATAGAATGTTTTATTAATTTTTAATATACGTTGAAGTGTTGTTATGCATATAGAGTGTGTTGTTTTGTTCAAGTAGCAACTTACTTATATTTATAAATTATACATTTCAGCATGCTAGACTTTTCCTGCTTACTAATATTGTTTAAAAGGAAAAGGAACTTGTCTGGCATATAAAGTAAAGAAGAATGTTTCCCTGCGATGTTCATTAATGTATTTGTTTTCTTCTGAAATCATACATATAGAATTGACAGGGATTTTAATGGTTAATTTTGTAAACACAGCTTGGTTGTTTTTTTTTCTTCGTTTTTTTCTATTTATTGTTTGCTTGAATGTGCCAAATTATGTTTATAGATGATATAGAAGAAATCCATCATTTGTACTGGTTTACAACATACACTCTCTGTCTGATCTAGAAAATCTAGCATTTAATTGATATACTTATAAAGCTGAACTGAAGTTTTATATGCTATGAAACAAAAAGTCTCGGGTTTTGAAAAACAAGATTGTCTGCATATCTCTTTTATGTTGCTACTATAAAGCTTTTTATTTGTTTTACAAGTAAGGATAGTACTGAAGATACAAAAATTTATTCGTTTTTATAAACATGTGTGACTTATCCATATCACATATCCTTTACGATCCTGCAACTTGTTTATCAATATGACATTTCATTTCATTATTGTAACATAACTAATACATATCCTAGTTGAAATAATTAAAAAAAAAAAAACCCCACAAAATATTATCTGCAATAAAACTTGCTAATATAAAGAACTCAAGGTTAAAAAAAATATTGTAGCTTTTCCTTACTCCACATATCTGAACATTTTCTAATGTAAATAAGAGGAAATTGGTCATGAAGAACTATAAAATTCATGCTTCCAGGACTTGTTATTATTCTTTTTGCTAAAAGTTTGGCCTTTTGTCCTTTAAATCCTTCATGATGTGATAAATGTTGTATAAACAGTGACACAACTAACTTCAATATTATCTGATATACTAGTATATTTTCTGATGCATCATTCAGCATAATATTTTGATATTTTATCCAATATATTTTTACCTAGCTTTTGTGTTTTTAGTTACAAAAATATTTTATTTTGTTTATTTTCATATCAATCAAAATGAGAAATCTTTATTTATTTTACATTTTACAAAATGTGTAACCAACTTTTACCTATAAATATTGTAATGATTTTATGATCATGAATTTAATGTATTTCTTTTCAACTAATAAATTTGAAATAAATGAAGAAGATATTTGTATGTGTGCATATATTCTTATTGCTTCATAAATGTACTGTTTAAGTTAATAAATAACAAGGCTCTCTGCATTATTCAAACATGATTATTTTACTAGTGTACAACATAAATGTAGGTCAAATTCTAAAAAAATAATATTGCATCAATACCAAACACATTGTGATAGTAATACAATCTGTCTCAAGAAATGATGTATTTTAATAGCTTATATGAAACCAGAAAAATTAATTGGTGATATTTTAGTAGATATTGAGTGTTACTAAGGAATTTTAAAAAAAACCATCCGAATGAGACTAACTCAGTACTGTGTAGTATATTGTACTTATTTCCAGCTCTGACAGTCACATGTGATGAAAGTCACATGACTGAGGTCAGGCATCTTTACTGTACAGTATTGTACATGTGTGGTGTGGTCTTTAGCTGTAAAAACTACCGTATCCATGACAGTCATGTGTTTAACATTTCTCTTGTGAAGCATTGCATTGTAGAAAATTTGCTTGTAGTATTCAATTTCTGTGTACTTTTTATGTACTTTTTTAGGATTCAGATATGGTGATTGTTGATTTTTTTTAAATCAAATAGAGAAACCTTTTCTTGACATTATAGAGAAATAAAATTAGATAGTTGTCAAGAGAGGTAACTCTAATGGATTTCATTTTTATTTCCCTGCTGTTTTTCACTGTCACTTTCTCTGTATGGATACGATATTGCTCAGCATGGCACTTATGCAAAAAATATACACAAAAAACGAAAATATATTGACATTCCTTTGTATTACCGTCTTTGTCAATATTTGTTCTGCTATTTTAAAATTTACCCTAGTAAAATTCTCTTTATATAAATATTTGCTCTGCATGTGTATGAAATTTACCACTCTTTGACTATATATTTTTGTATCTTCAAGATCACACCATGTATAGTTTTTTTTTAGTTTTGCAATAAGAACAGCAATATTATGAACTTTATTTTCATAGACCTTATAGATGATACTTCAAATACACAATGCAGCTCTCTGATACCACATTTTTTTAAATTTGAGCTAATTTATTAGATAAATATATTTTGTAAAATATCATGAGTATTTATTAATTGCAGTGCCTTTCCTGTCATTGTTAAATGAGCTGTATTTTGGTATCAGCTCACCAGAAAAGGATTGTTTTTAAGTGACATGTTGTATAATTCTCATATATCAATTTGTTACTAACTTTTTCATGCAATTTTTATGAAATGTAAAATAATGCCTGACTAAATACTTGTATGACACATAGAAAAAAAGTTTAACTTTTTCTGGCTTTTCTTTGGAAACATTGCTTCAAAATGAGACTGTTGTGTCTGTTGAGAATTTTTCAATAAGAATTTCAGATTAGCAATCAAAGGATTGGTTCAAAATTGTTAATCTGACTCTACGCAGTGACATTTTATTTAACTGATAGTGTAAGACACAATATACTTTGTGAAAGCAGTATTTGCAGGCATAGTTAAAGAAAACAAGTTTTCATACATAGTTTGATTCTCTGTTATTCGTTTATTTCTTATATGAAGCAAAATGTAAAGGCTTTTATTTCCAAATGATTTTTTTTGAAATGTTTTTCAATTAAAAGAACCCTTAAGTGGATTTCAATTAGATGTATTGTTTTCCCCTGTTTTTTTTATCAACATTTTTACTGGAAAATCAAACGAAAAATACTCAAATTGATACAATATTACCATAGTCACTTGGACTATATTTTTACCTATGCTCTTGCGTTTATCTGAAGCAACGTATATACTACTGAAAATTTTGTACTCAAAATCCATCTGTTGTACATCAAATGAGAATGAACTTTGGTCAATACAGATTATATTAAGAAAATTATGAATTTGTGATTTCATTGTCATCATTTTATCATATGCAGGCATATTTCTTGGATAACCGAAATTTGTTTTGATGAAATGTTTCTATTCATGGATGTGATATGAGTATATTGTTTTATCAGTGAATTAAATTTATGGTAAGAATGCAGTTGATATTTATATTAATTTTGATTGAAGAATGAGTATTGTTTCAAGTATCTCTGGAAGATGTCAAACATTGCTCTTCTATAGGATATATTATGTAAAGATTCACCGAAGTATCTCAAGATTGGAGACGATTTTTTCCTGTTGTTGACATAAATGTATAGGTTACCATGACAATCATGTCATCTGCTGTATTATCAACAGTGTAATGATTTTGTGAATCTTTTTTTTATTAGAAAAAAATTATGACTGAAGGAAATTGAATAAAGAATTTGAAGATCAACTGCTTATTTTATCTTGATGTCATTGAGGTTTTATATCTCATTTGACGTCAATGTGATGTCATTTGATGTTGAGATTTTACATTAGATTTTGTTTCTTGCGTTTAACTATTTCTTAAATAATTTTTTTTGCGCATTCTTGTGTGCAGTCCCCGTACAATACACCGAAAAAAATCTGGCCCTGGAGTCCTAATTTAACCCCACAAAAGACCCTTTTTTCAAAATGGCACATTCTCAAACCTCTTAGTTAAACTCGACGTAATGTACCATGGAACTTGAGTATTATTCTCAAGTATTTTTCAAATGTCTGCTCAGTGATTTGTGCACACAAATTTGCACATTGATAATATTATGATGTATCCTCTGCAAAAATCGACTATACAACTATGTAATTGTATCATTCTTGACGACACTGAATTTGATTGGATGAAAATAGGTCATCTGCAGAGAAATGAATCGAGGGTGGTATATGCGATATCACCATATCAATATAGATATTCTAGAATTTTGACAGAATCCCTGGAATGTAATATGAAAAAAAGAACGGTTTTGATTAAAAATCAAAAGTTTGAATATTGCATATAATGCCTTTATTAAGAAAAGTAATGATTTTAAATACAAATACAAAATGTCAGTAAAACAAATATTACACTCTCTATACAAATACCAACAATATTAGTTGTGATATGTACTGGTTTTACCCAGAGACATAAATTAGAGTATAGTGTAAACTTCCCTGTTTTACCCAACGAGTTATTAAGTTTCTATTCTTGTGAGAATGATAGTGAAAACCCTTATTCAAGTGCGCCGATTTCCATCCTAATTTTTAGAGCAGAAGGTGCTTGTACATGAAGACAAAGTAATGGGCTGTTACCGCAATCCCATGTTAATCTCAAAATGGTTTAAACCCATCCAAAGCTTGATAAAATGTGGCCTTTTCCTAAAACCTAGTTAGTTTTCTGACGATTATTCCATCAAAAATGATAATAAACAAAAGAATGATGGAAAAACCCCATTCCATAATTTTTAGATTGGAATTATAAAGATGAAGGTTTGTACATTTGTTCACAGAGCTCTGCGATGCGTTGAACACCCAAACGTGCACTCTGGTTTTGTTATCATTGTCCCATTGTACACGAATTCAGTAATTCATTGGATTGCGGTGTCACGTGGTTCTCATAAATGGCGATGCAGTACCCTGTAACGGAATATGACGCCGTGCTTGTCGCAGAAGTACTTGTGAACGACAGACCTCTCTATGCGCATCCAGAGTCCCTCGTTCTGAAGTTGTTTCATGAGAGGCTCCAGGCTGTCGCTGTATTCGGGGATGTTAAGGTATTCCTCTCGCATGACCACAACAATCATACCACCTGAAGACAAAAAAGAAAAAGATGTGTGATATAAAACTCTTGCAATATCACCTCAGTTCAGCCTCAACAACCAAGGAAGAGAAGTATAATATAAAAAATATCGCAATACCTCAACAACCATACAAAGTGCAGACAAAAAGAGATAAAAATCAAATAAACTCTTGATATTATCACCTAGGTTAGCCTCAGATTCCACAGTCCTCATGATAGTTAAGGTCGTACTCTTTGTTTTTACATCATGCAAATCTAAATGCATAAGACTTTGTATCGAGAGAAGGAATATAACTTATATTTGATAATGACCAGTTGATCTTACAGAGATATGAAATATTCTGTGAAGTAAGCATACGTCTTTTGTCATTTTGGACATTTTGATTCCCAGTGCCAAAAAATAACGCCAAAATATTCATTAAGCAACATCAGAAAAAATAAAACTGTCTACCTACTAACCATTTGATTGCGTAAATTTATACAGTAATTAAAATAAAATGAGTCTAAGAATTACCTGGTTTAGTTATTCGTATCATTTCTTTTAGAGCACCGGCAGGGATGTGTCCACTTCCGAATCCTCCCGAACAAACCACGCAATGGTAAGTATCTAATTTTTTAAAAATTATTATTTACAAGGTATTCAAAGTTCAAGTCATTTTTGAAAATTGAAAGAGAACAGATCAGAAAACGAGATTAAATGTATTTCATTAAATAAAAAAAACCCGCAGTCATGTCTGGTTATATTTTTTTCAGTTAAACCACTGACCATTTTCAATTGTTGGAGATGGCTCAGGGTTTACAAACTCGCACAAAAACTTCTTGTAGACATTCTTCTTCTTTGCTTTCATGAGCATACTCTCACTTGGGTCCAAAGCATGTATTTCTTTGAACCCTCGTTTTACCAACTAAATTTTCATAGATGAAAAAAAAATTATAATGAAGATCAATTGATAGACAAATAGCACTTTTTTAAATATAAAAATCCTTTACCAAAACAAGTAATTAAAAAAAAGTGTAAATACATTCCAATATTTTTATTTTTTGTTAAAAGATTTATAGTGTTAATAATGTACAATCATAAATTGCTATGATCTGTAGCCATCTTTGCCAGTGAAATTATGACAATATCGATAATGTAACTATCTATGGCAAACAACTGTTCTTTATATATTATTATTTTTAAGATTCGTTTAATCTTCGCATGAAGTTCAACGATTTCCATGTAGCATATGCATGAAACTAATGCATAAAGGTATTTACAGGGAAAAATGTAAATACATGTATTTCATTATGACTGACCTCTTCTCCTACTAATCCAGTCCCAGCTGCCACGTCTAGGATCAGAACCATATCCTTGTTGCTCGGAAAGCTCCGGTCAATGGCCTCAGCGGCGTAAGCCGGACCATTGTATCGCCCGGGCTGAAGGTCCTAGGAAAGAAAAAGAAAGGAAAGTTCTATGACCCTAAGTATCCAACTGCGTCAGGTAGGGAATGGTAACAGACTGCTATGAACTACTTACTTGTAGCTACGATCGAGAAGAGAGAGAGAGAAGGTACATGTAGCTAGTGGTAACTTGTTACTAGAAACAGAAATGAAACAATGTTCTCGCAAGGTTTTAAAGAGCGTTTTAGAATTGAAACCATTTTGAAAATGCTTTAATAGTTTCTGGTTATCTGAATATAAATATAATGATTATTAGTAGCGAATAATTTTTTTTTTGTAGAAAGCGGTTCAAGTTGAAAAACGAATAGTACATGTAGTTGGTGGTTCAATTTCATGCAATTCGTGTGTACCTCTCGCCAACGAATTTCAATCCAATTATAAATATCTTTTGCAATCTCGCCAGCTACATGTTCTTTGTGCAGTTTTTTTTATGCCAAACAATTTTTTTGGACAAACGTGATACAAATATATTACATGAACCTTGGTATTTAGATAGACAAATGTCATGTTACGGAGGATCTACCAAAATAATAGCATGCTCATATTTGGTTTGTGGTTGCTGTCTCATATCCAACTACTTGAAATGAGTCAGGAAATATACCAAAAATGATGAGACAAGATCATGTTTTACCTGTATAAATGTAGTCCAGATGTTACCTGTTGAAGCCCTTTATAAAAATCTATGCGAGCATTGAACGCTATCGAAATACCAAGCTACAAGTATTTTTAAACAGGTTTTTTAAAAAAGGAAATGATGTATATTTCGATATCTAACGAAATAACACTAAATGAATGAGAAAATGAAAAACGATACATTATTGGTTTATCATGTGGAGAACCTTGTTAAGGGGGATGTGCGGCCATCTTTTACATTTGAGAAGAAAAATGTAAACATTTCTTGAACTGACTTGTTTCTGTCCAAAACTTACTAAAATTGTTGTCAAAAGATACAAAGGCAATAAATATGACGTTAAACATGTTGTTTTGTATGCAAATTACAAATAAAAGGGCAGAACAATGCATTTTAAAATCACTTAGAACTGTGCAGCTACAGACTTTAAGATTTAAAAATCTGAAAAAATATGAAAGGAGGTCATTAGTGTCCACTCTACAACCATTTGTTGAGTAAAATACCAAAGCTTGCTTATTTAAGTTGTAACTTTGTCTCAAAAGAGGGTATCCTATTCTTAAAATGAGTCTCAAAAACCATCAATTTGCACGAGATATTTTTGTCTGTGTCTATGGAGATACATTGAAGTTATATTTTCATTGAAAAATATATGTATATTTTATATTTAAGGCAATTTATTTTTTGGACCCCTACCCTACTTTTAAAAAGAATTTAATTAAAGTATACTTATAGAACTAAAACAAAACAATTGGTACTGGTATAGAGATGTCTGTCACATTCAGCCCAGATTGTTTTGAATTGACATTTATTTTTATCGATGAAAACATAACGTCAATGTGCCTCCATAGACACGGGAGTTCTAAGTATAGACTGTAATTTTCTTGTTCTAAAAATAGATCCCATGCCTGCTGATAAAAATAGGGTACCCTATTTTGAGGCAAAGTTTCTACATTAATATGCAAAATTCAACCTTTTTCTCAACAAATGGTTGTAGAGAGGACACCAATTAACCCCTCTGTTACTTTTTCAGATTTTTAAATCTTCAAAATAAGTCTGCAGCTGCGCAGTTCTACAGCTGTTCTAAGTGATTAAAAGGCATTGTTCTGTTCTTAAATGCATAATTTACATACAAAAAAACATGTAGAGCCTCATATTTATTGCTTTTCCATCTTTAGACAACAGTTTTGGCCAGTTTTGTGCAGAAAAAAGCCAGTTCAAGAACTTTTTACATTTTTATTCGCAAATGTACAAGATGGCCGCACATCCCCCTTAAATGTTTGTAAACG
>WFKH01010211.1:26596626-26648313 GCA_016163765.1 Magallana hongkongensis
TTTGAAAATTTTCTAAATTCGCGCATGGTTTAATTATCCATCAAATACATGTTAAAACTAACCTTCAATTGTTTCTAAGGTATGTCCTTTATTGTGTTGCAAAGATGTAGGGTAGTGAAACTTTTTATATTCAGGGATGCAGGGTTCTTTTATTGATGAAATCTGACGACATCTTCTCTTTTTCAATTTGAAGAAGAGGCCCACAGACCTTGACGGTCACCTGAGTACCATAGCATGAGTACCATAGATGGACCTGTCAAGGAGTCTCATGTTTGCATTTGAAGCTTTATTTTGGAGTCTAAACCCTAATCCGAGACTCCTCTGACTGTCCACTATACGGCCATATTTGTCCCACCCCTCACCCAAGGGCGATGAATTTCACAATTTAGGTGTAGGGTTTAGAGGGTATTATGAACATCATAATCATGCATTTAGTTTTTCTAACATTTGTTTGGAAGTAAAGAAGAAGATTTTCTAAGATTTAAAACATTTTCACTATATGGCCATATTGGCCCCGCCCTAGGGTCTGAACCCCTAACCCAGGGGCCATGAATTTCAAAATTTTGGTAGAGAGCTTCATGGACATCATAATCATGCATTTAGGTTTTTTTCCTACATGTGTGGGAGGAGCTGATTATTCGGACAAGCTGATACGGAAAAAAATATAATTCCTATAAACTAAGTACAATGCAGGCAATATGTAACCGAGGAAAAAATACTGCACCCAAAACCAGTGAATAAAAAGTATGTAAAAATATAGAGGCAGTATTCTAAGGGGTCATTTTTCTACAACCCACACGGTGAAAAATGCCCCTAAGGACATCATTTCTACGAAGTCATCCAAATATTCTACAACAAACTAGGTCATTTTTCTACGTAGAAAAATGACCCCAGGTCAGTATTCTACGGGGGTCACTTTTCGTCGTTACACCGGCATCTCAGCTCGATTGCAAATTGAATCTTATGTTTAACTCACAACTAATTAATTAAAACGATGAATTTACAGCTCACTAATATCGCTTTTATGGGTCCCTACATCCAATAAACAGACCGTTGAACACATTCTATCGAACCGTGGAGATTTGTCTCGATTTCCTGCATTTCCTGCATTTTTGAAGTCTCGAGAGAATATAGGTCTACTACAATTGTTTATTAGTGTGATAATAAAAATATGCAGTAGAATTTTATTTTAAGTGATACTGGTGAGTTTAAAAACATATTTAATTAAAATCGAGCCGAGAATGCTGATTCCAGTTAGAGGCGTCGAATTTCTAGTTTTCGTAATGGCGCTGGTTCTGACGTGTTCCTGGCAATGAAAATATCAAATCGTTAAAAAAGCCAGGAAAACGTAAGGTATTTCGGACTATTGATCTTTTTTTTCCTCTTAAATGTCTACGTAGATTACAAGAGAAAAATTAATGATTATCCTCGACATGACCACAAGAACAGAGAGCTGTTAATTACTATTGCACTAGATTCCTTTCTCTCTCCTCGTAACAAATTGATAAAGATATTCAAACTTTTTTGATATATTAGTATCATTACATTACTCTTTGAGATAGTCAGAGAGTCATTATCCTTAGAAAGTTCAAATAAAGTTTTTTAAATGTAAATTTCCTATTTAAGCTTGAGTTTAAAAAAAATTAAAATATCGACGAAAGAAGATTTCTAATGTGACAAAATGCTTCGTAACAGTGTAGCATGGGTGTACACGTATCTTTTTTTGATTTATAAATGAGTTTGAAATGTATTCATGTAAAAACGAAACCCGTACGTACCTTCTCATAGTCATCCCACATATTATAGTAATCAATGATTTGGACTTTGTCCATACCACCAGAGAAAACTTTGGCGTTTGTCTGAAAAGCCCTTGCATCTTCTGTGTTTTCTGTAAATTTGCAGGACATTTTTTTTTAATCCTTAGACCTTTCAAATCGAGTTTTAGCTAAATCTGAGAATCATCTGCTATTAAATGGTTGTTAATCATAGTCTATAAACACTACTTTGGTGGTTTGCTATGTAAATAATAAGCAATTTATCTTGTCTGTCCACCATTTCTTGTACAAATATAAAAAAAGTTTTAAATTGTTCATTCATTATTAGGCACTTCAATCAAGTTTTGAAAAACTTACAATAACCGATAAGGTTTAACTTAGAGTTAAAGAACAAAAACCTGTACATTGCAATGGTGGGATCTCTCATCTAACAATTACGAGCTAACACTACTTGCTTGTTACTCTATATATGAGATTTTACATTGTTGTAAGACACAAATATTTATAGTTAATTTGTCTTCATTGCATATTTCGCAAAATATTTACTGGTACCCTTTGACCCCATTTAATGTAACAAATATAAACCAAGCTAAATTCTATAACTTATTTTAAGTACAAAAAATTAATACATTCTAAACAAAACAGCACTGTTGTAGATAACATTAATGAAAGATTGTAGTCCTAGATCTCAGACAAGCTACCAAAATACATACAGAAAATGGGCCAAGGCTTTATGATAAAAAACACAAACCAGAACAATTAAGCATCCTGACAGATGAAGATTTAAGAAAATAGAAAGAATACCTCTCAATCTTTAAATAAAACCCATAAATGACCAGCGTATAATTGATTTCTTTTCCATTAAAAAATATTGTATTGAAATAAACCCATATTTTAAATAATACCTAATTATACAGAGATTTCAAGATTTGAAATTCATTTGTTGATATAAATTAAATTTGAATTGTATTGTGATGTACAAATATAATATCGTTAGGTCTAGAAAAACTTATTAAGATCATCTACGCCCAGTTTCAACTGCACATGACACTATTTTTAAATAATGCTGAATACATTAAACGAATATATAGTAACAGTAATTATGACATAATAACGAAAAGATATTCCATGACTAAGTAATGTCAAATTGTATTTTTCACATTAATTTTTTTCTTATTGAAAAAAAAGAAGTTAAATAAAGAACAAAAAATAGAGAAAAAAGACATATTCTTAATAAAAAGATCATTTACAACAAAACAGCTGTAAAACATAAGAAAAATTAGGAAAACATTGGACATCGAAAAAGCTATTTACCCATTTTGTCTGAATACCAGTCAGCAGTGACACGAGCGGGGAGTGAGAGCTCCTTTTATGCAGATTGTATCGATACAGTGTAATACCAAAAATAACTACGACAACAGTTTGTAAAAAGTTCTAGAACATAACGTCTCAGGTTATTTTTTTCTTCTTCAAAGTAAACAGAGGGGAAATATTTTGAACATATTGTGTAATGACTGTCTTTTGGTGATATGAATGGACGTAGTATAATACCAACATACGCCTCGCGTCTATCTATGTACTTTTACAAGTACCATCCACTGTACCGTTTGTTGTTTTCGCTTTTTTATTAATATCTTTGAACATTTATTTATTTGTAAAGTCACACTTTATGTTTTCTTTCTGTGAAGTGCAAATCAATTCAACTCTTATAGATACATGTAAATAAGAAGAGAGAAACTCGCACATATACAAAATAATAACTAGATATCCAAATAGATGTATCGTAATAATGAATTTAAGTTATTTTTTTTAAACTAATAATTGTTTTCAAAGAATACAAAATCAACAAATCATCATTTTAGTCCCTAAATTTAAAGGTTTGAATTGTGCAATGTGTACATTAATTTTGTCATTTCATTTTTGGAATCAACTGTACATCCGTATCTCTCTGTGTCCTAATATTTAAACCATCGGTTAACGTCGCAAAAACAAATTTTGCTAAAAATGCACACTTCAGACTGATTTAAATCATTTCAGCATCTGATATATCTCAACTAATTAATAAAAGAGAGCATTGAACAATTCATTTCTTCAGTTGCAGCGTTCAATTCTGGACGAACAGGGATTTTTCAAAATTGAATTTTAAAAAATTGGGGCCACGGCGTCAATAACCGGGTTTGTATTGCAGCCTTTGTACGCTACCCGTGTTGGCTTTGATCTACTTAACAAGACAAATCAAAAACAAGTCTACACTGGCATAACATCGATATTATTACAATCATATGACAAATACGACACACAAATATTAACACAACAAGCACATGCAATTTTTGTTTCTATTGAATATATATTAATAATAATATTGTTTCGTCCTCATCGTATTCCCAAAGATGACTGCAGTGTCAATTACATCCCGATGCACCTTTGATTTTGTGTTCGTCTTTTCTAATAAAAAAAGGCATGTTAAAAACAAAATAACTGAATGCACGGAACAAGTTCTTTTAATCAAGTTAAAAAATAACTATATACTCTGAAACTAACAAAAAATGATTAAATTTAATAATGTTAATGATGTGTTAATTTTTAATTATAATAAAAACAAAACAAAAACAAGCAAACGTTTTCAGATATAATCTCTATGTATACCGGTACGTCTAGACGCACTCAAACTGAGAATGCAAAGGTAGATTGAATGCAAGCACTTGCTTTTATACTTGCTGTGACGTCAGTGATAAACCTTGACAAGATATCTTATCCCAAATATGGCAAGTAGGCGGATCTCGATTACATAAATAGTCTTATTAAACCGCAGAGTGTAGCATAAGATCAGTTATTTAAACACATTTTGAATCCATTAATACCCTAAGATAAATTCTAAACTATCACTTTGACTCCACATTTTATCTTAAAATGTTTTAGTTTTTTAACATTAAAAAAAAAGTTTCAAAAGTTACAAGAACATGATGAAATGCTCTTTGTATATCTCAACGTTTTCATGTCCTTTCAAAAGTACACAATGAAATAGTCTATTACAAATATGGAAGAATGTTTGCTAAATGTTTGAAAAACATTCAGTACTCATAACAAACATCTAATCTGTCGAGGTTTTACTATTCCTCTCTTCAAAAATACATTTATTTCATTAATTTCAAGAAGTATCATATCCCGTTTTGTGTAAGAGACTTTGAGGCCCCGGAAGTGCACAACACTTATTATATAATAAAACCAAACACAATGAATGATGCCCTCATCAAATACGGATTATTAGAATACCGCAGAATTTATTTTTTTATCAGTATCTATCTATCTATCTATCATCTATCTATCTATCTATCTATCTATCTATCTATCTATCTATCTATCTATCTATCTATCTATCTATCTATCTGTCTATCTATCTATCTATCTATCTATCTATATATAAGCACGTTTATGAAAAATTAAAGGCTAAATTAAGGATGCTGGGTGGGCAAAATATTAGCCATCAGATCTACTTAAAATATTTAGATGTGATTATTTAAGCCATAACGATATTTTAGTAAAAAAATGTTCATATATTTTAGCTTAAAAATTTGATGATTTTCTAATATCTTTATACAGAGCTCTTCTTCATAAGGAGATCAATATTGTCTAAAAATGACCACGACCATCCAGTCCTCTCACAGGGACATCGTATCCGCTCTACACCTATGACATATACATAAATAATACACTAGGGAAGAATCGAAAGTAGGACACGATTTGTAAACAATGTCAAAAAACAACTTACTTGACAAAAGTTACGCAAATCCTCCTACACAATGTTGCAAATGTTGTCAAAAAACACGTTCACACTGAAATATTCCTAATAAACTCGGTAAAAAGCGTTTTTATCCCATTAAAACCGCTGTCTGCTGCAGACATTCAATCTCTTCGCCCGAGAAAAGATAACTCCGTACTTTTGCCATCCGAAAACTCTCGTATTATTTACATATATGTAATAGAGTGTAGGAGCGGATACGATGTCCCTGTGGTCCTCTTAATAGTGTATATACATAAATTGCGTCATGGAAAAAAAATAAGAAGCAGGGTAGGTAAAATAACAGGTTTGGCGTGTGATAAATTTGCTTCACTATATGAATATTTAATTCATAGCTCTCTGATTGGCTGATATTCAACATTCTTGAAAATTAAAACGTTGTATTCACCTGCACGTGACCTAGGAGGTGAATTTTTCTACATTGGAAAAATATATCAGGAATTTCTACACAAATTTTTAAACTTTCACTGACTAAAAAAATGTCAATTTACTATTTTCAGGCAAACCTTTTTGCATTTAATGCCGATTAAAATATAGCAAAGTGTTAGAACCACTCAGGGATTAATACTTTTTAGATTGAGACTTAAAAATGAGGTACAGGGGTTTAGTTGTAAGACGATATTCCTATTAAAACGATTGAAACATAAAGATGGAGTTTAATATAAGAAAATGTCAATCACTTAATCTTTATCTAACAGGCTATATTTTGTTGATTTCATCAAAATCAGTTAATATTTTTTTTATCCAATCAAAAATAAAGATATCGAAGAATTATTTAAGAAAGTCTTAACGGGGGATGGTTATGAAGTCTAAATTTTGTTCTATATGTCAAATTTTACTATAATTTTAACACTGCAACCATGTTGAATTCCAAAAAAGTTTTCTAGCGATATGTAAATTTCTGATAAAAGCATGATTTGAAAAAGGTAGAGGAGCACCCTTCCCTTCCTAATTTTAAAATTATCCCCGTTTTGAAGCGTATATCATTCAAAAAGATTTCATAAAATATACCGTAGGGTTGACAACACAATCTGTTCATGGTTCACAAATTAAGGTATAAGGTTTTCTACCTATCTGTAAATGGTTTAAAAATTATAAGTTATCTAAACTCAGTGCAGGCATATTTATTTGTATATTTTTAACGAAAGTTGTCCGATTCAAGGTATCTGCACGATGCACGGTGAAATCGCCCTACACTTTCCGCCAAGATGTTAACTAGACAGCTCATGTTCCTGGTCACCTCGTTCTGAGCATCATCTGAAAAGTTCGAAACTAAAGTCGAGCATTCAAGAAACGAATCGGCGCAATCCCTACGTATACTTTAAATAATGGTAAATATAATCACTCTTTAGGTAATTATTCAATATTATATCATTGCAAGTATATATTTTGTTACAAACACCGACTGACTTAATTAGATCCGCCAAAGCGTGTCCACCACCTTACTCTCATTTTTGTTATTTCGGGGTAGTTTATCGAAAATGAAAGTAGGTTTTTAATTAATTTCACAATTATTTCTGATCAGGTAAAATTCATTTAAAGTTTACGGACATTGTCTCACACGTGTTGAAATATCAAAGGCGTAAACAGTAACTCTGGTGCAGGCATTTCGTAGTTTATTGGCAAAATGTCTTCATTTATAAGTATTGATGTAGATTTGAATTGTAGATTTACATGTATAACTAGATCTATTACTGACTTTTTATTTTAAAGTTCCATATTTCAAAGATGGGATGCCAGTTTTGTTGTCTACTTTGTCTTCTGATATTTGGAAATGGTAGGATTAATTATTTTAAAGCTGAACACCGCTCGTAAATAGGCACTGTCCGCCATATTTCTCTTTCATCACTGCTGTCCCTACAACCCCTATATAAGGCACAGACCTCTAAACAGTTCAAAGTACTGCGCTGTAGAGGTCTCACCTGTGTGGACGTACATCTCGCCTCGCCGTGTTACTCGGTCGCGATGAAATTATCAAATTTTAGGCACTTTTTTCAAGCCAGGAGAATACTAACATCAAATAAATTGGTCAATGCATTATTTACAAACAGAATATGCACATAGAATTAGAAATAAATGCATAAAATCCAAAGACCACGAAGGGAATACCACACGTCGGCCACGAGTTTCAGGTGTGCAATCGGGTGTAACGAAATCGAAGGGTTTATATACCAGGTACCTGTGTGACGGTGCCTATTTACGAGCGGTGTTCAGCTTTAAGAAAACTTGTTCGATTTATCTGCAACTGTATTCCATATCACGACTTCAA
Organism: Magallana hongkongensis; assembly: GCA_016163765.1. Lineage (NCBI taxonomy): Eukaryota > Metazoa > Mollusca > Bivalvia > Ostreida > Ostreidae > Magallana > Magallana hongkongensis. The sequence continues at coordinate 26,604,470 of WFKH01010211.1, forward strand.
TGTTTGTATTATCAGTGCAGGTGTAACAGTTTGCGATACTAATATTAATCTCTCCTTGAGTAGAGGTTGTATATACTTACAAGGAACATTTGCTGCCTGGTTTGTTTAAATCATTTTTAAAGTTTACAACCATTATAAAACTGACATACTTGGACATTGTATGGATATGCTAGTTAACACGTAAACTAGTTATAACACTTTTAACGTAGACATCTAATCATTTGATAAGAAACCAAGTATTTTCAAGTAAAAATAAGAAACTAGAAATGGACATACATGTACGTAAATAGACCAACTATATAAAGATCTAAACTTAACGTCATTTTACGCCTTCTCATCCACCTTATAGTATTGAATCCATGAAAGAATCAAAAATTTTATATAGGGATCTGGCCACGCATATTCACCAAATTTCTTTATTTTCATACATGAATACAACTAAGAGTAAAAAGCAACAAGACACAAAAATTGGTTTCTGGGGATAACCGTTGTCATGGCAACTGAGGCTAAAGATGGAAAAACTTTGAAGCCATATGATAAGGTTTTGCCACTTATGATTATAAGCTATCAAAGATAAAAAGCAACTTTCTTTAAATAGAAAATTTTCATATTATAGGAGAAATATTTTAGCAATTTTTGTGTTGGTACTTGAGAAAAACCGCCAAAATGTTCATAATATACCACGAGAAGCATTGTTATGCAACACGAAAGTGGCATTGCTATGGAAATTTATGTAGCATTGAAAAACATATTTTGAAAACTCTATAACAACGGTCATGATTTTTCGCAAAATTCTGGGTTTTAAAGCAGCGATCGAGGTAAGGACATACTTGTTTATTTCTCAACAACTCGGTAACACTTATTTGAAAATGTTTCAAAATACATATTAGCATTGCCCTTATTTTAAAGCTCGTTACCATAACAACGGTCCTCAATTTTTAATTCTTAAATTCTTTATTACACAGTCTTAATAGTGGGTTTAAAAAATTCCATGATTGGCATTTTAATTTCAAACTATATGAAGAAATCAATTTTTGAAATATCTGTTTAGTTACTATGGAAACACTTTAAAAAATATGCATTTCTCCGTAAGTTTTTTTCTTTAGTTTGAGAACTAATGATTTTTTTAATAATAAATTCTACCCTGGAACCCCCCCCCCCCCCCCCCAAAAAAAAATTCGATGATTATGCGTGGCCACTGAAATCTGATTCTTACATAGAATTGATAATAAGCAGTAAATGACCACTTTGCTTGTTCATGTGTATGGCTGTTTCTACAATGCTCATAATCTTAATACCAGCATAAACAATTAAAAGAAGCATTTCAGTGTTTAATTTGTGAAGAGTGAACTGAAAATTTGCATAACATTTGTTTTAGAGATGATAAAAAAAAATGTGGTTCAATTCTTTTAAAATCCTATACAAGGTTAAATTTGACCTTTTTTGTTCCAAATAAATAAGAATTAAAATTTTAGTTTATTATACTGAATAATCGTTATTTTTTAAAACATAAGTTGAGGCAGACACGATTCAGACCATACAGAAGGAATATTTCTCGTGGCTAATGGAAAATGAACCAGAATATGGGACCTACTTAGGGAGAAATGCCTTCAATGACCGTGTATATTCCTATAACATATCCATGTTTGAAGTCAGGAGGGTAGGTATGCCTAATTTTGCGGCTATAATGCATGAAATTAAAAAAAAAATAACGTAAATTTTCTTTAAGAAAGAAGAAAATAACATATGACCTTAAATTAAAGTCAAAGTACTGAACTATCTTGGACGTAACACTGTGCCAGATAATCATGCCAGTGACACAATGGCTCGCAGTAATCTCATGAGCCAAATAGTAACATCTTCAATATGCAACAAAAAATGGATAGTATTTCATCTATTATGAACTGTACGCATGATGAATGTGCCAAATACTATCAATCTAATTTTTTAAATAAAATATGTAGTCATGGATAAAAAGGCTTACAAAATCACACAAACCATATATGGATTTTTCATTTACCATTTATGGAAATGATTTTTTCAGAAATTGTTTGATTTTGGTGATAGTTTTGTAATCGATTGTTTACATAAGGTAAACAATGATTTTTGGAAAGATGTGTTAAATTCATCGTTATGTTTTATTACTACCTATAAGGATCACCCAAAGGCAAAAGATAATTTTTTAAATACTCCAGTGCGGTACAACTCAAACATACGCATAGCAAATAAATATGTTTTCATAAAAGCCTGGTACGAGACCGGTGTAAAGGTTACACAAGATTTTTATGATGAAAATTGTAATTTTTTAGGTATTGATGAATTTAAATGTAAATACAGTCTCAAGGATATATGTATAATGCAATACAATAGTGTAAAAACAGCAAATTTTAAGTTTTTCAAAATGTCTAATATTGACAGGACTTCTGCAAAAAGAAATCCTATTCCATGTATACAATTTTTTTTCAAACAGTTATACCCCATTAAAGGTGCACAAAAATTATTTACAATGTTTTGAATGAAAATGTGGTTGTTCCAATTGCTGTAACCAAATGGAAAACAGATCTAACTGATTATAATGTTGAAGATCTTACTGTATATGACATTTTTAAGATTTGTTTTAAAACTACCAAAGATTCTTCTGTATAATGGCTTCAATTTAGAATAATTTTACACAAAATTCTTCCAGTTGGATACTACCTTAAAAAAATTAATATCAAAACTACTGACTGATGTGGGTTTTGTAAAAATAATGTGGAAACGATAATACATGTTTTTATTTCTTGTGAGAAAATACATACCCTGTGGAGTGAACTTAGTTTATATATTTACAGCAAGACCTCTGAAAGAGTTGGATTTAATATGTCTAATATTATACTTGGCCAACTTCCATTGTCGTTTCATAACAAAGTCATAAATTTTATAATTCTTTGTATGAAACAATATATATTTTGTTGCCTTATGTCAAATAAGATTCCATGCTTGATTGGTTTCCTTTGTCATTTAAAACTAAAATACAATATTGAAAGATATGCTGCAATACAAACTTGTAAATTACAATATTTTGAAAAATTATGGGACAGTTGGAAGGTATCTTTGATGCTGACATCTGATTTATTTTCAATATGATTATTTTTTCTATTTCTCTTTTGTTAATTAAACTTCTTTTTTCTTCTTCATGTAGGCAAGTAACCACTAAATAATACATTTAGGTGTTTATTCATAAGTGTGGGTGTGTATGTGTGTGTGTGACTGAATGTCTGTTCTGTATGTCTGTTCTTTGAAAAAGAAATAATTTATAAAAAAAAAAAATATGTAGTCAAATAAAATTAGATTTATTCTGAATCCAAATTCTTATATATTTTATACCGCGAAAGCTTCTATCCTGATGCTGAGGTGTTGTTTACTTTCGAAGTAGCATTGACAATTTGCATGTATACAGCCGGGGATTCGCTTTAAACCAGACCCGAGTTACATAAATATTCGGTAATCGCATGAATTTTTGTTTATAAGTAAAGATAATTTTGCAATTTGGCATTAATGAACATTCAAAAAATATATATCAGAAATGATATACCAACTTCTTGTAATGATTGGATAAAATTCTTATTTTAGGTAAATAAAGGTATTTGGTGATAAAGATCAAAGGAGTGATCATCACAGTTGCATGACTGGATATTTTTGTGAAGTATAAGTCGTCTCATAAAGTTATAACTGTTGTGATTTCAGAGCAAAACGCAGGAATTTCTGAATAGATTAAACGCCATAAGTTCCAACGTTATATCTTCTGAAAGAATCAATTTTCTCATTCTCAAAGACACGTTTGAGACCTACATCAATGGCTTCAAATGGGCCTGGTATGTAAAAATCAAATCAAAGATGATACAAGTTAAAATAATATATATATTCACATTTTATTGTAGTCAAATGAATACTACCTTGTTTCTGTGTTGAATTTAAACGGAATCTTTTTATTTTTGATTATGATATAGGTACGGGGCGCTTAATCCAATGAATTTTCTGGAAGGAGCACAGCTATATACAAGTGCTGTTAAAGCGTCGACCAACTCCAGAGGAGATTTTGAAAACTATATTGCCAGACTGAATGCTATTCCACATCAGGTTAAGTACAATTCGGCCGTTTTCCACCCTTTTATCAAACGATACTGAAAATTTACTGTAAGTTAGCAAAAGAAAAAAAACCATAATATTTTTATTTATGTATTCTTAATTTATAGCTGGAAGAAGTAAAGGAAAGCTTTCGAGAGGCCATTAGACTGAACAGAACATACCATAATGTTTCCATAGTAAGTCATTGACACAAATGTATATTTTAAGCGGATATTTAATAGCAATAAATTAGACACAAAAAGTACGATCTTGTTCATAAAGTATTTAATTGCAAACTTATTTATCTAAAACAGCAATATATCCAACAACCTGATGCATACATTAAATATAAAATTTGTTATAAGCTTATGGCTTTTTTTAATTTAACATTTAATTAATTTTATAATTTCCTTCTTGCAGGCTGGCGTTCCGGCTATGATCGATCAGCTTCTTGTGGATCCACTGAAATCTCGTTTCTACTATCCATTCAGCAACTCTTTGGCAAATGCTGCTAATATATCAGAATCTGAAAAGTCAGAGTGCTTAAATATCGAATAAGTTATTTTTTTAAAATTTCATTTATTAGTTTTAATTTAATAACATTTTGCTAAATATTTCGATATTCATCAATACCTTTGTATCAAAACTACATCTATTCACAAGAATGTAAAAAACTCAAGAATTCTATTTTAAAACAACCCCTTTATTGCGTCAGGTTGAAATACACTGTTAAAACTAAAAGGCTTACGGAGATTTTGCATTGCAAAGAAAATTAAAAAAATCAGGATGATAATCTTAAAAATTGAGCTAGGTGTTCCGAGTGCTACCGAATAGATAAAAGAGAGATCTTTTAAGTTCTTTTGTTGTGCTTAATCCTTTTGAGATATGTTAAATGAGTAGGGCTGAAGAATATAGATTCCTCAGTGTCAAGATTGATTTACCCCTCCTTTTCCAAGCCACGTTATACGGCATCCACCTTCACATTTAGATATCACATTTCCAGGTTATTCGTCACTTTTGTCATTTTATTTCTTGCAGACCTGGAATAAGAGAAAGGGGACTTAAAGCTGTGAACATGACAATTGAAGCCTACAGAAATGTTAAAGATTTCATCAACAATGTAGGAAGAGACAAGTAAACCTGAACATGTATTGTTTCACGGTCTGTATTATATTTTATGTCGTTCTTTGTATTGAAAGGAATACATCCCCAAAACGAGGACACATTATGGCGTCAACAGTTTACAAAATGGATCAGAGTACTATCGAGCTTGTTTAAAGTGGCACTTGTCTTTTGATATGACCCCCGAAGAAGTTCATAGAGTTGGAGAACAGGAAGTAGAAAGCATTCATGAAGAAATGAAAATGGTTTTTGTTTTACCTTTTCTTTTTTTCTATATAGGAAAAAGTACATTTCATACCATTAAAAGTCAATCAATTGCAAACTGAGATGACATTCTCTTTCAGACAATGAAAAGGCTTAATCATAATGGGACGGTTAAAGAATTCTTTAATAGCCTTGTTAAGAACTCAAACTTTTACACCATTGATTCTGTAAGTATAATTTGTGTATATAATAATTTGTTTGAAAATTGAATATTTTGATACATATTGTTTGCATAATACTAGTTACATATAGTTATTATAACCTAAGACTCTATCATGTACGATTTTTCGCAGGACAAAATTATCGATGAGTACAAAAAAATCGTATTCGAAAGAATCAACCCAAAGTTACCGCAGTTTTTTAAGGACATACCAGATGTACCACTAGAGTAAGTTTTACCTGACAACGTGGTAAATTTTCATCAATAAAAAAGAACTTATTTTGTCTCACCTTCAACGTTATTATCAATAAAATACCCCTTAAACAAAATATATGGTGTAAGTATAATATAAATAAACTTTTAAAATAGATATTACTGGCATTATTTTAAGAATAAGGAAGATGAGTTACGATGGACCAGGAGGAGGCTATTCTTTTGCAACAGAAGAATATCCGGGAGTTTTTTTACATCAATCTTTTCCGACCTTTAGAAAAGTAAATGTTTTACTTTAAAGACATTGATAAATATATTTTCTATTGGCGATTTATTTTACAAGTATATCATAATTTTTACAATAATATTTTTTAATGTTCTTTCATAGTCCCTTTTTTTACTTTATGGCACTGAGTCTGCATGAAGCAAATCCAGGTCACCATTTACAGGTAAACATTTTCAATCGATTTAAAAATTCTAAATAAAACCCTAAAATATCTTAATCTTATTAAAAGTAAATCTTTGATCCGCTCCAACAAGATCGCTGCACGCAAAATTAGATCAAATCGCTACACGCATTGTGTGGCGATCTAGTTGGAGCTGATCAAAAATCTAATTTAAATTAGATTGGAAATCTCTCGTTTGGATCCACTGTATAAATAAAACGTGAAAAAAGAAATTCCTTTTGACAGATAAAAAAAGGTTCTCAAAATATGTGATAATTTAAGATAAGAACTCTACCAAATTCTTAGGCACCAATATATATCAAACTGTTTTTGAGATTGATTAAGCCAAGTATTCTCTGACAAATGTATTATAATGATTAAGATACGCAGTGTGTTTTACTACAGCACAGTTACGCTATGATGGCAGATCTCCCAGACTACAGACGACACAGAGGACTTTCCTTCTTATATAACGTTCCTGTGCGTTTTCCGTTTTACTCTGCTTATTCTGAGGTAAGGATGTAAAGATAACCTTTGTTCACTACAGGAGTAAGCAAACTAATTGAAAGGGCGTCATGCCTCGTATACTTTTATTTAAGGGGCGTGGTCACGATCTCGGTCAAATTTTATTTCGCGTTAAACCTTCATTTATATATTATGAGGGCCTGATTGTCGTTGCCATTTCTAGACTATTATAATCTCCTTTAGAAGAGTATTGTATAAAGATATAGGGAAATGTTCAAATTTTAAAGCTAAATTGTATGGAATTTTTCCTTACCAGAAAATATTTTATTGCTTAAAAATGTAATATTCTATAGCTTAAAAAATCGTATCCAAAAAATTAAGGTTGATCTGATGGTTAATTTGTTGACCACCCAGCCTTCTTTTAAAAGATACTAGATATATAATTATGTGATCAAATGTTGTTTTTTAAAGGGATGGGCTCTATATTCTGAGTATCTTGGAGTAGAAATGGGATTATACAAGGACGATTATGAGTTGTAAGTTGATATAGACAGAAACATTCGTTATTATTTTTGTTTTTTTAAAAACATTTTTATTACCCTGAAAAGCTTCCCTTTTTTTTTTAATTATTCCTAATTTAGAATGGGTCGCTACAGTGCTGAGATACTTCGCGCCTGCAGACTTGTGGTTGATACGGGATTGCATTACTATAAGTAAATGTGATTTGTTTCTAAGGTCGAAGAATTAGAAGTTTCCTATAAAATATGAAATGGCATGTTGGACTTTTTTTTCTTTTTTTTTCAGTTGGGATAAGCAGAGAGCAATTGATTACATGTTAAATTACACGGCGTACTCCTTTGAGGCAATGGAAATAGAAGTTAACAGGTATATCACGTGGCCAGGTCAAGCTTGCGCATACAAAATTGGAGAAATCAAGATAAAGGACGTTCGAAAAAAGGCAGAAATTGAATTAGGTAACTTTACTTTTATATTTTATTCCGTATTAACTATTCATATATATTTTGTTTACTTTTCTAAATTGGGAGTACTGTACATGTTAAAATTTCTTGCTTATGATCTGTATGACATGACTTCAATCTAGTTAAAGCAATATGAGCTGCAATTTTCATGGTGAAATTTTTTTTTACGAAAATGTTATTTATTCTAAAATGACAAAAAATATCATGGTTTTTAAATTTCTGTTAGCCATATATTTGTGGAAAATCCGTTAAGAAGCCTTAATTGGAGCAAAATTGAATTATTGTCGTCCTGTAAAAAAATTGAACTGCTATATATTCCTTAGAAGTGAAATCTTTCTTCTGACAAAAACTAAAGATTTTTCAAATCTTATTTATCATAAAGTTTAAGTTACATGCAGACTTATCATACTAGCAGGTTTTTCAGCTAAATAAAATTCTAAAAAATACAGCTCATATTGCTTTAAGCATCATAGGAGTACAATATTTTCTGTATTCCTTTTCTTTGCAGGTACACGATTCGACATTCGAGATTTTCACTCACTGATTCTTAGGAACGGTGCTGTACCCATGTCCGTTTTAGAAACGTTAGTAATCGAATGGATCGAGGAAGTCAAAGCAAGACCCATCCTATCTCGGGGTTCTCTCGTTACTGGAAGTTACAAATGGCAGATTTTCTCACTTATTTTCCTCTTTATTATACTTAAGTGATTATATATAAAGAGAAGCAACAATTAACTTATAACTTTCAATTTAGATCTTTAATCGAGTCCATTGCTACTGGAAATAATTAACGCTAATAGAAAATATCTTATATTTACGTGTATTGTATATTCTATGTTACGTTATGAAAATAAAAAACTAAAAAATATTAAAACCTGACTGTTAACATACGTCCATATTTCTGTATTTTGATTTTCTTAGATTAAAATGCATCTGGTATTTGTAATGTATATGAAGTAGCATTAATATGAAATGTAAACGTTTCGTTCCGCGTGGTTGTTGTATCATAGTTATAAAAGACAAAGTCAAGAATACCCATTTGTAGTGGTAACCATATCACAAACTTTTCTTCTCATGTACTCATCTCACCCTCAAAATAACGTGTTCTCCTTTGACAGAGATACATTATTTGCTGTATTTTTTTAGCCAGTGAAAACCTGGCAACATCAATTAAATTATGTAGATTTTATTTCGATTATAAAACAAATGCAATCCCGTACAACGTATTAAAAAAAAATCTTTCACTGGTATATATTGGTTTAAAATTAAATATACTAGTTAGTAAATTGAAATTCTTTAAAATGGCAAGAAAAAAACATGCATAAAATTTAAAGAAAATAATAATGAAACGTAAATGTAAATATGAAATTAATTTTTATTGTTTGGATTATCTTTCCAAAGTGAAGTCATTAATACCCAATTTAAAGAATGTCACTGCATTCACAAAACGTCAACATCTACTATAAACATGGACCAGAGTGTTTAAAATTATACAGGCATGTATACTGTCCACAATTAAAGTGATAATTTGTTTTATTATATACCTATCAATTTTCCCTTCTTGATACTGTTAATTTTACAAAGTGTGATCCGATTTTCCGGATCACCATACTGCGGGTTTCCGATTCCATATCACCACTCTCTGAAACTGATGACGTAGTACGCATTAAATAACGTCTGTATTTAAATATAAGTGCGTTTTAAAAGAGTTCGTTTCAAAATAGCTTTGTTATATAAGTAAACGTCATACAGTTGATTTTAAAAAGATAGTTTTGTAATTAAAACTTTTAAATAGACAAGGGTATATAATAAATTTATTATTATAACAGTAACTTGATCCAAAGGGTCGGATCACGTCGAGTTGCCAGGCGCGGATCATCAGATCAAACGAGACGCGAAGGTACTCTCAATGTATATCACATTATACAAAGACACCAATTTTTGGGATTGAATATAGTAGAGTGTTGGTGGAAAATGAAGATAACATTGTGATGAATATATACAAACCCAACAGAACAAATCCATAATTCAAGTTCATAATTTAGCTAGGTGTACTAACTTATGAACCACCAACATACATCTTATTACCTGAATATTGTGCGCGTTCACATGAGATGTAATAACCTATAGTCGATGCATTTTTACACCTGCATTGACTGAAAAAATATCTACCTTTCATTTCATTTAAAAGGTTAAAAATTTCATTAAGCAAGATAATCTTAAGATTTTGCTTATTTTAACAAAATTATAGAAACAATACATCATCATCGAATGAATTAATGAATCTAATATCAACTATGGAAGGGTATATTAATATTCACAAAATTAAGTTACTGATTTCCTTTTGTTCTATTTTGAGAGAAAACTTTCCTTTTACCCAAGATTACACGATTTTACAGCTGCTATTTATCTGCGCATACAAATAGGACCCTTAATTACTTCAAGTTTATGACTTGAATTTATGATACCTTATATAATATAAAATTGTTCTGGTTGTTTTAAAATGTGCACACCATACAGTAGCGGCCGAAATGTCGCCATCGAACAAGGTTAGATGTTTAAGTATTCCGAGGAAGAAACTATTTTTTATCCATTATTATTAATAATTGTTATGAAATGAATATTTCTATCATATGAAAAGTTCTTGTCATTTAAGTTATAATATTGGCAAACCAACTTGAACTTTTATGTAAATCCCAGGAGAATATTTTCCCTCTGTACAAGAAAAAAACACATCAGAATTATATCAGGCATCAAGCAGCCCACTGCGAAGGCAGTATTCAGATATCAATATTAAAAATGTTAAATGCAATGAAAGGAAATAAATTATGAAGACCTATTTAAAAAAAAATTAAAACGTGTATAAATGAACTGCACGTGAATAATTAAGATAACTGCATATCAAATATTTATGTGATTAGATCTTTTACTTTTTATTCTAAAGCTGCATATTCCAAATATGGGATGCTTGTTTTGTTGTGTACTGGGTCTTCTGTTGTATAGAAATGGTAAGATCAATTTCTACTTTTAAAACTTAATTGATGTATCCACGACTTTTTGCTATATTATGACGTCAATGGTTGCATTATCAATGCAAGGATAAAGGTGTGTGAAACTAGAATTAATCTTTCCTTGAGTAGAGGTTATATATAATTATAGGGACATTTGCTGCCTGGTTTTTTAAAATTACTTTTAAAGTTTACAGCCATTATAAAACTGACATACTTGTTCATTGTATGGATATGCACTTAAACTAGTTCTACCACTATCGTATTAACGTAGAAGTCATGTGATAAAAAACCAAATTTTCACAGTATAAATACGTGAAAATCAAAACATTAACATTTTCAATTTTATGCTGATATTCATATCCTCTAAATATTAAGTAATTCCTATATTCATTTATAATCTTTCTATTAAACTGTTCTTCTGGAAAAATGGGTAGTTAATGCACCAATGAATAATTATAAAAATCAAAATAAAAAGATATTTTACGCTTTCTCATTAACTTTATTGGATAAAAAAAAAGAAAGATATAAGTATAAATGTTTACTTTGTTCGTTCTTGTGAATGGTTGTTTTCTGCAATGCTCAAAATATGAACCATGGAAAAAAGAAAGCGATTACTTGTTTAATTTGTCAACAGTGAACTTAAAATAATGTTTGCAGAGCATTCGTTTTAGAGATGAGAAAAAAAAAATCTTTTAATGTTCCAAATATCTTGATAGTCCATGCAAACTAGCATTCGACATTTATTGTTCCCAATAGATAAAAGATAATAAATATTCTAGGTATTCTCTTGTTATGTTATCATGTTTTTGTTTTTCTAACATCAGTGGAGGCAGACACGATTCAGACCATACAGAAGGACTACTTTTCGTGGCGAATGGAAAATGAACCAGAATATGGGACCTACATAGGGAGATATGCCTTCAATGACCGTGTATATTCCTATAACATATCGATGATTGAAGTCAGAAGGGTGAGTATGCCTGATTCTGTTAAGCGGTAATGAACATGTTTTATAAAAATACTGTAACATATCTTTAAGAGATAAGATAACAATATTTAAGGTAGATTAATAATTAAAGTACTGAAAGTACTGAACTATCTCTGATGTAACACTTTGCCAAATGAATAAATATGACGTGCATATTCCATTGGAAACCAAAACCTATAGATATTAATTCAATTATTATGAGTTCTAGACGCCTGATAATATGCTTAACAGGACCTATATTATCTTTAAAATATGAATAAAAATCAGATAGATTTACTTTTCCATACCAGATTTATTCCGAATCCAAATTCTTATATCTTAAATTACAAACTTTTAAATATTCTATCTTGTTCGGCTTTCATATACTTTCAAAGTTGTGCTGCGAAGATAACATTGACAATTTGCCGGAGCTTTGCTTTCAGCAACATCCGACTTAAATTAATTCAAGTCGCATGAATTATTTGCAAATGAATAATGATAATTTTGCAATTTGGCAGAAATAGATACATTTACCTAATGGTACTGGAGATAAAAAACGAGCATCTTATAATGTTAGGTAAAACTCATATCTTTGGTATTAAATGCTAATATTAAATGCTAATATTAAAGGTGTTTAATGGTAAAATTAAAAGTGTGTCAATCGCAATTACATAACTGGATACATTCGTCAAGTGTTAGTCTTGTAATAAAGTTGTAATTGCTATGATTTCAGAACAAAACACAAAAATTTCTGAACCGATTAAACGCCATAAGTTCGAACATTACATCCTCAGAGAGAATTAACTTTCTCATTCTGAAAGACACATTTGAGACGTATATAAATGGCTCCAAATGGGCTTGGTATGTAAAGCTTAAATCGAAGATAGAACAATACAAGTACCTATTTTCATTTTAGTCTTGTTTCTATATGTTAAATTTGAATGGAATCTTTTTATTTTTGATAATGATATAGGTACGGGGCGCTTAATCCAATGAACTTTCTAGAAGGAGCACAGCTATATACAAGTGCTGTTAAAGCGTCGACCAACTCCAAAGGGGATTTTGAAAACTATATTGCTAGACTGAATGCCATCCCTCATCAGGTTGAGTACAACTCGGTCGTTTTCCACCCTTTTATCAAACAATTCTGAACATTGCTTTGATGTTTTCAGAGGTAAAAAAACCCATAATATTTTTATTAATGTATTTTTAATTTATAGCTGGAAGAAGTAAAGGAAAGCTTTCGAGAGGCCATTAGACTGAACAGAACATACCATAATGTTTCCATAGTAAGTCATTATCACAAAAGCATAATCAATTGAGCAAAATTTAAAAAGCAATAAATTAGACACAGAAAGTAAAGGCTAGTTCCTAGTGTTTGAGCTGTGAATTTATCGAAGACCATATATCCGATAACTCAATCCATACAAAAGGTGTAAATAAAATTTAAGCATAATTAAGTGTGAGTATTTTCATATGTTGCTTTATAATGTCACTTTACGTTTTGCAGGCTGGCGTTCCGACCATGATCGATGAGCTCCTTGTGGAACCTACGAAATCTAATTTCTATTCTCCATTCAACAATTCCTTGGGAAATGCCGCTAATATACCTGAAACTGAAAAGTCAGAGTGCTTAAATATGGCATAAATTTTTATTTTCATTTATTAAAATTGTTACAACTATGTTATGTGTGCCCGGTTCCTGTTTCTATAAAAGTTTTCTAAATTCATGTATTCTTTTGTTTCTCTTTCTATAAAAGTTTTCAAAATTTATTTATACGTTTGTTTCAAAACTACATTTATTCACAAATTGCAAGAAAAGTCCAACAAGCATTCAGATTTAAAACACTTTTTCGATCGCGTCATTTTGAAATGCACTGGTGAAATTAAAAAAGCTACGGAGACTTTAGATTGCATTAAATATCAATATGATAATGTTATAATTGAACTAGGTGGTTTGAGCGTTTCCGAATAGATAACACTATTAAGGACATTCTATAAAAACTCCCGCAGGCACGTGGCGGGGGGGGGGGGGGGGGGGTATTTAGCTTAAATTTACATATAAAAAATTGAATTTTCATGGAGTTACCTCCTTTCCCTACTTTTTGGGAGCATGTAAAAAATTAAAGTGAAAAGAAAATTAACAGTGAAATGGAAGGAAATAAACAATGAAATTGAATTGAAGTTATAGGTAAACGACCTCTCCATTTTGATTTTTGTTTGCTTGTTAAAATGTTTGATGAGTCTGCCCCCTTCCATCCTGTTAGACGTGTCAATACTACCGGGTAAATCTCGGACCCCCCTTTTATAGTTTTAAACACTGCATAGAAAAATGTACTTTTACAAAAGAAACACAAAAGTGATATTTAAAGAAACCTGTTACATATCTTTAGAGTTTATGTATTATGTGTTGTCTTTTGGAGACATATTACATGTATATGAGAACAGTTAAAGAAAAACATCTCCGTTTTGAAGTTGGGTTTAGCTACCATTCCCCATGCAGACATACACCCCATTCACCAGCCATACCTACACACGTACATAATTATGCATGATATATACTAACACCCCAGTATAGCAAAAACAACAACATTGTATTTTTACTTTCTAAGTATCTCTGATATAGATATCAGAGATATATTTTCCAGGTTGTCACTTTTACCATTTTATTTTTTACAGACCTGGAATAAGAGAAAGGGGACTTCAAGCTGTGAACATGACAATCGAAGCCTACAGAAGTGTTAAAGATTTTATCATCAATGTAAGAAAGAACTATTATATCCCTAATGTTTCACAGACTGCAGTATATTTATATTGACACTGTTTTCTTGGTAATAACAGGATTATATCCCTAAAACAAGGTCGCAGTATGGCGTCAACAGTTTACAAAATGGATCAGAATATTATCAAGCTTGCTTGAAGTGGCACTTATCTTTTGATATGACCCCCGAAGAAGTTCATAGAGTTGGAGAGCAAGAAGTTGAAAGAATTCACCAAGAAATGAAAATGGTTTTTGTTTGTTTTAGATACATTTTCCTTTTTCTGTATAGACAAAAATACATGCCAAACCATGAAATGTCAATAAAATTAAAATGACATTTTCTTTCAGACGATGAAAAGACTAAATCATAACGGGACGGTTAAAGAATTTTTTAATAGCCTTGTGAACAACTCAAACTTTTACTCCAACGATTCGGTACTTGTACATGTACACGTATATTGGAAATATAATAATTGATTTAAAAATGAAATGTTATAATATATGATCAAGCACGTGCTTGTGTTCAAGCATGATTTTAGCATTTTTACGTAACCCAAGATTCGACTATGTACCTTTGCTTTGTAGGACAAAATTATCAATGAGTACAAAAAATCGTATTCGAAAGAATCAACCCAAAGTTACCACAGTTTTTTAAAGACATACCAGATGTGCCTTTAGAGTAGGTTCTTAACGACCTAGAGGACTTATTTTGTGTCAACTTCAAAGTTATTATAAATATCAATATTCCTCAAACAAAATATTTAATTTAAGTATTTATTGTTATATATAAAAAATTTACTGGCATTATTTCAAGAATAAGGAAGATGAATTACGATGGACCAGGTGGAGGCTATTCTTTTGCAACAGAAGAATATCCGGGAGTTTTCTCCATCAATCTTTTCCGACCTTTGGAAAAGTGAATGTTTTACTTCAAAGAAACTATTGATAAATATGTTTGATGAAATGTCGATTTATTTGCAAGTATATTATAATGTAAGTAATCATATCTTTTAATTTTCTATGATAGTCCCTTTTTTGACTTTATGGCACTGAGTCTGCATGAGGCAAATCCAGGTCACCATTTACAGGTAAACATTTTTAATTCATGTAAAATAGTTTTAATAAAACCATAAAATATCCTGTTTCCATCGCTTTATTTAAAAACGTTTGTTGGTTTATTTAACTGCTTTAAAATGTAAAAGGTTACCATGATATTCAATAGCCCAAAATAAGATCTCAACCAAATTCAAAACACAAATATATAAGTACGCAAACTATTTTTGTGATTGATTAGCCATGTATTCTCAAACGAAGGTGCTGTAATGACAAGATACCTGGGGTTTTTTTTTGTTTGCTACAGCACAGTTACGCTATGCTGGCAGATCTTCCAGACTACAGACGACACACCCCTTTCTCCTTTTAAGATATCCCTGTATGGTTTCCGTTTTACTCTGCTTACTCTGAGGTAAGTTACCTAAAGATAACCCCCTGTTCAAACACAAAAATATGCAAACAAACTGAAAATTAGTGTTATGTCTCATTAACCTTTATTAAGGTAGTTTTTCCATAACCGAGGTGAATTTAACAATTTTGATTGATCTAAACTACATTTAATACGTTTTTTTAAATTATTATGAGGCTGACATATACCAAACTCTGGAGTATGTATGTAGTCAATGAAATGACGTGTTTGCACTTGAAACTTTTTTAAAGAGTTGTCTGACCTTTACAAAAATTAAAAAAAAATCATTTTCTCAAAATATGTATGAGAAATTATGAATTTTTTGACATTTTCAAAGAAAGGGAAAACTTTTGCAACTTAAAGCCAATAGATTTGTGACTTGTACTAAAAAGATACATTTCAAAATGCATTTTTCCCGTAGACTTCAATGTTAACTTCAAGATGTGATTTTTTAAGATTCAATTTTTTTAAACAATTCAAAGATGACTCTTTTTTAATAAATAAACCCCTTAAAATCACACTAAAATTTTAGTGATCAAACATGCAATCCATTAGATATGAAATATGATAATTATGGATGGATAAAATTTCCGTGGTCATTTTAGACTATTCTAATCTCCTTTAGAAGAAGAACATTGTACAAAGATATAATACAATGTTCAAATTTTTAAGCTTAATTGTATGGAGTTTTTTCTTCTTCATAAGAGTTATAAAAATTTAAGATTAATCCAATGGTTAATTTGTTGACTACCCAATCCCTTATCTCCTTTAAATACTAAACATATATTATCAAATTTTTTTTAAAAGGGATGGGCACTATATTCTGAGTATCTTGGAGTAGAAATGGGATTATACAAGGATGATTATGAGATGTAAGTTGCTTGTTATATCGCGGGTAGGTTAAGGAAGCATATGAGCAATTTAGCGTCTTATTTTGACTCTTATATACAAAATTGTAAGATTAAATTACTGTTTTGGATCGGACCAACAAATTAGTATTTTTCTTTGAAATAGATGTCAATGCAATAAAATCGGGTAGTACATTACAGCCACATCGGTGCATTATCACGTAATAACTATAAATAGCTCACGTATATTCCTTAACATAAAATGAGATAGAACAACACTACCCCGCGGTTTCCAAAAAAGCAATAAACACATCAAGTGAAGGCAAAACATCTCAGCTTTACCTAAAGCGCTGTTAGAATCCTATATTCTCCTCTATTAAATAGTTATTCATCCGGTTCTCAAAAAACCTTCATTACTTGTATACAGTTTGCACGAAAAACGGTATGTTACATCAAAGCAACACAAAACACAGGATTCTAGGAGCATTTTTTTTAAGTTAAGCTTTGATCAAACTATTGATACGTATTAAATTTGAAGTCCAATATATACGGGGTAATGTTGGTCTAGTCGGATTTTTATATCGTAAACGACAGAGGAAAACCTGGCCAAGAAATGGAAACAAAATTACATACCTTTTAGCGAATGATTGATAAAATCAACATCTCTTCCAATATTTTTTTGTTCAATTCTCAATAAATCACACCAAAATACTTTATTAGAGTTCTTAGATTACTTATATTTTGAATCGGTTTACAATCCTTTCCGATAAAATTTACACGACATTCAACTTTCAGTCATGTCGTCAACAATGTGCAAATCTACGTAATACAATCTAATTTGTGAAAAAAATTGTCTCCAGTATTTTGTATTTCTTTTTGGTCTACGTTTTGTTATTTTAATATTTGAATAGGTACTTAATGATTAAGATTAGTGATTTTACGGAATTACATGTAACTCAGATTCCATATGCTTCCTTAACACCCCCGCGATAACAGAAACATTGTAATAATTTATAGTATTTTAAACACTTGATCTTTTTCAAAATTTCGATATCATTTATAATCCCTTCTTCAGAATGGGTCGCTATAGCGCTGAGATACTTCGAGCCTGTAGACTTGTGGTTGACACGGGATTACATTACTATAAGTAAGTAAGTTTCTAAGATCGAAGAATTAGAAATATCCTATATAATGTGAAATGACATGATGGACTTATCTTCTTTTTTCAGTTGGGATAAGCAGAGAGCAATTGACTACATGTTGAATTACACGGCGTACTCCTTTGAGGCTACCGAAATAGAAGTTAACAGGTATATCACGTGGCCAGGTCAAGCTTGCGCATACAAAATTGGAGAAATCAAGATGAAGGAACTTCGGAGAAAGGCAGAAACAGAATTAGGTAACTTTACTTTTATATTTTCAGAAGTATATTGTTCCGGATTTACTATTCATACATGTATATTCTATACTTTTCAAAATTGGATATACAGTACTATGGATATCATTATTTCTTGTTTGTGGTCTGAATGGCATGAAATGAATTGAATTAAGCGTCACAGAAATATAATATATTTTGTATTTCTTTTCTTATAGGTACGCGATTCGACATTCGAGATTTTCACTCACTGATTCTAACTAACGGTGCTGTACCCATGTCCGTGTTAGAAATATTAGTTAACGAATGGATCGAGGAAGTCAAAGTCAAAGCAAGACCCGTCCTATCTGGGGGTTCTCTCGTAACTGGAAGTTACAAATGGCAGATTTTCTCACTTATTTTCCTCTTTATTATACTTAAGTGATTATATATAAAGAGGAGCACAATTAACTTATAACTTTCAAGTTGGATATTTAAACGAGTCTATTGCTACTGGGTATGGTTAACGCTAATAGAAATGACAGCGATACATTGTTTGTTGTATATTTTAATCAATGGCAACATCATTTAAATGAATGAATGAAATAAGTGTTTTATTTCGATTAAGAAACAATTGGAACTCCATATAACAGAAATGAAATAGAAGCTTTTACTGGTAAACATTAAATTTAGGAATAAATTTACTGCTAAGTAAATTGAAATTCTCTAAAATGGCAAGGAAAAAACCAAACATGACATTTTAAAAAAGAATTCATAATCAATAAGAACGTCAAATCATTCACAAAACGTCAACATCTACTATGTACATTGGCCAGAGTGAGCCAGAGAGTGTTTTCAATTATACAGACATGTATACTGTCCACAGTTAAAGTGATAATTTGTTTTGAGGAGGTTTGATGGTCAACAAGTTAACTAGGGAATATGCCTTAACTTAAACTTTAACACATGATTTTTTGACCATAAATTAATACTTAAAGAAAAAATCCAAATATTTCAGCATTAAAATTGGAGCATTTTTCTATATCATTATACAGAGCTCTTCATTATAAGGAGGTAAATACAATCTAAAGAAGGCCACGACTTATTCACCTGTCTTAAAACTCTCTAGGTATACCACTTTATACAGGGACACTCACTCTTGGGATTGAATATAGTAGAGTTATGGTCGATAATGAATATATCACTGTGATAAATATACAAATACCCGACAGAACAGACCCTTAATTCGAGTTCCTTAAATAGGAAGTGTGTCATTTTTAGATAGACCAACTTATGAACCATCAACAATTTTAATATATTTAATTACCTGTATATTTTGGCGTTCGCATGAGATGTGATGACATATGGTCGATGCATTTTACACCTTCATTGACTGAAAAAATATTCACCCATCTCTTCATTGAAATAATTTAAAACTATATGAAGGGGATGATCGGACCCTGCTCATTATAGGATTAGTCTCATTTTAACAAAATTATAGAAACAATACCATGAACGATCATGAATTAATGATGTCATTTCAACTATGGAAGGATAGATTAATACTCAAACTTGTTATAGAAAAAGAAAAATCATTTACAAAATAAATGATTTCATTTTTTGTGTTATTTGGAGAGAAAACATTCCATTTACCCAAGTTTTACCCGATTTTACAGCTGCTATTAATCTGGGCAGACAAATAGGACTCTTAATTACTTTCTATTTTATGACTTTAATTTATGATACTTCATATACAATAAAATTGTCCCAGTTGTCCTAAAATATGCACACCATACAGTAGCGGACAAAATGTCGTCAACGAACAAGGTAAGATATTTGAGTATTTCGAGAAAATAGCTCATTTTTTCATTTTTACCAATTGTTAATGCATTTGTATATAGCTTTGAATATTTCTATCCGAAGAAATTGTTTTGTCATTTGAATTATAATATTGGCAAACCAACATTTGATCTGTTATATGTATACTAGGAGTATATTTTCTCTTTATACAAAGAAAAAATCCATCAGATTTAGTTTAGATATTAAGCAGCGCACTGCAAAGGCAGTATTCAGATATATATATATATTAAAAACATTAAATGCAATAAAAGGAAATATTTTATGTAGTCCTATTTTTAAAAAAAAATTTAAGCATGTACAATTGAATTGCACGTGAAATAATTAGGATAACTGAATGTCAAATATTTATGTGATTAGATCTTTTACTTTTAATTTTAAAGTCGCATATGCCAAAGATGGGAGGCTTGTTTTACTGTGTACTGTGTCTACTGTTTTTAAGAAATGGTAAGATCAATCTCTTCTTAAAAAACTTAATCAATGTATCTACGACTTTTTGCTATATTACGACCTCAATGGTTGCATTATCAATGCAAGAATAAAAATTTGTGAAACTAGAATTAATTTTTCCTTGAGTAGAGGTTGTATATCATTACAAGGAACATTTACTGCCTGGTTTCTTTAAATCACTGTTAATGTTTACAGCCATTATAAAACTGACATACTTTATATTGCATGGCTATGCACGTAAACACTTAAACTAGTTCTACCACGTTGCATTAACGTAGAAGTCATATGATAAGAAACCAAGTATATTCAGGTATAAATACATAAAAACCACAACATATTAAAATTTTATTTTCAATTTCATGCTGATATTCATATCCTTTAACAGGTATTCCTATATTTATTTATGATCTTTCTATCAAACTGTTCTTCTTTGAAAACTGGGTAGATAAATGCACCAATGAATAACTATAAATAAAAATAAATATGAAACGCCTTCTCATTCACTTTATGGGATTAAAAAAGAGAAATATATCAGTATAAATGTCTACTTTGCTTGTTCAAGTGTATGGTTGTTTTCTGCAATGCTCAAAATATGACCCGTATAAACCATGAAAGAAAGAAAACGTTTACTTGTTTAATTCGTCAACAGTGAACTAACTGTATGCAGAACATTCGTTTTAGAGATGAGAAAACATATTTTAAGGTTCCAAATACTGTGGAATCATTAAATTCGTGGTGGCTCAATTTTCGTGGAATTCGTTGGTACCTCTCATCCACGAATTAACTTTCTCCACGAATTAATGAATTGGGTTAGAAAGTCATATTTACTTTTGTCGGTTTATGGGAATACACGAAATTACGCCCCTACAAACCCGTAAAATTTATGCAGTCCACGAAAATTGGCACCCACGAATTTTAATGATTCCACAGTATTTTAAAAGTCCACGCAAACTTACATTCGACGTTTATTGTTCCAAATAGATGAAAGATGATTAAAATTAATGGTTTTGTGTCTTGTCATCACGTTTTTGTTTTTATAAAATTTTTATAACATTAGTGGAGGCGGATACAATTCAGACTATTCAGAAGGAATACTTTTCGTGGCGAATGGAAAATGAACCAGAATATGGGACCTACATAGGGAGATATGCCTTCAATGACCGTGTATATTCCTATAACATATCGATGTTTGAAGTCAGAAGGGTGAGTATGCCTGATTTTGCACAGCTGTAATAAACATGTATTTATATAAGTACTGTAACAAATCTTTAAGAAATAAGAGAATTATATTCAAAGTAGAATTAAATCACAGTACTGAGAGTACTGAACTCTCTCTTACGGATGTAACACTGTGCCGAATGAGTAAATATGACATGTGCGTCAACCCATGGATAGTTATTAATTTATTATGAATTCTAGACGCCTAATAAGTATGCTGAACTTGATCAATTTTATCTTCAAAATATGAAAAAAAAAATTAGATAAATTTACCTTTCCCTACTAGATTTATTCTGAGTCTAACTTCATATATTTTAAATTTCAATTTTTTATATTTTCTACCTAGAGCGGCGTTCATATCCTTTTAATATTGTGCTGTCAAGGTAGCATTGACAATGTGATTGCTTAGAGTCGGAACTTCGGTTGAAGTAACATCCGACTTAAACCAGTTCAAGTTTATCGCATGAATTATTGCTGACGAATAATGATAATTTTGCAATTTTGCAGGAATAGATACATGTACGTTAAAGGTATTGGAGATAAAATAAAAACGAGCTTTTTGTTATGTTTAGGTAGAACTCTTATCTTTGGTATTAAATGCTAGTAATAAATACCAATGTTAAAGGTGTTTGAGGGTAAAATATAAGCTTTTGCAATCAGAGTTACATACCTGGAATCATTTGTGAAGTGATAGTCTTCTCTTAAAATTGTAATTGCTATGATTTCAGAACAAAACGCAAGAATTTCTGAACCGATTAAACGCCTTAAGTTCCAACATTACATCTTCAGAGAGAATCAATTTTCTCATCCTGAAAGACACATTTGAGACATACATCAATGGCTCCAAATGGGCTTGGTATGTAAAAATTAGATGAAATTAAATAGACGGTACAATACAAGTTCAAATACTAAAATGAAATACCATTTTCCGTGCTATTGTAAACTGATGAATACTACCTTGTTTCTATGTTAAATTTAAACGAAAATATTTTGTTTCCGATAATAATATAGGTACGGGGCGCTTAATCCAATGAACTTTCTAGAAGGAGCACAGCTATATACAAGTGCTGTTAAAGCGTCGACCAACTCAAGAGGGGATTTTGAAAACTATATTGCTAGACTTAATGCCATCCCGCATCAGGTCGAGTACAATTTGGCGGTTTTAAATTTTCATCCCTTAAATCAAACATTTCTGAACATTGTCTAAAAGTTAGCAGAAGTAAAAAAAGAACAACCTATTTTGTATTAAGGTTTTCTTATTTTACAGCTGGAAGAAGTAAAAGAAAGTTTCCGAGAGGCCATCAAATTGAACAGAACATATCATAATGTTTCAATAGTAAGTAACTATCACAAATGCATATTTTGAGCAAAATACAGAAAGTAAGGACTTAGAGTGTTTAAGCTGTGAAGTTATCAAAAATAGCAATATATCTGATAGCCTTATTCATACCTAAGATATAAATAAGAATTATTAAGCATATAATACCGTATAATATTTTTATTCTTTACTATATAATGTCACTTTACTTTTTGCAGGCTGGCGTTCCGGCTATGATCGATGAGCTCCTTGTGGATCCACTGAAATCTCGTTTCTATTCTCCATTCAACAACTCCTTGTCAAATGCTGCTAATATACCAGAATCTGAAAAGTAAGAGAGCTCAAATATACGGTATAACTTAATTTTAATTCCATTTATTAGTTAAGATCTTCCGTTTCCAACGGAAGACCTTATTGTTATTGCTTTGTTTCTTTTTCCCTTTTATTATTTATTTTTTTTCTTACGCTTTTTTGTACAAGCGATTTCTTGAAAACAACTCTACCGATTTTCGTGAAAGTTTCAGATCTTGTAGATATTGATTAAAACCTTATATATATTTTTTTTATTTTCATGACGTCATTTCCGTTCGGGAGATATTGACGTTTTAGCGATTTTTAGAGGGTCGGTTTGTCCTGCTATCTCCTCCTAAACGAAAAAAGATATTGAATTAAAATGTTCAGGGATTGTAGACGAAAGATGATTGTAGATGTGTTTAAAGGCATTTATGGTTGTCTGGCTTCAAAGGCGTCGAAGCTCGCTTGGACCCGAAAATTGAGTTTGGAAAAACTACGTGATATTGAATGGTTTTCGTTCTTTATCTCCTTTCCTGAAAATATTTTAACATAATATATAGAGCAAATAAAATTTATTTTTATAAGAGCTTTCGTTTGGTATCAAGAAAAAGGGGCTGGTTCTTCAATTTATGGGCCAAAAGGGCTCTAAAGTCTTTCTTCCATAGCACTTTACTGAGAAATATTTTGTAATATGTTTAAGAAGCAAAACTGTTCATCTTTCACTTATAAAACTATACATTATAAAATTTGTATCATGCGTTACGTAATTAGGGGTTTTAAGGGGCCAGAAGTCCAAAACTTCGATCAATTATATCTTAAAAAAGACAAATATTTTGAAAAGCAATATAGAATAAAAGATGCTTAGAATGATATTTTAAACAATATTCAATCATAAAAGTTTCGTTATCTGGCCCCAATAAGGAGATAAGGGGTCGGCCCCTAAAACGTCCTATCCCAGATAGCTCAAAAACGGCAAAGAATTTCTAAACACTTGTTGAACAAAATATGTTTAATATCAAAATGCCTTTTATCTGATGTCAAGAAAAAGGGGCTGGTCCTTCAATTTAGGGGCCAAAAGGGCTCTAAAGTCTTTCTTCCATAGCACTTTACTGAGAAATATTTTGTAATATGTTTAAGAAGCAAAAATGTTCATCTTTCACTTATAAAACTATACATTATAAAATTTGTATCATGCGTTACGTAATTAGGGGTTTTAAGGGGCCAGAAGTTCAAAACTTCGATCAATTATATCTCAAAAAAGACAAATATTTTGAAAAGCAATATAGAATAAAATATGCTTAGAATGATGTTTTAAACAATATTTAATCATAAAAGTTTCGTTATCTGGCCCCAATAAGGAGATAAGGGGTCGGCCCCTAAAACGTCCTATCCCAGATAGCTCAAAAACAGCAAAGAATTTCTAAACACTTGTTGAACAAAATATGTTTAATATCAAAAGACCTTTCATATGATGCCAAGAAAAAGGGGCTGGTCCTTCAATTTAGGGGCCAAAAGGGCTCTAAAGTCTTTTTTTCCATATGTTTAAGCAATAATGTTCATCTCACATTTATTTAACAATATATTATAATTATTTTATCATATGTTCCGTAATTTGGGCTTTTTAAGTGGTTTTAAGGGGCCAGAAGTACAAAACTTTGATAACATATCTCAAACAGAACAAATATTTTAAAAAGCATCATTTTGAAAATCAATATAGAATAAAAATGCTGAGAATGATGTTCCTAACAATATCCAACCATCAATTTTTTTGTTGCCCCGATAAGGAGATAAAGGGTCAAATATCAAAGTCAAGGTCATATAACCTTCAAAAAATCGCACGGAAGACCTCCTCGTTGCTCGCAACGAGATCGTGTCTAGTTTTTAATATAATTGCGTGAGGTTTAAAACACTGGTAAAATTTAAAAGGCTACGGATATTTTGAATTGCAAAGTAAAATACGATATCCGGAAACTCATCTAAAAAATTAAGTTAGGTCTTCTGGGTTGTTCCGAATAGATTATAGATTTTTAAATTTTATACATCTCCTTAGAAACCAGATTGTCTAACTTCCCCTACCCGCGCTACGCTATCCCTACATCCATATCTCATTTCAAGGTTATTTGTCACTTTTGATATTTTATTTTTAACAGATCAGGAATAAGAGAAAGAGGACTTCAAGCTGTGAACATGACAATTGAAGCATACAGAAGCGTTAAAGATTTCATCATCAATGTAAGATGAAATAACCAAATCCGGTCATGTTCTGTTTCAGGGTCTCTAGTATATCTATGTTAAATACTGTTTGTCTATGCATTGACAGGAATACATTCCCAAAACGAGGACACATTATGGCGTCAACAGTTTACAAAATGGATCAGAGTACTATCGAGCTTGCTTAAAGTGGCACCTGTCTTTTGATATGAGCCCAGAAGAAGTTCATAGAGTTGGAGAGCAAGAAGTTGAAAGGATTCACCAAGATATGAAAATGGTTTGATTTTCTTTTCCATTTTCTGAATAGGAAAATGTTAGTTTCAATACATGAAATGTCAATCAAACTAAGATTATTTTTTTCAGACTATGAAAAGGCTAAATCATAACGGGACGGTTAAAGAATTTTTTAACAGCCTTGTGAACAACTCCAACTTTTATTCTAACGACTCTGTAAGTATATATTGGAAGTATGATAGTTACATGTAATTAAAAAAAAATGAAAAACGTTATAACATATAGCCATTCACATACTTATGTTGTAATATTATTTGGATATGTGAAGACATAAGCAACATGAGGTAGTGGCCAAAAGTGTCTGACTGACTTGAATAATTTCCTAACAGTATTTATAATCTAAAAGATAGTAAATGAAAGTGAGGTACAGTACTTATGATATTAACTCAAAAGCTTAGACAACCTAGAACAATTATATTGACTTATTTGGGATAATTAGCAGAGCAGACTGACCTTGTTAATTACTTATTTAGCATGAGTAAACTCCAAAAGACATGTTACACAAAATGACGCACCAAAACACATCAATGTTATCATAACCTTTTTATTCAATCTTGCACAATTGTTTCGCAGGACAAAATTATTGATGAGTACAAAAAAATTGTATTTGAAAGAATCAACCCAAAGTTACCGGAGTTTTTTAAGGACATACCAGATGTACCTTTAGAGTAAGTTTACGTGAACACGTGGATTATCATCATTATTATCAAATAAATAGAAATGATATTGCCCCACTTTAAAATTTATTAGCAATATAAATACTTCCCAAACAAATTGTATAATGTAAGTATTATTTGCAAACTTTTAAAATAGTTTTATCGGCATGTTTTTAAGAATAAGGAAGATGAGTTACGATGGACCAGGAGGAGGCTACTCTTCTGCAACAGAGGAATATCCAGGAGTTTTCTCCATCAATCTTTTCCGACCTTTAGAAAAGTAAATGTTTTTAAGTTATTTACAGTGACTTTTGATAATTATGTTTGATGTATTGGCGATTTATAAGTATATCATTACATTTTTATGTTTCATTTAAAGTCCCTTTTTTGACTTTATGGCACTGAGTCTGCACGAGGCAAATCCAGGTCATCATTTACAAGTAACCAGTTTTAATTCATTTCAAACTTTTAAATAAATATCCGTTTAATATCCGTTATCGTCTTATCAGTAAAGCGTTTGTTGGCTTATTACAGCTCTTTTAAAAAAAAGTAGTAGAAAAAGGATTCCATAATATTCAATAGCCCATAATGAGATCTCAATCAAATTCTAAGGCACAAATATGCCAGCATTCAACCAATTTTGGGAATTGATTTAACCATGTATTCTGTGACGAAGGTGTTATCATGAACAAAATACCCGGAATATTTTACTATAGCACAGCTACGCTATGCTGGCAGATCTTCCAGACTACAGACGACACACACCTTTGTCCTTTTATGACGTTCCTGTGTGGTTTCCATGGTACTCTGCTTACTCTGAGGTAGATATCTAAAGATAACCCCCTGTTCAAACACAAGTGTATGCAAACCAATAGGAAAGGGCGCCATGCCTAAGCCTTGAATTCTTTATATTAATATCTATATTCTATTCTATTCTATTATTAGACTATTCTAATCTACTTAAAAAGAAGAGCATTGTGTTAAGATATAGGAAAATAATCAAATTTTAAAGCTAAATTGTGTGGAGATTTTTTTTTTTTTTTTTTAGAAAATAAGAGATTTTAGATTTTAAAAAAATGTATTCAATGAAATACATGTAAGGTTCATTTGTTAACCTCCTTAAGACACTGGATATATAATCAAATGCTGGATTTTTTTAGGGATGGGCACTATATTCTGAGTATCTTGGAGTAGAAATGGGATTATACAAGGACGATTATGAGTTGTAAGTTTGTTATTACATTTATAGACCAGGAACATTGTAATAATTTGTTATATTTTAAACACCTAATTGGTTAAAATTTTCCACTTTTTTAATACGCCTTTCTTTAGAATGGGTCGCTATAGCGCTGAGATACTTCGAGCCTGTAGACTTGTGGTTGACACGGGATTACATTACTACAAGTAAGTGTGATTTGTTTGCAAGATTAAGAGTTAGAAGGTTTCTATATGAAATAAATTAATGTTGGACTTATCTTTTTTTTTCAGTTGGGATAAACAGAGAGCAATTGATTACATGTTAAATTACACCGCGTACTCCTTTGAGGCTACCGAAATAGAAGTTAACAGGTATATCACGTGGCCAGGTCAGGCTTGCGCATATAAAATTGGAGAAATCAAGATGAAGGAACTTCGGAAAAAGGCAGAAACAGAATTAGGTAACTTTACATTTAATTTTTCAGAGGTGGTTTATTCCGTATTTACTATTCAGATATAAGATACTGTACATTCTAAGGTCAGAAAACACGTTCCTCGAAAAATGATGATTATTTTTTAAATTTTCAACGGCCTGATAATATACCAAATAAAATTATTATTATATATTATCATTTTTGAAATGAAAATTAAAATTTTAAATATATAAATGTATACATGCTAAAACATTTTATATCAGCAATTCAAGTGTATTTTCAAGAAGGTTATATAGGAAATTACATAATCTAGTATCTTGCACAAATGCCTGGTAAGGTACCCTAATTTTTTGCAAGAAAGCTAGTCATAGTAGTAATAAATCAATAACAAATTCATGGAAAAAGTTATATAAAATCGAGGAACGTGTCGTCTGACCTTAATATATGTTGTCGGCGGTCTGTATGACATAATTTTGATTTAATTTAGCATCATGATAAAAGTACACATATTCTGTATTCCTTCTTCTTGTAGGTATAGGTTTCGACATTCGAGATTTTCACTCACTGATTCTTACTAACGGTGCTGTACCAATGTCCGTTTTAGAAATGTTAGTAAATGAATGGATCGAGGAAGTCAAAGCAAGACCCATCCTATCTGGGGGTTCTCTTGTCACTGAAAGTTATAAATTGCAGTTTTTCTCACTTCTTTTTCTCTTTATTATACTTCAGTGATTATTTCTAAGGAACAGCAATCAACTTTTAACTTTAAATAAGTCCATTTTTTCTAGATTTGGTCAAAATGATATATTATATCTTCGTGTATTATATATTCAATGTTATCAACAAGAAAATGGTTAAAAAATCGAGAAGATTGATATTGCTGTTGGTATGTATTTATGAACATAAGACCTTTAATTAAAACCTGTCTGTTCACATATCTGCATATTCTTTTATTTTGAATTTCTAAAATTTAAATGCATCTGGTGTTTGTAAATGTATATTGAGTAACCGTAATATGAAATGTAAACGTGGCGTTAAGTGTGGTTTTTGTATCACAGCCATAAATGTCAGCCAAGAATGCCTGTTTGTACTGCTAACCATTCCGCAAACTTCATCCCACACACACAATATTATTTTCTCTTCGCACAAACATACATTATTTGCATTTTTCAGTTGGTGAACCCTGGCAACATCAATTTAAATGAATTTTTTTCTAATAAAAAAAACAAGTGTAAGCCCATTTAACATAAATGAAATCATTGGTGTGGGATGGATTTTTTTAAACATTTGAATAAGTAATATAAATTATCTAATTTAGCATGAAAAAAATATGCAAAAGATTTTTAAAAAGACGAATAGCAATTTTTTTTAAACATAGTTTGAACATATATACAAACTGAATTTTGCAGCACAATTGGATATTTTCTTTTTAGAAAATGAACTCAATACACGAGTTGCAAATCTTCGGTTTTTGCTTTTGATTAAATTAAATTTTATAAGTTTGCTAGCTAAAGTAAGCTCTTTCAATCAGTGACAGGCACATCCTAAACATTAATTTTTCCCCTTACCATATGCCAAATTCAAAGAGTGTTACAAAAGCATACTGGCAAACTTTCCTAGCATTTTCCATCGTAATTAAATGTCAAAATACAAAACAAAATCCATGTAAAGGAGGATGCTAACACAACATTCATGAAGTCTGATGTCAAGAATGATTAACTTGATCTAGCACCACACGCCATCAACCAGCTGTAAACACTGTCATGGGGTAAGTTTATTTGAAGTTTGCATAGACTGATATGAGTAGAGCTTAGATTGTAAATATCATAATCAAAAAGGCTTATCAATGGTTTTGGGGTTTTGTATAACACAATTAGATTTGCGTTTCATACATGTTTCAGACAAACCATGATGACAATATCGATAATATCATACCTAAAATGACTCTTTCTGAAACATATTTAAATGATTTTTAATAAGATAGATAAAGATCAGTGCAATATTAAACACAAATCTCTTTTTTTGTCAGGCCTATGATCGAACATTATGTCAATGACAAAGCAAATATTTTATGTATTGCTTGATAACGTCATTATTTTTTTCGATCAGAGACAGTCTCAATGTGCCTTTAAATGTTTTCTTTACCTTGCTAAACTCTAAGAGGGTTGAAAATTACACTGGCAATTTGTCAAAGTCTTTTCCTTTGTTTATAAACGACAAAATGCATAGCACATTACATCTAACATGCATTCATGTAGGTTGATGTTAAGGATGAACTTGTTCTAGCAACATACGCATCAGTCAACTAGCTGCGAACACAGCCGTGAAGTAGGTTCATTTGAAGTTGAAGTGCGTAAAATGTTAAAAAAAAATATTGATGGTTTTGGAATTTTGCACAATGCAATTTGTGTCTTCATTGGTTTCCAAGTTCTGATTACTCATTTCAATATCGATTTTGATAATGTCTAGAAAATAATTTAAAATTAGGAAATTTACATCCAATCATTATGAAGCATCCTCTAATTCTAGGTGTAAGTTATTTGCTGATATAAATGAGGCGCATTTTCTCCAATCAAAGCTGATACATATCTTGAACCCTAACGTTAAAAATCATTGTAGCCAAACATTAATATAGCATAAATTTTTATAAATTTAAATGATAAAAAGAAAGTAAAAAATGGCATGCAAAATTCGAAAAAAAAATATAGCATACATTTATGATGTGGTATTCTATTCGAATTTGAAAAAAACATGAAGTTGCTGTAGTTTGAGTATTTTGATTGACAGTTATACAGTCCGATAATAATGGCATTGGGCTAAGTAAGTTGATTTTTAAGATACACGAAACTAAAACATACAAACACTAATACAAGAAATGTTTGCATCGTTAAAATTTAAAATGTATTTTCCGAAATAAATGGAATTTTCTTATACAATCATTCCACAAAAGGAATTCACACTAGAAAACTTTTCAAATAGTTTGTTAATGTAAATTATTAAACACTATTTACCATAAAAAGACGGTAATTGATATAACAGATTAGTTTAACATGGAATTCATGTTTGGAATCATACAAAAAGAGTAAATAAGGTAAGGCAATAAAGATATATGCACAATACATGTTTTGATAAAATGATGTAGGATTTGTATCATTTTGAGTGAGGTACATAGTAATTAACATTATACAAACGAAGATTAATTAATAATGGAGTTAAGAATTAACAAAAAAACAACATTTTCGGTAATAGGCCAATACAAAAAGAAACATGATAAAAATGTGAAAAGAAACGACTAAACCTATGGAGGGAAACATTTCATTTCTTCTTTACTTTAAATGGTCCGGTATTAGGTTTGTTGCAAAAACAAAATCAACGCGATGACAGTAAGACCTATCCAACTGGTATATGTATTTGCACCATTAGAGGCACATTTTATAGATGACACTGCTGCCTTATTCTTTGTTTCCAAAATCCATTGTTTCACATTCTTTTCAAGGATGTGTAGCGGAAGGTATCCGACTTCTAGAACAGTAGCATGGAATTCTCTGATATCAAATTTTGAACCTTAAGAAAAATGAAAATTAATTATTATCATTTCTGTACATTATTTTAATTATCAATGTTAACATGGAGTTATATGCAATTCAATTTTAGTTAATAACGTTAAATATAGACACATGTATTTTTTTGCTGAAATAAAAATATGAAAATAACGTTGAGTTACAACATAACTGACAACCATCATGAAGCTATAGTGATATAAAAATAACCTAATTCATCCTCCGCCTTTTTACGTAGTTCTTTTATTTTCAGTTCACCGATCTTGTATGCACACGCTTGACCCGGCCAAGTTATATACCGGTCAATTTCGATGGCAATCCCTTCCTCGCTAAATGCGGTATAATTCAGCATATATTCTATAGCCTTTTCTCTTGTCCAGCTAAATATAAAAAAGACCCTTCACTCTCTATTAAACATGTTAAAGTATAATAACATAATAATATGTACAAATATATGATTTTTAAAAACTTTTCAAAACATCAATTTAGTTAAGCTTCATGTATATTACACTCACCTATAGTAATGCAAGCCAGTATCAACCACTAAACGACAGGCTCGGAATATTTCATATCCATATCTTCCCATTCTGAAAAGAATGAAAGGCTTTCAAAAACTAATGAATGATTCATACGCTGATGTAGACTTTTAACAATATATTCAAAACGTAAATTGTACTCACAAATCATAATCGGTTTTGTACAGTTTCATCTCTTCTCCTAAATACTCTGCATATAATCCCCAGCCCTGAAAAAATATAATGAGAAATGAACACATCATTCTATTATTAATATGCTGACCATGATATGGAAGCGTATTAGTGCCACATTGACACTTAAATTTTTTCTCACACTTAAATTCTAAAATTAGAGATTAAATTGTAAAACTCAGAGATTAAAGTGTATACTTTACACATTAAAATGGGAATTGTATACATTAAAGAGTAAATGTTAAATATTTATGTGTGATTTTTAGAGTTTAAAGTGTAAAATTTACATATTCAAATAAAAGACTTACAGATTAGAGGGTAACTCTTACAGGTTAAAGGTGAATTTTATACATTAAGTGTAAAATTAATCAATAAATGGTAAATATTACAGAATAATGATTGTGTAAAATTTACGGTTTAAAGTGCGGAAAGCAAAACATTAAAAAATGTCTATGTCGCACTAATACGCTTCCGTGTCATAAATGGTTCCGGTATGATTTGCAATACCAGAAAATATATATTTTGATTTTGTGTTAAATGCTACATTGCTTTACTGATGATAAACATTTGATTTTAAGTTAGTCAATTATTATATTTCAGCATATAGTAAATTACTATTACCAAAAAAAATGAAGTTATATAATAAAACATACCCTTTGTAAAAGGAATGTGAAACTATTTTATACGTATTTTTCTTATGCAAGTATGCATTAAATATTAAGTATATATCTAAGCATGCGTGTTTATTCTATTACTTCAAGACAAGAAGGTTTTAATATTAATAACATTTTCGATGAGTCACTACTCATGAATACAATCAATGTCATGAATTATCTACATGGATAATATGGTCATTTGATGAATTATACTTGTAAAGTTAAAATATATATCCTTATGAAAAGGTTTCTGTATCAATTTTGATTCTCCTCAGGGCACAGTGGAACAATATATAGAAATTACTTGTTTGCTGTTTCTTATTAGAAAGAAAGTTGCATCGTGCTTCTACCTTTTACATTTTTTTAAAATATGTATTAGCCCAGCATGTATTTTCTAACAAAATATATTGTATATTTGAGTTATGTATACAAGTTTGTGCAAAGTATATATATGTGAATAGTAAGTGCAAAGTATAAAACATAATTTTGATTGTCTCTATGAAAAACTTTGCTAATTACAGCATTATGAAATTTTTTTCCGGTTGATAGAATTTCAAGAAAATAGAATAAATACTAGATGCGATCTCGTTGCGAGCAAAGAGAGGTCTTCCGTTTGAATGCACGTTAAAAAAGGCTATTAGGATAGTTGTTCTTTTCTAGACTATCATTTCTTTACACTTCTTCAAATTCCAGTTAACTCTCTCCAAGGATTTCAGTAGACATATATATTGGAAAAAAGGCGCTATATTTTGGGATTTTTGATAAAACCAAAAGATAAATTAGTAAAATCCACCATTTTAAAAATTAACTCATATAGCGAAACACAATTAAAGAAAAAAACATTTGGCGCTAGGGGATTAAACTCAAGTCGAGTGGGCACAAGTCCACCACTTAAGAAATACGCAAATGGAACACTCGCTTAAGGAATTTGAAGCCCAAAGTCCCGATAATGCGTGGATTGATTTTAAAACAAATTATGTATATATATTCTGCATTCGTAAAAGCGTCTCTATGAACTGTTGAAAGATAATACACAAATATTTAAAAAGAAAAAAGTTAAACAAAATTAGGGTTTATTGTTTCAAACTGGAGACGACTGGAATTATCACGGCACGTTCGGATTTGCAAAGGGCACTGCGGGTATAGACTACCTATTATCGCTGAAAATTTGAAAGTTCTATCTTTTATACTTTTTGAGAAAAATCGTGTACGAGCAAAACATCAAATCTAAAATATTTTGGGGCCGGAAGTGACGACCAAAAATGAAGTGTTATTTTCTTAAAAATTTTTGATAAAAGTAAGATTAAAAAGTTTCATCAAATCGACTGAAGCGTTATTGAGAAAACGTTGAAAAAAACACCCCCCCCCCCCAAAAAAAAAAAAACACCCAAAAAACAAACACACAAACAAAAGAAAAGAAACAAATCAATAACAGTAAGGTATTCTATTGAAACGGAAGACTTTAATAATAATAATGGAGAAAAAGAAGCAAAGCAATAACAATAATATCTTCTGTTGGAAACGGAAGACCTTATTAATAGAAAAAAGAACCAAAGTAATAACAGTAAGGTCTTCCGTTTAAGCTTTTATTTAATAATAATAATAATAATAATAATAATAATATAGGAAAAGAAACAAAGCAATAATAATAAGGTATTTCGCTGGAAACGGAAGACTTTAATAATAGAGAAGAAGAAACAAAGCAACAACAAAAAGGTTTTCCATTGGAAACAGAAATCTGTTACAAAACACAAGATGCAGTTTAATGGAATAATGATGTGACGATTGATTACAACGGGGAAATCATTGGATAAAAAAAGACTGGATAACGAAGGAAATTGATTAAACACACTTTCATACCAAGTGCGGTGCTTTGCCTCGAAAAAAAAACCGCCACAAGAGAGTTATGTTTTAAACAATTAAAGCGATCTTCAAGGGTATCTCCAGTCAAAAATTTTTATTCATTAAAATACTCATCTGGTCATTTAAAACACAGTCTCGAAAAAACCAAGTTTGTAGGATTTATGGTTTAGCTGGAATTAATTAAAATGTCAAACCTCACTGAGAGTAACCTTTCGCTCGGCTGTTTCCGCCGTTATCAGCTGTGTGACGTCACAAATGTGTCCAACTGCAGAGGCAGTCTCTGTTGCTTTACAAACTAAGTATTGTCATCTGATTATCACAGTGAACAAAGAGGGGTAGAAGATGTGTTTCGGGTGGGTGTTTAAATACACAATTAGTTGGAGTGTCCCATCACAAAATTTTAATTCAAGAGAGAACCACATTTGATCCAAAATAAAATGGACTGCCTTTCTTAGACTCAAGGGAAAATGACGTACATGTATACATGTATCTGTTAATTTGTTATACCTAGACACTACTTTCTTTCTTAACTAAACATGATTAATCTATTAAAGGGTATTCAATCAAAAATTAATAAAAATACTACTCTACACAAAATATTTTAGAAGTCGGACTTATTTAATTATACAGGATACTTTGTGGACAATTATAGTGGTCTGAAATAGAAGGGCAGAGTGTGAAAAATGAAATACCCTAGCTGGTGCCAAATTTTCATCAAATGAGACAATCATATTGTATAAAGGGTTCTCATCTAATTATTGGTATTACATTTAGAAGAACATTTGATGGAAAAATACTGAGTCACTAACAACCCCTATCAAGGCTTGTTACGGGTACTTTAAGTTGCCGGCCAGTTGTTGTTGTTGTTGAGAGAGAGAGAGAGAGAGAGAGAGAGAGAGAGAGAGAGAGAGGGGGGGGATGCACCCTATTGAACATATACCTTGTACATGTATTTGTATTTTTTTTACTTACTTGCAAAATGGATCCGTGCTTCCCTTGGGGTGTGGGGTGTTTAATTTCCAATGTTTATAATTACATGTACTATATAAAAATAGCATTGTGAATCCTGGGAAAGGGGTTCAGACTGCTACCCCTACCTACCCACACACAGAGAGACACATATTTAAGTATGCTATTGTATTTTTATATTAAAGAAAAGTGTGATCTAATCACATTAAATTATGAGCGAGTGATTCCTACATGTGTATACATCCAATCTGATGAGGCAGACATTAGTGAATATTTTACTTCATTAAGATATTCAAATACCCCTGATAGTTAGTGATATACTCTCTGATCATAGAGAGTCTAAGATATCTAAGACATTTTAATTTTTGGCCTAGAACATTAATGAGGGTGTTGATTTCTAATGAATTGTTACATATGTGGGGACAGGATGCTACTTTCATTGTTATTTGCATTTAATATGTTAATATATATCTTCACTAAAATCATCTTTAATGATTTGTAAAATCTACCTTTACATTGAAAAAATTGAAAAAAAAATTAAACTTCATTTTCTCTTTTAACCCTTCAGTTTTACTTGATTGTGAAGCAATGATGCTGGTGGATGCTACATAGCACATTCCACAACTGATAAGCGACCTTTTAGGGAGAAAATGTCAAGTTTAATTGCTTGTATCTGCTAAACCAGTGCAGATATCAAGGTGCGGATTTTTGGAGCTTTCTAAGATAGATCAATTCTATTAATTGCTGAAAATAAAAATTGACTGGAGGTACCCTTTAAGGCTTTCTATCTAACAATTAGATTTTAAAGGTATTGAAAGTTGATTATTTTTGAAAGAATACTGGGTTAAAGAAATGCTATATACAGTTTATGTTATTGTGACGTGCTCATTACCTCCACATACGAAGTGTAAAACGCGGCGTCCATAGGAACGGTAAAGAAATGTCCGGTCATGTATTTTCTAAAATTGGGATTTTTGACAGTCGACGCGACACTAATCTGAAATATTAAACAATTCAAGTCAGCTTTACCTCGAGCTCATTAAACTAGTATGCAGTTTAAAATGGAGGCAGAAATGGGGGCTGAAAATATTTATCATCAATGTCATATCTACGATTGCCCGGAATCTCTGCATTTAGCTGTATACTTCACTAGCAAGAAAATAAGCAAATTTGATTCTTTCATATTTGGATAAATATATTCATAATCCAGTGTTTCCAACCTCTTTTACTCAAGAAATGCCGAGTGATCTTTCATCTTCTGTACATGTACGTGAGGGTTGTTCGATACGTAATGGGCATTGTACGGTATCTCAAAAGCATTCGATTCAAATAGTGAAATGAGCATTACATCCTTTCAAAGTATTTTCTACGGTTTGATATACATAATTTCAACCTCTGAATCCATTTCTGAAATGCGTCAGCTAAATGATTTATGTTGATCTCGGATGCTGAGTCAAAGGATTGTCGGGACTTGTAACAACGACCAGGTAAGAACTTTTTAAGATATGGAAAAAGGAAATGTCGCATGGGCTATATCTGGAGAGTATGGTGGGTGTGGCAAGGCGGTGACCTTTTCCGTATTAAAAATTGCTTCACAGATGTATGTGATAGAGCATTACCATGAAGCAGACGAACCTGCCTAAATCTTGACACGATAATATTTCTTGAGCTTTTATATTATTACATTTTGGTACTACCGACCAGTAAGACTTTTCCCTATTTCCACCGGAATTTGTAAGGCTACAACACCACAGAAGAACAGTATACAATAAAAAAAAATTTGTGCTTCTATCGAGTTTAGTTCGTCATTTTTTTTTACTGGTTCGAAATAGTGAAGCCATGTTTCATCACCATTAACAATATTTGGAAATCGCCTTTGATTGAACTTTGGAAACATTTTTAGCAATTGCTTAGGGGTTGTACTGGTATCCGTTTTTTGTCATCTGTCAATATATTCAGTATCTATCTTGCTGAAATCTTTCAAAATACGCTTCTAAAAATGGGCACCCGCGATTGCGATATGCCAACAGCTTTGGCAATATCACGAATCGTGTATCTGCCATCATTTTCATTTAATTCCTTGACTCTTGAGAGATATGCTTTGCCTGTTACATCCACAGGTCGGCCAGATTTTATTGCATCTTTGACGGACTGTGTGCCAGTCAGAAATTTCTTTCTCCCCCTACGAACACCTACATGTACCTTATCAGACCCATTAACTTCTCCCAATTCAGTGAAGATGTGCATTACCGAATGACCGAGTTTTGTGCAGACTTTTAAATAAGCTCTTATTTCTTCATTATTCTCAACTCGTTTCTTAACCATTTTAACGACAGTGGTCAACGACTGGCTCTATTGAAATAACTATAAGTTTAAAACTATGCGATGCTGAAGGTTCGTGTTTATACCATTTGAGAGGTATAGAATGAAGCTATTCAAGAGTTTTATCATTCACGAGATAGCTCAAAGCGTTATTGCTACAATACATATTACATATTGAACAGCACTCGTAAATTATCTTACTATTCAAAATATACGTAGTTTTGAAACATTTTCAAAACAAAAATACATTATTTTTTTACGATGATATTTTCTAAAAAGTAAATAACATTCCCTTAATAGAATTTAACGTAGGTATGATTTTATGTCAAGCAGAAAATTTTACCTGCAAATGATGACCAGGAAGAGTTTCATGAAGAAGTAGAGCCATAAAGTCAATTTTTACGCTGTAAAAAATACAGGGATATAGGCCTATCAATATCACAAATAGTTAACCGGTTACTACAAAATTAACACAATTAGAATCAAAATTTTTTTTTTTCTAATTTGCAACAGTAACGTATTGTCGTTATTTTGATAGAAGTTTTCAAACACAAGTTTACCGTGTGACTTTAAATTTGACAATATTGTGTTATTTCGTGCACTCACGACTGGTTTGGACGATGGACGTTCACTTGAAACACTCCCGGACGAGAGCCATCTGGCGGACCTGCTATGTACTGACCGAAAACGCCATCTACTGGGTTTGGCTCAACACTTTTATATAAAATCATAAAAGATAAATGACATCGATAACAATTTAATATTTTCAAACCATCTAAACATTTCTTTATTTAAAAACACACATGTTTTCTGTCAAGAATTTGTTCTAGCTAATGTATGAAATTTGCAAATACTTACTCAATAGGCAGATTTGGTAGATCTTTAAAATATGCTGATAGTTTTGGTTCTATATCATTCTTCATAGCGTTTTTGTACCACTGAACTATTTCATCCTGATATACAAAACATATTATTATAAATTAGTCAGAAATGATCCGGAAGTTGGTAAATATCGGTGTGATGTATTTAAGTTAATGTATCATACAGATGTATCTTACACCAGTCTGCAAATAAAAAGAAGGATTCCTCCTGATGTTATCAAAAAACTCTTTCACGGATCCATGATGGTGGAGTTTTGCCATAACCTTAGAAATAAATAAAATGTTATCAAAATAAAATTAAGACCAAAATACTTAAAATATTGATAATCAAAGATTTTTTTGGGTCATCTGTTATATAAAAAATGAAAAGTTGAGATATACTTGTTTTCCTGAATTTGGAATACGTTAACAATTTTTTTGTCTAACAACATTTAACGTCAAACTTGAACATGATGACAATAGAATAGATTTGATTTTTCAAATAAGTTATTTGAGTTATTATTACGTTGGTTGGTCTATAACGATGTTCCGTCGATATCGTTATACCGGAATTTTATTTTTGTTACCATGTTTTTAAGCAAATTAGTTATTTTCAAGGCTATTAAAAGAATAATTTAAATACAACTCATTTTAACCGTTAAGACAACTTACTTTTTTCATTTCCGATGAGATTCTTTCTACTTCCTGTAGACCTTTGTTGTGGACTTCTTCAGGTGTCATATCCAGTGAAAGATGCCATCGCAGACAGGCTCTGTAAAATGCTGCTCCATTATCCCAGCTACTTACTCCGAATTCTGTTCTTAGATGATTGAAGTAAACCTTTGACGGAAAAAGACATATCTTTAACATTTAGTACTTGATATTTCGACTAAATCCGAAAAAAATATTATGACAGTATATCAGTTATCGACATCAATCATCAAACAGAAATGAAAGAAATGAGAAAATGCCATACATTTTCCAGATACCACTTTAAGTCTGATAATTTCCTGATGATCTTCTCAACAGCTGATTTTGCCCTTTCTCGAAACTCTGTTCTAAAATCAAATTTCATGATATGAAATTATCAGTGATTTTTATTGTATCAGATTACACATGTAGACATACGACAAAATCGCATTCTCGATACAAGGGTAAACTTGGGAAAAATACAAACTTTAAACTTTATATATTCACGCACTTCTCTCACCTTACTCTCACTTTACTTTCTAAATATATGGCCAACCGTTTACGAAGTATAATTTTAATTCTAATAACCATCACAACAAAATGTACCCTAAGATTAATGCTTTCCTTTTTTTGATAAAGGATAACCACTTACCTCTTTTACCGTTTTATTGACCCCTTAATGTGATTTGTCCAAAATGTATCATGTTGTAGATATAAAGTTCATAAAGTGACGTTGTTTCAGGGGTATGACATATATATTTTTACTGTTTATTTGCATATTCACGAGAAGTAGGAATTCAAAATCTATTTATAGCAAAATGCTTATATCTCAATTATGTCCTAGCGTTAACGATATTAGGATTTAATATAGATTTTAATCAAGAGTATAATAATGTGATTAAACTCTACATTGTAAGAGGATACATCATCTCGACAAATAATAAAAGAATAAGGAAAACCTTATACAGAGACAAATAAAGTGCTTTAAACATCCACTAATCACTGTTCTTGATATACTTTAATACATTTTGGTATCTTCAGTATTTTGATTTACTATACATTGAAAAATAGCTAACATGTGAACGCTGAAAGGAAAAGAATTAAGCAATTGCAATAAAACACTACGCAACAATACTGTTGTACAATGCAGAATCCGTCTTTGTTGAGAGAGAGAGAGAGAGAGAGAGAGAGAGAGAGAGAGAGAGAGAGAGAGTGTGTGTTACGTGGTTTTTGTTAAAAGATATGTAATTATGTACTTACTTTTTGGAATCGGTAATAGTCTGTAATTTTGACAACTGGTCCAGCAATGGCTTGTAATATGGAAAGGTTGTTGTATTGTAGCTAGTCAGTAACTTTTCAATTTGTCCAGGCACCCTGTTCTGTAACAGTGCAATTTGTCGTGACCAAATCGGTAGGTTTTCAGTTGAGTTAGTTTTAAAAAATATATAAGATCATTGGATAAGTACATTTTTTTTACTTATTTTTATTTTCCGGTCCCTAATTAATACATGTATGTATAATACGAATATATACTACGAATTTAAAGTCTCCATACGCACCACTGATACACTGTGATAAGTGTGGCCTTTCTCTATTGATTTATTGAAACGCCCTATCATATCGTCGATCTGAAGAAAAAAACAACCAGAGAGGAACGATGACTTCTAAATTCGCAAAAACAAGACACAGAGCAATCAATATGTCATGAAAAGATTCAATAGTGGCTTTTATTACTGGCCTACTTAATCTAGTCTGCGACAGATACAAAGTATATTAAAGAAATAAGGTTTCATTTTGGATGTATATCGGGATATAAATACGCGTTGGTCACGTGATCAAATCCAATACAGCCCGTATTTATATCCCGATATACTTCCAAAAATGATACCTTATTTCTCATATTAACGTTTGCTGCAAATTATGACGATAACATTGCTCAATACTTTCTTTTCTGTGATGACCTAGAAATCCGCTTCTATTGACATGACGTAACAAAAAAAAATAGTTGAACAATGTTGCAAGTATTTGATCATCATAATAAATAAATATGACACTACTTTTGACAAGACAACACTTTTTTATTGTAATAAAATGAAACAGTAAAGAAAATTCACTTGTACAATTGAAAAAAACCCGATTGAAGCTTGGCAGAATATTACCGTTTCCGGTCAGTCAAAGAGCGGTTGGAAATTTGAAAACAAAGCAATTGAAAGCTGAGTTAGAGTCTACTTAGGCATTTTCAGAAGAAATTCTATCGAAGAATCAGTTTCAAAAGCACAATGATTTTCCTCGGACATTATACAGACAAGCTATTCTAATTTCTTTTACGGAACAAAACGGACAGAGAAGCAGAAGGAGTTAAATTTGACCGTGAATGGACTAAACACGAAAGGTTTGTGATATTGCATTTGCGATTTTGATCGAGACTTGTTATGAAAGTGAGAAATGAACTATAACTGATTTTAACTCCTTTGACAAATTGCAATTGTAATTTTCAAGAGCGCTTTGTTACGACGTCGATCCATAAACATTAAGGACGTGAATCTTAAGCCATGATCATTTATCCCCGCATTCAATGTTATATATTGTAAAAAATGAATGAATATAACTTCGTACAACAAAATACAGATAAATTTTGTTTTTCTTTATGCCTAAATAATGTTTTCAGTACAATATTAGGTGTTTTTAACGTAAGTCTGTTAGTAAGTGACCAAGATTATTCATGTGCTACTTTGACCTCTTGACCCAGGCTGATGTTATCCAGAAATAACAGCGGATTATGCAAACAGTGTTATAATAGGAAAAACATTTCCAAGTGTAAATATTCCACTTAAAAAATATTTATTCTATGCGCATGGTTACTACCTGTTTAATCAATAAACATATTACATCTGTTGCAGAAAAAAAAACTCATTAGTATTTACCTGAGCGGGATGTAATTCTAATCTTCTGATGTAGTTTTCATAGTCACCGACTGTATCAAAAGGTGTTGTTTTAGGAAAGTACGTGGGATCGATTTGTGGACCCTCCAGAAAGTTGACAGGGTTAAGGGCACTGTAACTAATCGATTAAGAATAAACGTTTAAGATAAGCTTGGAAATTTTCTTTACAGATTTTTCAAGCTTTTGATTGTTTTAGAGAGTTTTATTTGTATTCATCAAATTTTGCTGTGGATTTCATGTGTGATCTTTCTATTCATGAATTTAACATCACGCGTACGGAATTCACTTCAAATCTATGTGAAGATTTTATATTCACTACCCATAAAATTTAAACACACGCATCAAACACGAGGACACAAAAATGTCGAGTTAAATTCAAGTGTACCCTTTCCATGTGAACTTTGTGTGAACATCAAGTGATAATCTTCACTGACTTATTTTATCTATAAAAATCAAATCAAATGAATGAAACACGAACCTTTCTTTTTTAAGTTGAAGAAATTGAAATGAATGTTAACATAGACACGTATTCAATATCTAAATGTTTTAAAAAGTAAAAATATTCATCATACTTACTCTTTCCAATCATTGCCTTCAACAATCGTTGTCAGTGAATCGTTGAAGATGTCATAATCTATCTTCTCTTTGGCATCAAGCTGGTTGTAATTAACTTGCTCTTTCAATCGAGTGAGTAAACCAAAACATTTGTTCTAAAAATAAAAAGCAATATATATTAATACCCAAGGTATACTAACTTGTCTTATTGATATAAATGTAATGCTTAAATAAGAACACTTTTTGGAACACTTCTTAAAATTTTAAGCAAGTATCGAGGAAATTTTACCTCAGACACATAGCAACAGGAGAGGCCGGGAGGGTGCCCTTTCACTTTTTCTCCCAGCGAATATTTTATTTTAAATTTACTTATCGAAAAATGAGTTATTATGGATTTGGCCCCCGCTCTTTTTTTTGTTGTTTGTTGGGGGGGGGGGATTATGTAAAAAATTTAAGTGAAAATCAGTGAAATCGAAAACAAAGTAGATATACGCCCCCTCTCCCACCGATTAATATTTTTATGCTTTGCTTACTTTTTTTTTTTTTTTTTTTTTTTTTTTTTTTTTGCTTGTCAAGAATGTTTGATGAGTCTCCCCCTTCCCACGTTCAGAAACTATGCTACGTGCATATA
>WFKH01010211.1:26648413-26667908 GCA_016163765.1 Magallana hongkongensis
ATTATTTCGCGAGTCCGTGATTTTTCTTAGTTCGCTGTAGGTTTCGACCCATACCAAAACATTCTCACAATTTGCTCATGAGCGGCTCACGTGAGGACTAACAAGATTTCCTCACGTGAGTCTTATGTGCAATTTAACATGCAAATTAGGTAAAATGCTCACGTGAGCAAAATTCTGCACATGAGCATTTTTTGCTCACATGAGGAATAAGATTTGTTCACCAACAGTTTTGCTCACATGAGGCTCATGAGGCTTATGAGACTCATGAGCTTCATGTGCAACAGTTGCTCACTGAAAAGACTATGAACAAAAATTCAAATATTTAACATTAATATATATTTACATCTGTCATTATATAAAAATGTAATTCCATACATTGTTTATAATTACATTGACATGAACCTATAGAAAACACAGATAAACATGTATTGCAGTTTG
Organism: Magallana hongkongensis; assembly: GCA_016163765.1. Classification (NCBI taxonomy): domain Eukaryota; kingdom Metazoa; phylum Mollusca; class Bivalvia; order Ostreida; family Ostreidae; genus Magallana; species Magallana hongkongensis. The sequence continues at coordinate 26,648,852 of WFKH01010211.1, forward strand.
ATCATAGAAAGTGCACAGATGGACTTGGAATAATAATCACAGTTCCAAGTAAGCAAAGTTCAAACCATACACAGTAGTTCATAGGTGCTGCACGACCACTGGTTGTATTCGATCGATCGAGGCATTTGTCTTCAACATTCCCAATGTTCTTTTTTTGACAGTATTGTGTTTGCATGCTCTCTGATTTCACACATAAACAATCACACAAACAGCTGACAACCAGAATATCACAAAAAAATCCACATTGACTCAGCCGGACTTCAGCATATATACTTCTCCTTAATCCCTATAAATAACGTCTTCACTCTTTTTTGATGCATCATTCATGAAATCTGTGAGCTTTTCGTGGTTTTCTTCAGGTCTGTGTAACTCGGGGCAGACCTATTGGAAGGATAAATGAATTTTATATCGATCAGTACAATTGTTAATGTTTTTATTTTTCAAGCATTTATAATATTATCTATTAATAATTTTCTAAATTGACTTTGATTTTAAATAAATGTTGAATTATTTGTTCAAAAATCGTATGTCAAGTAAAAGTACCAAAAATATGATAACGGGCGTTTTGCTCGATTCGATACCCCGGTATTTGGGTCAGCTGTAAATAGTTAAACCCATTATAAAAGTAAATTACAGTCTTCCGTTTTATATTTGAATAACAAACTTGCTTAACTGCCATCCAATGAATATAATTTGATGCTAAACTTACTTTACGTGCTCCTACAGAAGGAGGGTCCAGTAGGTGCAGCATGCAAAGGGTGTTGACACTCGATTCAATCAGATTCGTCCTCTGTTCTGCCGTAGAATTTTCATGGTTAAACACTTTATCGACAACGTGCTTTTTTACCCCATTTACCGGTACAGAATCAGATAATTCCCGTATTTAATTCATTTCACCGTCATCTCCGACATCTGTGATGGTACACAACATGGCGGCATCGAATATGAAAATTGGCGGCTTGCAATTGATCCACCAATCAGCGCGCGCGTAATGTAACATTGAAACAAAAGTAAAAGTAGAAACAAACAGCTTACGAAAATTCTCAAAGCGGTTTAGATACTCATATATAATTAGATTAATTAGAAAGGAGACTGATAATTAAATTTAGGAAAAACAAATATAACGTTACAAAATAAACCCAGTCAGGTTAGTGTTCACGAAAAAAAACGAGGTGGGGGAGGGGGTGATCTGAACGAAACGAAACGTCCAATTTTTTTATAAGTCCGATTTCCTCACGTGAGCAATTCCATTGCTCACGTGAGGAAAATGTTCTTGTAATTTCTTTCGTTTTGACCAAACTTTGATACTGCATATACTGACTAAGTCATATATATTTCCTAACCTCTTGCTCACGTGAGAAAGTTGAACTTAGAAAAATTAATCTACCATCAATGTATCTGTATAGCCTGTTGCCTATGTGAGCAATTCGAATAGAATTTTGCTCATGAGCATCCAAGTGAGCATTATTTTTCACATGTGCATTTTGGTTAGTATTTCCTTCCCTAACAGAGACTAACAATCTGCACATGAGCAAAATGAATTTCTACCTAATTTGCATACATTTCTTACTAGATTCTCATGTGTTTCTCATGAGCTGCTCATGAGCATTAGTTAGAATTTTTGGTACGGGTAATGGTATTTTCCTGTTTCATTGGGTCAGAACAATCCCATAGTGTCATATTGGCCTACATTTTATTTGATGCATCATAATACATTAAGAAAAAGACCCTTTCCTCCCTATTAAATAAAACTCATATAGACATGATAAGTCTCTACACTTATTTTAATGTAATACACAAATTTAATACAAACTGTCACAAGGTCAATATGGGGTCAACTTAATATTTAAGTCTGACAAATGAAAAAATAACTTTTGCAATTAAAATGACAGAAACTGTACAAATGCGATAGGATAGGTAACAAGGATGAGCTTATTTAGATATTTTAAAAAGATGATGATACAGTATGCTGGCAAAGGGAGATCACTTATTTAGAAAGTGAAAGTAATACTTATGTATACCGGTGTCTCATAATATTGTGCGAGTACTACATGTATTATGCTTACCTATATTGGTCAACATCATAATGATAATCCAATTAGAGCACAATATGAATCCATTAATTAGCTGATCATCACAAAAGAAACGTTTATGCATGTTAATTAATCCTATTCTGCACATTGAAAACACATACCGTTATGTACACCACGTGAAACCCATCTAACCGAAGAGCTGGGTAAAACTAGTAACTGGTAATGCGACCTGTAGACCTGTGTTGTGTACGTAACTTCGGACAAAGATCATTTTCTTGTAACATGCATGTATTTTCATGACTTTATTCTTTTAAACCCCCTGTACTGTTTTATTAGGTAAAACTATGTAAAGCACATATTTCAGCTTTAAGGTGGTACAGGACACCTGCATATTGTAATGAACTCCCTTTTGCAGAAATAAACAATAAACTTTAAATATTAATATTTCCCCCCAAAATAATGTTACCTAACAGTGAAGTGCAATGGGTTAGAGCGTTAACTACATGTCTGTAGAGAGTTCAAATGCTGCTGGGGCTTTTCTATTTTTTACTTCAGATTCCATAATTTTAAAAATTTATCGTTTTTTGCTAAATACCTGTATTGTAAAAATTTAAAATTATAACACGTCACTGTGAAAGAATTTTGATTATAATGCACTTTACTACATGTACAGGCTTTCGTTGTTATCAAAATATTCTGATGTTTATTTATCCATGAGGAATGTGTATTGGGGGGGGGGGGAAGTGGGTTGTAATTGTGTTTGCAGGGGGTGGGGGGACTGGGGTCCGAGATGTATTGTTTAGTAATTTTACTACATGTATTAATATAAATTATTTTTTTCAAGGGTGGGAGGGTCTGCACCCCCCCCCCCCCCCTCCAATAACTTCTCTAAATCTGTGCACGCGATGATGTTGGCACCTAGAAGCAAATCTAAATTAAGCCGGCAACCGCCGAGGGAAGGGGGCATAATTTAATTTTGTTTGTAATAATTATATAGACCATACTTTCTATGAAATGAAATGAAAAGATTATTGATTAACTGAAAATTCACATGCAAACAGTTCAACCACAAATTGTACATAAAGGGCAGCTCATGTGTATTATCATCGTCGGAACCCACAGGTTTTCTATCCGTTACACTGCAGTGTAACGGATAGAAACCCCGTGGGTTTCGTTGATGGTGTATTATGTGCACGTGGCCTTCGTTTTTACTAAAACTGGTACAAAACAGTGTTATTTAGGGGCAAACACTTGGTGGCGGTATTACTGTCTAATGACAGCATCTAGTTTATTCTTTGTAAACATTAAAAACGGAAAAATAAATCTTGACCAAGATCATGACCATGCCTCTTTAAGAGGGCTGACTTGTCGTGGCTACGATATTAATTTCCTTTAGACAAAGAGCTCTGTTTAATGGAAACTTTTGTTTAAATCTAAAATATTAGGATCTCTTTCTTTACTATTAAATAATTTTTGGCCAAAAAATCATATTTAAAAAATCTAAGGCAGACATGATGGGTAACATGCTGACCATCCAGCCTCCTTAAGAAAAATAGTTTAGCCTCCTTAAGACCAATATTTGAATTAAAACTATATGTAGCTCGATTCGAGCTGTAATTTGATTGGATAACTAAAAGAAATACTTCAATGATCATCATTTATATGCCCATATATCTCACTTAATGAATTAACAACATTTTTATTCGTACTTAAAAGCAGAATAATTTTTACTACCACGAAATGGCCATTTCTTAAAAGCAATTCATTTGCATAAACCAACACGTCAAAAAAGAATATTTTAAACACATTTTCCATTCATCTTCCACTAAAAAATACTAGATAAAAAAATAAATTTTATAACTTTTAATAAACAGTTCCGCATATTATATTCGAGTACCTCAACATATGCTGTGTAAAATGGAACTTCATAAGGAACAGTAAATAGATAGCCAGCCATGTACTTTCTATAGTCAGGTATTTTTACTGTAGATGCAACACTTATCTGCAATTCAAACAAACACACAAACAATTAGTCTTACCTCAAGATAAGCAGTATAAAATGGGGGTAGAAAGGGCGGTTGGAAGTATTTATCATCAAGGTTATATCTGCGGTATGCGGGGCCAACGTTTGTGGACTGCACACTTCCCTGTGAAAACAACTCATAAATTAACGAGGCTGGATGGTCGTCATTTTGAAGTCTTTTTCTGCCTTCGACAAATAAGAGTTTGCCTTTGGTGACGACCCAGCTTCCTTAGCTCTCTGTGAGATATTAATAGAAATTCAAAGATTTGTTCCTCAAATTACATTAACTGTAAAACTCATTTACCGGAAAATGAATGGGGCAATCATTGTGCTATCACAAAGATAGAGGTTTCTGTTACATTGGTCAGGGGAACTTTTATTTAAGAAAGAAATTATCATTTTTAGTTATGTTTATCGGGATATAAATAAGGCTTGATCACGTGATCAAATCCCATAAAGCCCGAAGGTCTTTATTGAAGATTTGATCACGTACCAACTCGTATTTGTATCCATGTATACATCCAAAAATAATAACTTATTTTATTATTTATATTTGTTGCGAATTATGGCTATAACATTGCTCAATTCATACTTTTTTGTGATGACCTAGAAAGCCGCTTCGATTAACATGACGTAACAAAAAGAGTTCAACAATTATAATGAAAGTATTTGATTAACATAATAAATAAAATTAATACAATACTACCTTTGACAAGACAACACTTTTTATTATAATAAAAGTGAAACAATAAAGAAAATGCACTCGTACAATTAAAAAAAAAACCACGATTGAAGCTCAGCGGAATATAACTACTTCCGTTAAAATAAAAGTCACAGAGCGGTTGGAAATTTGAAATCAAATCGATTTAAACAAAGTTACAGAGGAATTTTCAGAGGAAATCGTACCGCAGACCTAGATCTAGATTGAAGAGCATAATGATTTTCCGACATTTTAGAGACAAGCTTTTTAATTGTTTACGGAACGAAACGGTCAGAGAAGCAGAAGGAGTAAATTTGACATTGTAAATATACTATATACGAAAGGTCGGTGATATTGCAATTTGATCGGGATTTGGTGGAAAAGTCAGACATGAACTTTAACTGAGTTTTTACTACTTTGACAAACTGCGAATGTTATTTTCAGTAACGCTTTATTACGATGTCGCTCCATAATCTTACGTGAATCCTAAGCCATGATCATATTTCCTCGTAATTGATGTTATATTGTGAAAAAAATGAATAAATAAAATTGCGTATTTCTAGAATTCTTTTTAACGGACCTTATCTTTATGCCTAAATATATGTGTTTTCATTCTGTTGCTAGGTGTGTTTTAACGTAAGTCGGTTAGTTTTTGTACATAGAAAAAGTAGTGACCTAGATTATTCATGCGCTACTTTTGACCTCTTGACCCAGTCTTTGATGTTATGCAGGAATAACAGTGAATTGCTTAAATAGTGTTATATAAGGGAAAACATTTGCACGTGTAAATATAGCAATCTAGACGCAATACGGAATAAGTTGTCTACTTATATTGAGTGTAACAACTAATAACCAGTAACTGATGGCTTGTTAGAAAATTAAATGAAACAGCTTACTTACTTGAAAATGATGTCATATATGTAAATCAAATTTAACAGCTTATAAATTGTAAACAATAGCCCGTAATCAATTATTTTGTAACAGCTAACTTACATGTAAATGATAGTTTGTAAAATATTTGAAAAGTAACAACTAATTACTTTTAAACGATCATGGCTTATAATCATATTGACTATTGCAGCTTACTTCCCTGTAAATGGTCCCCTGTAATTTTATTAAATGTAACTGCTGATTACCTTTAAATGATAGCCTACAAAAAATTGGCTGTAAAAGCAGGGTTTCTGTAAAAAATAACTTGGAATCGCATAATCTGTAACACCTGACCAACCAATACAAGATGGCTTGTACATGTAGTTACAAAATGTAGCTATTGACTCATATGTTTATGATCTGTACGGGTAAGTCTGATAAGTCTGTCATTCATTAACCAGAAATAGCTGGTCACCTATATGCAGTGATTGTAATTTATTAAATGTAACGGTTGAAATACCGGTAAATGATTGGTTCTTTTTGCACCATACCAGTTTCATTTTCGCCGGCATCAGTTTTCGTGGATTTAGTTAAAGTTACAGTTTCAATGATAAATTAAATAGTGGTCAATAGTTCTATCAATACAATATGTTAAAAAATGAACACTAAATTCAATAACCAAATTCACGAAAATTGGTATTCAACGAATATTGATGAAACCACAGTATTCAGTATATCACATCTCATTTTTTTGTAAATGCTGACTTGGATCGGAACTGCATTTACTTGAACATCTAACTTCCATGAAAATGACGACCTGTAATTACATGACATACTTATTAGGTATAGCAGAAGTACCTGGTCCCGCCGTCACGAAAATTGTCAAATCGCTCAAGTCATTCCTTAACCCAAGTTCCTTAAAAGAAAAGTGTATAACCCAGACTTGAGGCTGAGTATTGACTTGAGAAAAGTTGGTGACGGTGGGGCCTGGAGCACCATTAACTATAACAAAGGCTTACCTATGAATGAAAGCATTTATTGATATTAAAGGATAGAGCAGATCTAGACTTAAAGCTAATAATGACCTAGAGTTACATTAAACTGTTATAGCTCACGTACCTGCAAATGATGGCCTGGAATTGTTTCATGGAGAAGTAACGCCATGAAGTCTATTGTTACACTGTAAAATTTCAAAGATGTCTTTTTTACTTCACAATGGTATTATTAGTTTGTGATTTAGATAAAATAATCGATATTTGTTGTTTGTTTTCCTTTATACATTTTTAATGGAAGTGTCTGTGATATTTTTGAAACTACTTCCAAAATTATTATGAAAGTCGTAGCGGAAGTGGGTTTTTTCCATAAAATTTGTTTAAACTATGCTCTTAATTAGCCGCCAAAAACTAAGTTTTGCATTTGTATAAATAAATGTAGGACTATGCCTGACTACACCTGAATTCAGCGGCAAATCATTACGATAAGTATGCTCTTACTATGATAATTTGTAGAGCGTTCGAATTTAAAACACCGCAATAACTAGTAGGTCGCTTACGACTTGTTGGGATGGAACACATTGACTTGAAACGTGCCAGGCCGTGATCCGTCAGGGGGTCCAGCCAGATACTGACCACCGATGCCATCGATGGGGTTGGGTTGTACGCTGTAACATGAACGCAAAAGTGCAAGCAATATGTTATAATCGTTAATAAAGTGTTCTATAATTTGAATTTGCATCGAAGTACTAAAAGTGAGAAAAGAGCCAAGAAAATGTTCACTCACTCAACCGGTAAATTGGGAAGGTCCTTAAAGAACTTTGGCAACTGGGGCTCAATCTTATTTTTAATTCGATCTTTGTACCAGTTTATAATTTCTTTCTAAGATAAAGAAAAGAAATAAGGTTATATCCATCGATGATTTTTTTAATCGATAGCTTTGTTCTTTTATGACATGTACATGTATGTTAACTAATAACTAATTACTCATTACTAAGTTTAACAACATATTGATTTTTTTTTTTAAAAACATTTGAGATAATCCAAACATCAACATTGATGTGATAATTTTCAGAAAACTGTTACTTCGACAAAAAGAAGATAATACATATTGTATGGATAGTTTTTTTTAAAGATATTATTTGAATACGTATATATAAAATATGAATAAGGGAAATCAATAATCTACTAGTATTTTATTTCACATTTGTTGATAATTTTGTGATCGAAAATTTTTTTTTACTACTGTGTATGCTTTATATTGTAAGAAAAATTGTAATTCTTACCCCACTTTGTAGATAGAAACTATGATTTTGTCTAACGTTCGTGAAAAATTCCTTAACCGAGCCTTGATGTTGAAGTTTTACCATAATCTATAAGAAATTGAATTGTATAATATTTGGGCCCAACTTCAACTGAATTCAAGAAAACATCATTCGAACTATAACCAACGACATAAGCATTACTCAAGTGAACATAGTGGAAATTGAAAAACAAACAAACAAAATCGTTTTTTATTACAGTAATTTATTCTAAAATGACAGAAGATACCTTTTTCATTTCCGATGAGATTCTTTCTACTTCCTTGAGACCTTTTTTATGAACCTCTTCCGGTGTTATATCTAGTGACAAATGCCATCGCAGACATGCTTTGTAAAATTCGGTTCCATTATCCCAGCTGTTGACCCCGAATTTAGGTCTTAGATGTTTAAAGTAAGTCTATTTGAATAATTTTGAAATATGTATTACTGTTACTTATTTTCAATTGAATAACATATATATGTGTGAGAGAGAAGGCAAGAGAGAGAGAGAGAGAGAGAGAGAGAGGACCAATGATCTGTGCATGTTATTTATTTTATTACTTTTGATTATCCATTTATGAAAATAAATGGCAAGACTGAAAGTTAATCGTTCTTACAAAAACCGTATATGTAACATCATATGCATCAGTAACAAGAGAGAGAGGGAGAGAGAGAGAGAGAGAGAGAGAGAGAGAGAGAGAGAGAGAGAGAGAGAGAGAGTAAAATACAATACGTTATCTGTTATAACCATCATTCCACTTACTTGATTTAAGTACTGTTTTAAATGTCTATACTTGTCTATTATTTTCGTAACTGCTTCTTGTGCCTTTCTGTTTAGTTCTTGTCTAAAATTTATGCAATGAATTAAAACAGGGCATAAAAACGGTCAATAAAACAAATTTGAATAAAAAAATGTCTTTTCGACCTAAAGATTATTCAATCTTAAAATTCTATAGTAAAATTTGAGAGCGAAACCGATTTTTTATAACTTCTTTTTTGAAATCTTACTTTACTCGAATACTGATTTAGGCAAAGGATATGAAATATCTAAACATACAGTTTATCTTTATTGACAGATCTTCAACTGAAACTTGGTTGTTCTTTTAACTGTGAAACCAATTAATAGTACTTGCTTTTTGTTTTCATCAATACTTGACTTTGGCAAACGATCCTTAAAAGGTAAGTACATTGGAAAAGTGGTTGGTTGGGCATTTTTCAAAACATCGTCAATTTGTCCTGGAATTCTGTTCTGAAATTTTAAAATTTTATATATAACGTTTTGTCTGCGTGATATTGCACTATACTCGTATGTCTGCCCCCTACGCATACAAGAAAATACATGTCACATAGAAGACAAACATGTCAACGTTTAAGATAATTATGTTATGATGTAATTAAGATATCAATGATTAAGAGAATCTTATTTTTATATAAGTATTTAAACTAACCAACGCCAGTATCTGACAACAAACATGAACGATGCAAGAAAATGTGTTGACATGCGACTTAGTCATGTCAACATGTGAGTTAATTATGTTATCATGCGACCATTGTATGTCACCATGCAAATTTAGACTGTTAACATTCAAGATGCTTATGTCAACTTGTGATATTATTACTTAGACTATTAGGTTTGTTACTGACTGACTACGTACAGAAATATGTCGGGTTGATCAAGCTTTATTGCTGAATATCTTATTTTCACCGGTTGGACATAGAGATACATGTATATCCGGCCGTCACGTGCCATGTTTAAACCAATGAAAGTGTGACTTTTCAGTATGGGGGAAAACAATATCATATTGACATCGGAGGTTTTTACGTCTGCATACCGATACGAGATATTTATGTTGACATTCAACTTATTCATGTCACCACCCGAGATAAGATAAGATAAGCTAGTGATATGCCATTTATTAATTTTGATACACTACATGTGAAAAATATTCTTTTCGAATTTAGACATAAATAAGTCTCATGTCAGCAAAATTACCATGTTGAAATAATTATCTATCACGTTCACTTTAATATATTCATACTTGCAGAAAAAAATTATTGAATCGTATGTTGATATAAATAAGTAGCATTTCGACATAAATAAATCGATATCTACATTGTTTGTATGTTGGCATGTCAACATAATAATTGTTGCATCTTGTATGTAAGACGCAAGATGTCAGAAAATAGCGAAAGTATGTAGATTTTCCAATTTTGGAACTTTTTCTCTCAAAAATTCATTATAACATGCATGTCAACAAACGTATCTTGCATGTAATCTTATCATTTTTTCAAGTCCACATCCTCTTCTTGTATGTTTTATAATTAATCTCGCGTGTAAGTGTCGGAAATATGCCACAATAATTTTGTAATTATTTTCCTAAGTGGAAAGAGAACTCACTACAGAAACCCAATGGTAAGTGTGGTTTTTCTCAATTGCTTTATTCATTCTTTCTATCATCTCGTCTATCTGAAAATAAAAGAAAAACTCTTCATAATCCATCTCTCTTATTCTCATCACCACTGATAATGACTAAATCTGACTATTGTCTTTAAACATGTTTTAGTATGTTTCAAAGTTCCAAATAACTTTTTATCTCATTTCATCAAACGTGCTGGCTGCACATATCCGGAAAAAAAATGAAGTTGACAAGCCGTACGGAATTTTCCCATGATTCTCTACACACTTGCAGCTACATGTATAAACCTGCCTGTTTCGGATAATTTTCCAGACGCTTCAGGTAGTTTTCAAAATCACCAACTGTGTCAAAAGGAGTTATACTCTGTAGATAGGAAGGATCGATTTGTGGGCCCTCTAGAAAGTTAATCGGATTGAGGGCGTTGTAGCTGTAAAAATGAATGAAAATGGGATAATTTATATATATATATATATATATCTATTTATATATATATATATATATATATATATATATATAAGAATCCACCCAATTCCATTCTTTGAAAATTAATTCATGTAATTCAGTTACTAAAAGCATTCTTCGGAGTAAATACGCCACTAGCAAGGTAGCACGTTTGCCATTGCCTAGAATATATATATTTCAGTTAACTCAGCGTCTACTGTAGTATACTTTGTATTTATTTAAATTCAATTAAAAAAATCTGTATTTCTTTTGATCTTTTCTTATTTAAATGAATGATATATTTAACTGTAACCATTAAAAAAGGGGGTTAGTACTCACTCTTTCCATTTGTATCCGTTGATCATGGTTGTTAATGTATCCTTGAAGATGTCATAGTCCGTCTTCTCTTTCTGCGAGAGCTGATTGTAGTCTACACTTTTTACTAGGTCATTCAGCAAATTGGTCGATTTAGTCTAATAGACAATAAAACGGGAGATGATGGAAAAATGGTATCTGCAAAATCTAAATTCTGATGATCTATGGTATTAACAAAACAAATATTGATATTGAAACCGTCAAGTAGACAAGAGGGCAATTGTTTTCCTTTTCATTTCTTATATACTGTGAATTTATTGCGAGTATATTTCATATAAAGAATTTTGTTTTCCCCGTAAAGTTCATGCTTTGTTCTTTATTAAATGTACTTCTTAATGTAGATTTTAAGATATGCTCTAATATTGATAGTGTATATACAAATTCTTCGTCGAATCCTGTGTATGCGAATGTCTCCGTTTTATCGTTGTATTTGTGAAACTTCATGGCCGTGGAATACTCGGGAGACCTCTGGAGACGCCATTCCGCGTACTCTTTCTGTAGGTCATCCAAAGTATTTGGAACACAAACATCTTGATAAATAAAGATAAGTCACATAACCGGTTTTTCTTGTCAAGTACATATGTATCAAGAGAACATCTATTTACTCATGTTATCGCGGTAAGCGATTTACTGGTCGAATTCATTTTTAAAAGTCAAACTTTCAAGATGTTATATTAAACAAACTGAAAACAAGGTTCATAATCACCCATTTGTATGTTTTATTCGAATTCGCGGACATTGACCCGTGCGAGCTGTTACAACGCACTTTAAAAAAAATTTTTCAGAGTGCGTTAATTTTGGGATCAAGTCAACGCACTTTGAAAAAAATATTTTTTTAAAAAGTACGTTGATATCGTCGATATTAACGCACTTTTAAAAAAAAATTGTTCAGGGTTTGGTCGAAATAAATGATACTTTTATATGCAATAAATGATTGTTTTAACCTTGTTTAGCTCAATTGGATATATTTAAAAAAGAACCAATGCATTCTCAGCTAACTTGATAAACAGTTTCTCGATTAGAATTTTTTTTTCTTTTTTCATAAGCTTACGTAGATTGACAGTTTACACATAAAGAACAACTCGGGAGATTTGAATTATCTTAATATGACATAAACTGCATCGCTTAGCAACTGCCGTTTCCTTTTTTGTGTATGCGGCAAACTTACTTCTTATCTGGTACTGTGGGCTATGCCAGGAACGAAAATGATTTATATATATTGATAATGAAGATCAATGTATAACCTATTTCAACTGGCTTCAATTGCATGTGCTTATAAACAAACATGATTTGAAAAAAGGATACGTTAGTTATGTTTATCAAAAACAATATGATCTTTTAGAACATCAGTGCGAGAGGAAAAAAACCCCCACACCCTAATGCTTATTTTTTAGTTTATAATAATTTAATGTTTGTCAATGGAACTTTTTTTTTATAATGAAGTGATTTATTTGATTAGAATTTGAAAAGAGGGTTTATGTTGAAACACTTACAGATTCTTTCACATACCATTGGAGAAATTATTGTTTGGCCAGCCCTTTGTAAGCGCTAAGCGTACGCAGTACGCAAAGCGCTTATTGGCATTGCTTTTCGGGGATGTCATTTCCGAATAAGTGCCACCTATAATCATCTAAAATAATCTGTTGACTCGATGTATAATAATAGAATGCAGAGAAGTACTCGGCTGCGGTATCGGTGTTAAGGCAAAATAATTCTAATTATTTGCAGCAGCACACAAATTATCACAAATTGTTTCAAGTGTATGGTATAGGCATAAAAACTTTTCTGTTATTTGTTTACATTGCACATGTGGAAAGACTATAGTGTTATGATTTAACGCAAATTCTGAAGCTACTCCTTGCATATAACAATGAAAAGTTCTGTTTCATGCAATTTTATACTAGTCAGTCTTTTACTTCATATAAAGTTGGATTGTTTTCTTCTGTTATTGCACTAGTAGTTAACCGTTTTCTGTTTTATAAAACTAGTATTAGAACTTTTATAGATTATTACAGAAGTAGCCGTGCTTTTGTAAAAGTTTTAACTTTTGTAGGTTATTGCAGTAGTAGTAGTGCTTTTGTAAAAGTGTTTCCTGTTTTATAAAACTAGCATATGTACTTTTGTATGTAATGGCTGTAGTAGTTGTGCTTTTGTAAAATTGTTTTCTGTTTTTATAAAGCTAGCATTAGAACTTTTGTATGTTATTGCAGTAGTAGTAATAGTACATGTAATGCTTTTTTGTAAAAATATTCTTCATATTCCCTTCACTGGTCAATGTGTAAATGTACTTTTATCTCATAACAAACCCCTTATAGTCATTTATTTCTCATTTTGGAAGGGATATTTGGTTTTCTCTCTAATAAAACTAGAAAATTTTCTATATTTTCCACTAAATATTACCGGTACATAGGTATTCAACAGTTTCCCATCTATAGACAATTTAAAGATAAATGAATACTTTAATGATCATCTATATTTTGACATTTTAGAAAAATGGCATAATGATCCATACAAATGTGTTATAAATGGGAACTGACTTTTCATTTCAGTTGTAATTTTACTTATTTTGCTTTTCCTTTTATTGTTATTTAATTCATGTATTCACTATCCTGTTGTTGCATATCAACACATGGTTATTGTGTTTTGTAAGATTTTTTTTCAAAACAGTGGAAAATTTTGAATGTTTTCAAATTACAATAAGTAGTACAAAAATGGCACTAGAGAGTGTAATTTGTACTTACAGATTGTGCTTGCATTTATTTCATACTTTAAATTAAGTGATGTAAATGTTTCTTTTGCATAGTTCTGTTGTAAGTCAAGGCTTCATATATGTTATTACGTAAAAAATTAACCTTTTTTTCTCATTAAAATTTTGAAATGTACATTCTCAAATCATACAATGTTGTTATAAATCTTATATACTTCACCATTTTCTTCTTTCAAATTCATTAGGGTGTTCTCATTCTCCCTTTTTATAGGGAAATTCTGTTTATTTCTATTCAAACATTTATTTTACTGAAAGAAAAATCCCTACATATTATAAAATACTTTTCTATAATTCAGAATATATGTTTTATTGGCACTTTTCTACAGGTATTGCATTATATATAATAACTTGTTCAGACTTTCAGATTTTATTTTTTTTCATCCTGAAATAAAAACATAAAATTGCTTATGTGTTCCCAAATATTATTCATTTATTTCTAATTTTAATATATGTATTCAAAAATTTTATATGGGAGAAAGATTCACCGACACCAATATTTCGGAACTCAGTTCGAAACGCCATTTAAATCTGTTAAAATCATCTTTTCAACCAACTACTTCAATTAACACTTTAGTCGAGTGGCTATTAGATTGTGAAACACAGATCCTAGAGTTCGAATCTCGCTTTATTCTTCGTTCATGATTGTAGTAGCTAGGTAGCAACTAGGTTGTTCAACAATTAGCTACCTAGCCGCTAGGTACATGTAGACATACATAGCCTAAAATTTTATGACTAAGCATCAAATTCAAGATGGCTGCCTTAGTTACCAAGTTGCAACAAACACAAAATTTATATTATTTAATGATATTTCGTTCGTTTGTTAAGTTATTATAAATTGTAACAAATATATTTCTGCATGAAATTACCAATTCGGTGAAGTTATTCATCTCTTGATAATTTAAACTTCAAATCAATGAACTAGAGGCTAGGCTAGCTTATCATTCAATAGACCTAGATATCTATAACCTAGCGGCTATGCACGCACCTCGGTTATTGAACGCAGTCCTGGATATTGTTTGTAGTTCAATTTATACAAAAATGCAAAATCTTGGCTATATATATGACGTATGTAAACTTTTAAATTCATTCATAATGATACATGTATAATGCAATTAATTTTTTGCTCATGTAGGGACAGCTTAGCGCTTCTCAGTACTTTCAGTACTTTGATTTTCAATATCACTGTACTTAATTTACAACAAAGCGTATTTCTTTTTTCGTTCTTATACGTTTACTCCATGTTGCTGAATATCATATGTTTTGGAAGGAAAGATTGGGACCTTCTTCCTGTAATCAATTAAATGATGTACTGGTAATTGACCTGTATCTTTGGTTAACTCCCACCCCCACCCCTGTTCTCAAAGACGGTAAATTAGATTCACTAGTGTTAACCAATCATCATATTTTCAACAAATAAGAAATTCAATTCCAGAATTTGTGATTTATACATATTTTTCAAAGTGCGTTAAGTGTCTCGATAATAAAAAATGTTGATGTACCTTCATAACGCACTTTGAAAAAAATTTTCAAAGTGCGTTAACTTGGTCCCAAACTTAACGCACTTCGAAATTTTTTTCCAAAGTGCGTTGATTTGGTCCCAAATTTAACGCACTTTGAAAAAAAAAATCAAAGTGCGTAATTTTTTCAAAGTGCGTTGCCACAGCGCGCACATCATTGCTGAAAGCATGCAATCTTTACCCTATGCTGTAACCGGTGTAACTGATTTTTAAATCGTTTCATTGATGTAAATTTAAAAGGTATGGATGAATATTATTTCTCGAAATAAATTTTTCTTACTAGCTGAACGTGATCATTCAATCAACTTTCGGTTATCTATACGCAGTTATATCAAGATCTTGTAGTTAATGTTGGAGGGGGCCGAAGGGATGAACTTAAATACAGAGAGAGTATGGTAGTCCCCCCCCCCCCCCCCCTTCTAATCGCCCCCGGATTTGACTTTTTAAAGATAACATTTTTGCCACTTTGGATCATATAGGGACTCGAATTGTCACCTACCGACCCAACTTGCCAACGGTACGTGCGCGTTATCTAAAATTATTTCACACGTCACAAGTCTGCGGTCCTATCTGTTTTAGGACATTGAAAGGCAGAAGCAGGAAAATATTTTAAACGTGTACAGATATACAAAACTTACAATAAGTTCAAATTCATACATGTATATAGGTATATGTGCATGTTGTGGGTACGCGATCGCGATATCTTTATTTTCATTACTTGAATAAATACAAGCGGATATAATGGAATTAGGTCGAATACTAATTTTAAACGTAATATTTGAAGAGTGAACTAAAATTACAAAGCTTTTTTCTGTTTTAAAATACAAGTTAAAGAAATGATTTTTGAGAGTATACGAGACTTATATCGATGATTGCAAGATTATTCAAATAAAACAGCTAAAAATAAAAAAATAAATTTAAAAAAGTTAAAAAACCAAACATTGTCAAATCTTACATTGTTTTTGTTTGCAATATATAATCAAATATTCAAAATAAAAAGAAACAAAGTTATCATTACCTAGTCTGAAAAGAACCCCCATCACAAGTAATTGAAATCTCCAATCCATTTCGATCATTCACCTGCAAAATAAAGTTACACTCTTTCTTATTTTTAAATGCCATACACTACAAAACATAATTAATGTACACCATTTAACGATTGTACCTACACGTACTTCGAGTGTTTTAAATATTCAAGAAAATCTTTTCTTGAAAATGCCGATTGTTCGCCCCGGCAGTCCGAAATGAGCAATACAACATCGTTACCCAGCATCGGTTTGGGTTCAAAAATATGTGCTCTAGAAAAGTAAACTTACTTTTATCTAATGGAAGAGAGACGACACTTAACTCTAAATAGGTATATAGGCCATTGAGATGTTTTCTTAACTATCCTGCCGATAAGATTGGACCAGAGAATATTTAAGTTAAGTGCCAATAACGTCATATTTGTTATGTCATGAACTAATGCCTACATGTATGTATGTTGTCGTTAGAATTTCAACCAGATTGTCTTTTCTCAAGGAAAGAACTGGAATTCATTACTGCATAAACTCGGTTTCCAAGCAACATAAACATTGCCTTCAACTTGAAACAAAAATGTCAACCGTCGGGAATGAATCACGAAAAGCTTGTGTGTTAGTCTTCATGAAAGAGCTTAGAAGATTAATGGTTTCAGTATTGCATAATGAACCTACCTGTTCTCTTTTTGATTTTGATTATCAACTGTGGATTATGTCTTCTCTGTTTGCCCCAAAACTGTAGGGGAAAATGTAGGCTGAAAGACGGTACGCCATTTTAAAGTTTTCTCGTTGAGATACAGTATTGCAGCAAATCATCTCTGCGCTAGAAGAAACAACAGATATTACATTTTTAAATGTTAAATTAAACTTTAATTAAAATGTGGGTAAAAATAGCATTATTTCCTTAGACACATCTGAAGAGATCATTCAATTCATAGGAAGCACTTCTCTTGAATTTAAATTCAATATTATTCCCCTTATCAGAAATGATATCAATTTGTTAGTTGCAAAATTACATTTAATGTTTTTAGGTGTGTCTCGACTTCCGTACATTTTTAGGGCAAAAAAAGACGAAATGGCACAATTAAGCCACCATACCATACCAGATAAATAATTATAACAAGGTATCTAACTCTGAAGTAGCCCTCTTCCGTGAATCGCAATGATTTT
The DNA here is from genome assembly GCA_016163765.1 of Magallana hongkongensis. NCBI lineage: Eukaryota > Metazoa > Mollusca > Bivalvia > Ostreida > Ostreidae > Magallana > Magallana hongkongensis. Next base: position 26,666,477 of record WFKH01010211.1, read on the forward strand.
CGCTTTCAACGTAAACGAAGCGGACAAGTGTTTATCACCATTCTCTTCTACGATAATTTATCTACAACATCATATATGCTATGCTTGCCTTTATTTACTTCTATCTGTATAAGCAGCGTCCAAACATTGCCCCACCTACTGGAAACACGAACCTCTATGTACTGGTCTCGGGCAGAATTCAGAACTTAATATCAAACTGTTTTTGAAAAGATACTCTGTGTTAAATTAAAACATTGCGATAATTAAGCATGGTGATCATCAACCAAAAAATCCGAAAATTACACCTTATTTAAGAGATAAAAGCTTTGTTTTACACAATTTATTGATTAACCTGTTATATTTTCAGCTTTCCCCAAACCCCAAAGTGATACGAAATCATATGACATTTACTTATTCAGACCGAGACCAGTACATAGAGAAACAACTTTTCCAGTCGGCGAGCAAGGTTTGGACGCTGTTTATGCAGATAGAAGTAAATAAATGCAAACATGCCATATATGAGAGACATTTTCCCATTGTGTTACGTGAAAGCGAAAATGATTGCAATTCACGGAAGGGGGTACTCCCCAGAATTCGGAGTTAGATCCAAGATACTTTGGGTGCATTCGTTTGGTCGGATGGAAAGCTGCAAGAGTAATCCTTATTTGCTTGTTTGCAGTTCGGAGATCTCCGGTATATCTCTATCGTCTACTTTTCAAATAGCGAGTAGACGCTGGGGATATCCTGGACCATTTCTGGAGGTAGGAAACGAATACATCCCTAGTGTTATTATAACTATAGGGTGAACTTTTATTACAGAAACAGGCGCCTGTGGCTATAAGATCAAAAATAACTTCAAGTGCCTGTAAGTGTAATGGAGATTGTAAGGTATTATAATAACGTTTTGATATAAGGGCTAGACTTTTTTTCCACGGAACCACCCAGGCCGTTGCCACGTTCGCCAAAGGAAACAAAAATCAGATGATTACATTTCACATTAGCCATCTTTTTTCTACAATAATTCCATATTTTTTAATGAATTTGTATGTAATTTAATAAAATTGTTATTCTAAAAATACATTATAGAACAAATCAAAGTTACTATACGTAGACTTTTCGTTGAAATCACAATACTGATATTGAACAAGACTTCAAGTGTAAGACTAAATAAAAGAACTTACAATTATCTATAAGGACATTTCTCTAGAGAGTTAATTTTTATTAATTATATTAAGTGATCGTTGGGGAAAGTTTGATTTTTTTCAATATATATGCTATGTAGTCTCAAAACTGAGTTGTCTTTCGTAGCTCTCATGTAAGTAATTTCTACGTGACCCTAATTACAAACTTGCGATTCTTATATACTAGTAGTCATGAGATAAGAATGAAACGGGTTAAAATCAATAAGTCAAATGAATATGAAGTATCAAAGGTCAAATGTAAACTGTCTTTT
>WFKH01010211.1:26687021-26702379 GCA_016163765.1 Magallana hongkongensis
ACAAAATACATAGCACATTACATATAACAGTTGGCATGCATTCATGAAGGTTGATGTCAATAATGATGAATTTGTTCTAGCACCACACGCATCAGTCAACTAGCTGCAAACACAGCCGTGAAGTAGATTCATTTGAAGTTGAAGTACGCAAAATTAAAAAAAAATCCTTCAGGTTTATTGATGGTTTTGGAATTTCGCACAATGCAATTTGTGTTGTAATATATTTTCAAGTTCTGATTTTTCATTTCAATATCGATTTTGATATAATATCTAGCAAATAATTTTTAACTGGGAAATTATTAACCAATCATTATTAGGCACCTCTAATTCTAGGCGTAAATTATTTGCTGATAGAAAAATGGCGCATTTCCTTCAACCAAAGCTGATGCATATCTTGAACCATATTGTTTAAAATTATTGTAGCCAAACATTGATGTAGCATCAGTCTTTATTGATTCTAAAGATTTTAATGTTAGAAAATGTAAAAAAAAACGGTATGCAAAATTCGAGAAAAAAACCCCAAAGCATATACTTATGATGTGGTTTCTTTTCGTTTTTGAGGAAAAACATGAAGTTGCTGCAGTTCGACAATTTTCATTGACAGTTAAACAGTCCGATGATAAAGGCACTGAGTCAACTAAGTTGATTTTTAAGATTAACAAATATCATATATACGAAAACTAATACATACAATAACTAATACAAATTTTTAACAAACATGAAATGTTTGCATCGTTAAAATCTAAGCAATATTTAAAAAGTTATAATCTTTAAAAAAACAACAACGAAAAATTGTAGCATGACTGATATCCAGTTTAAGAACAAAGCATTCAGTTGGTCATTTAAGATTTTAAAATTTTTTGCGTCATCTTATTTAATTACATGATAACAGATTAATGTAACAAGGAATTCATGTTTGAAATCATACAAAAAGCGTAAATAAGGTAAGGCTATAAAGACATATGCAAAATAAATGTTTTGATAAAATGAAGGATTTATAGCACTTTGAATGAGGTATATAGTAAATAACATTATACAAAAGAAGATTAATTAATAGGGCAGATAAGAATTTTAAAAAAAAGGCAATTTTGATAATGGACCTTTACAAAGAGAAATAGTATAAAAAAATGTGAAAAGAAACGACTAAACATATGTATTAGGGGTAACATTAATTTCTTCTCTTCTTGAAATGGTCAAGTATTAGGTTTATTGCAAAAATAAAATCAACGCGATGACGGAGAGACCTATCCAGCTGGTATATGTATTTGCACCATTAGATGTGCATTTTGTTGATGACCCTGCTGCCTTATTCTTTGTTTCCATAATCCATTGGTTCACATTCTTTTCAAGGATGTGTAGCGGAAGGGATCCGACTTTTAGAATAGAAGCATGGAATTCTCTGATATCAAACTTTGAACCTTAAAGAGAACAAAAAATAAAATTAAGTACTATCATTTCTGTACATTATTTTAGCCATCGATGTTTATGTTGAGTTAAATGCAATTCAATTTTAGTTGATAAATTATGATACAGACACATGGGTTTTTTTTTTGCTGAAATAAGAATATGAAAATGACATTGAGTTCGAACAAAACTGACAACTATCATGAAACTCTGGTGATATAAAAAAAATTACCTAATTCATCCTCAGCCTTTTTACGTAGTTCTTTTATTTTCAGTTCACCGATCTTGTATGCACACGCTTGACCCGGTCATGTTATATACCGATCAATTTCGATGGCAATCCCTTCTTCACTGAATGCGGTATAGTTAAGCATATATTCTATAGCCTTTTCTCTTGTCCAGCTAAATTTAAAAAAAAAAACTTTTTTTCTTTTTATCCGACATGTTAAAGTATAATAACATAATATCATGTACAAATATCTGGTTTTTAAGACCTGGTTTTTAAAACTTCACAATAGATCAATTTAGTTAAGCTTTATGCACATCATACTTATAGTGATGCAAGCCAGTATCAACCACTAAACGACAGGCTCGGAATATTTCAGATCCATATCTTCCCATTCTGGAAAGAAATTTATTGTTCTCAAAAACTAATGAAGGATTTATACGCTGATGTAGAATTTAACAATATGATTGAGTATATTCACAAAATGTTAATTGTACTCACAAATCATAATCAGTCTTGTACAGTTTCATCTCTTCTCCTAAATACTCTGCATATAATGCCCAGCCCTGAAAATTATGAAGAGAAATGAACACATCTTTCTATATGCTGACCATCATATGGAAGCGTACTAGTGCAAAATTAACATTATTTTAATTTTTTTCACACTTAACTATGTAAAAATTAGAGATTAAAGTGTAAAATTTCGAAATTAAAGTGTGAACTCTACACATTAAAATGTGAATTGTATAAATTTAAGAGTAAATTTTACAGATTTATGTGTAAATTTTACAGATTAAAGTATAAAATTTACAGATTTTAGTGTACATTTTACACATTGAATTGTAAAATGTACATATCTAAGTGTAAGACTTACAGATTAAAGAGTAACTTTTACAGATTAAAGGTGAATTTTACACATTAAGTGTAAAATAAATCAATAAAATTTTACAGATTAATGTGTAAATTTTACAGATTAAAGTTAGAAAAGCAAAGCACTTAAAATGCCTATGTGCCACTAATATGCCTCTGAACCATAAACGGTGCTGGTATGATTTGCAATACGATGAAAAAGATCTTTCAATTTTGTGTTAAATGTTATACTGATGATGAGGTAGAAGTAAATATTTGATTTCAAGTTCGTCAATCATTGTAAATTAGCTTATTTCTAGAACTGAGGCTTTTCATTTGTAATACCATTTTCTTTTAGCCATCGGTCTTTTTAGATTTGACAATTTATAAAGCTTCTGCCAAGGAAGTAATTCTTAATTGAAGCATAAGCTACAGAACGTTAATTGGACCCAGAAGATATTAAGAGGGAAATTTTCTGTTTCAAATATCTGTCACAACCCGACTTTAGCGTAATATTAAAAGGAACACAAAAATAAAGTTGAAGTGTTGTATTTCGTTGAATGGCCTAATTATAATTAGAAACAGAAGTAGTAAATATTTCCTCTCTTTCTTACATTAAGCACTCGTACTGTTCACACTTGTTTTGTTACTCGGAACTGTCCAGAGTTAAAAGACTGAGTTATTTCTTTGATGACGGAAAGTCCAGTACATCTAAATCACGTCCGGGAATCTCCACGGCGGAACTCAAAACTGCCCCTTTCACACAACGCACACCTTTCACTCCAACCTACAATTAACACAATTAAGGAATTATAACACTCTCACACCGGTGACTCTTTGATGGGAGGAATGACACTAATCTTAAGCAAAACAAACAACACCCATACTCTTTAGCTTTGTCCCCGGCCCTCGGGGAATTTGAAGTAAATGTTTTTAATAAACAAAGAATTAGAATTAGAGAAAAAAAGTTTACATTGGAAATTGAGATTTTCATTAAATTTACAATGTGACATATCTACTAAGCATTAATCAATTATTAAAGTGTATAATTTAATCAAATACTGCCAGTAAGTTACTATTAAAAAACTAAAGTCAAATATTGAAACATACCGTTTGTAAAAGGAATGTGAAGCTATTTTATATGTATTTTTCTTATGCAAATACTAATAAATAAATATTTAGTATATATCTATGCATGCGTGTTTATTCTATTACTTCAAGACGAGAATTTTTCAGTATTAAAAACATATTTTCTGGGAGTCACCACTCAAGAATACAAACACTATGTCATGAATTATCTACATGGATAAATTGGTCATTTGATGAATTATTCTTGAAATGCTTATATATATATATATATATATATATATATATATATATAAGAAAAAGCTACTATCACTAATTTTGATTCTCCTCAAGGCACAGTGGTGAAATATATGTATTATTTTTAGAAATCACCTGTTTGCTAATTTGTATTGGAAAGTAAGTTGCATAGTGCTTCTACTTTTCCCAATTTTTTAAAATACGTATTAGCATAGCATGTTGTTTTTTTCTAACAAAACAGTTTGTATATCTGAAGGATGTATACCAGTTTGCAAAGTATTGATGTGTGAATAGTTCGTGCAAAGTATAATGAATAAATTTGATAGTCTGTAAAAAAAAAAACCTTGATAATTAAAACATTATGAAAATTTTACCGGCTGGTAGAATTTCAAGAATATAGAATGAATACTAGACGTGATCTCGTTGCGAGCAACGAGAAGTCTTCCGTTTGAATGCATCTTAAAAAGGCTATCTGAATAGTTGTTCTTTTCTAGACTATCATTTCTTCACACTTTTTCAAATTCCGTTTAACCCTCTCTAAGCATTTCAAAGGACATCTATTTATATTGGAGAAAAGGTGCCATTTTTGGGATTGTTTGATAAAACCATTCAAAAATTAGTAAAATCCATCATTTCAAAGTTAAAATCATAAACGAAACACAGTTAGGGAAAAACCCATTCGGCACTCGGGAATTGAACCCGGGTTGGTTTCCAACTGGAGACGACTGGAAGTAACTGGACACGTTCTGATATGTAAAGGGCACTGTGGGTATAAACTACATATAATCGCTGAAAATTTAAAAGATCTGTCTTAACAAGCAAAAACATCAATTTAAAATATATCGAGACCGGAAGTGACGACCAAAAAAGAAAAAAAAAATGATGCGTAATTTTCTTACATATTTTGTTAAGAGTAAGATTTAAAAGTTTCAACAAAATCGACAGAAGCATTTTTGAGAAAACATCACTGAAAAAAAATAACAACAACAGAGAAAAAGACTGCAATAACAGTGAGATCTTCCGTCAAAACGAAAGACCTTAATAATAATAATAATAATATTGGAAAAGAAACAAAGCAATAACAATAAGGTCTTCCGTTAGAAACGGAAGACCTTAATGATAGAGGAATAGAAACAAAGCAATAACAAGAAGATAGTGTTCAAGCGAGTGGTTACAAAACACACTTAATATGCTTTTAAATATTTCAAGAAAACAGGATGATTACTCGATAGTGTTCAAGCGAGCGGTTACAACGAGTACATACTTAATATGCTAAGTTGCAGTTTAATGGAATGATAAGTGACGATTGATTACAGCGGCGTACATGTAATCAATGAATCAAAACAGACTGGATAACAAAGGAAATTAATTATACACACTTTTTATACCAAATGCGGTGCCTTGCACCAGAGAGTTATTTGTAAATAATTAGAGCGATCCAAAGGCTTTCTATGTATCTATTATATTATTTTGTTATACGCTTCGAGGTATTGAAAGTTGAATATTTTTAAGAAAGAATATTTGGTTAAAGAAATGTCATATACAGTTTATGTTATTGCGACATGCTGCTTACCTCCACATACGACGTATAAAACGCGGCGTCCATAGGAACAGTGAAGAAATGTCCGGTCATGTATTTTCTAAAATCGGGATTTTTGACAGTCGACGCGACACTTATCTGAAATGTTAAGCAATTCAAGTCAACCTTACCTCAATATAGGCAGTATAAAATGGAGGCAGAAATGGTGGCTGAAAATATTTATCATCGAGGACATATCTACGATAGCCCGGAATCTCTGCAGTTAGCTGTATACTTCCCTAGCAAAAAATGTGCAAATTTGATATTTGTATATTTGGATAAATAAATTCATAATCCAGTGTTTCCAACCTCTTGTACTCAAGTTATTCCGTAGTATTCTTTCTTCTTCTATATATGAAAGTTGTTCGATATGTAATGTGTATTGTACAATATCTCAAAAGCATTCAACTCAAATAGTGAAATGAACATTATATCCCTTTAAAGTATTCTCCTAATACCTAATTTCAACCTCTGAATCCATTTTTAAAATGCGTCACAGTACGCTAATTTAGGTAGACCTCAGAAGTACGAGCTGATGGCTGTTGTGACTTGTAACGACGACCAGATAAGAACTTGTAAAGTTTTGGAAACAGAAAAAAGTCGCATGGGGATAGATCTGGAGAGTGTGGTGGGTATGACAAGGGGGTGACCTTCTCCGACTTCAAAAATTGCTTCACATACTCAGATGTATGTGATGGAGCATTAGCATGAAGTAGACGAACATGCCTAAAAACTGACACGTGACAATATTTCTTGACTTTTTATTATTACATCTCGGCAATACCGACCGGTAACACACTTACCCTTTGGCATCGGAATTTGTACGGCCATACCATCACATGAGAAGAATATACAATAAGGAATTTTCTTTGTGCTTCTACCGCGTTTAGTTCGCCATATTTTGCTTCAAATATTTCTTACTGGCTCAAAATAGTGAACCCATGTTTGATCAACAGTAACAATAGTTGGAAATTGTCTTAGATTGAATTTGGGAAATACTTTTAGCATTTGCTTAGCGGTTTGTACTCGTGCCCGTTATTGGTCATCTGTCAATAAATTCTGTATCAATCTGGCAGAAATCTTCCGAACTTTGAAGATACGCTTGAAAATAAAATGTTCCCGCGATAGCAATATGCAAACAGCTTTGGCAAAAACACAAATCGTGTATCTGCCATCACTTTCAATTATTTGCCTGACTTTTGAGACATTTGCCTTGCCTGTTACATCCACAGATCGGTCAGATTTTATTGCATATTTGACGGAATGTGTGCCAGTTAGAAATTTCTTTCTCTATACCTACTAAATGTCTCATAAAATACACTATCAGACCCATAAACTTCACCCAATTCAGTGATGATCTGCATTACCATATGAACGAGTTTTTGGTGACTTTACATAAGCTCTTATTTCTTTATTATTCTCAACTCGTTTCTTAACCATTTTTACGACATTGGTCAACGACTGGCTCTATTGAAATGACTATAAGTTTAAAACCTTTGCTAAACTGAATGCTTGTGTTTATACCGTTTGAAAAGTATTGAATTGTGCTATTCAAGAGTTTTATCATCAACAAAATAGTGCAAAGCGTATTCGCGCTGTTCTTTAGTACACATTACATATCAGACAGCCCTCGTAAATTATGTTACTATTCAAAATATACGCATTTTTGAAACATTTTCAAAACAAAAATCCATAAATCTTTACAGAGATATTTACTTAAAAGTAAATAAGATTTCCTTAAGTGAATTTAACGTAGATATGATTTTATGTCACGCAGAAAATTTACCTGCAAATGATGACCAGGAAGTGTTTCATGAATAAATAGAGCCATAAAGTCAATTTTTACGCTGTAAAAAAATAGAAGGAAATAAGGCCTATCAATATCACACATACATGTAGTTAACTGGTTACTACTGTTCTATTTGTCTTTTCATGCATGTTCATCCATGCATTTTCTCTCTAAACAAAACTGACACAATCAGAATCAAAATTGAATTTTTCTATTTTCAACATTTATGCAATGAAGTAAGATTTGATTTTTATTTTAGGACATAACTTGTCGGGGTTTTTTATAGAAGTTAAAAAAACACAAAATAACTGTGTGGCTTCAAATAGGACAATATTGTGTATTTCGCGCACTCACGATTTGTTTGGACGATGGACGTTCACTTGAAACACTCCCGGGCGAGAGCCATCTGGCGGACCTGCTATGTACTGACCGGAAACGCCATCTATAGGATTTGGTTCCACACTTTACATACAAAATCACGAAATGACGTTTTAATATTTCCAACAAAACGTTTCTTTATTTTTAGAAGAAAACTCACAAGTTTTCTTTCAAGAATTTAATTTCTTCTAATTAAGGTCAGACGACACGTTCCTCTATTTTAGATAACTTTTTCTAGGAATTTGTTATTGCTTTACAACTATTTTGACAAGCTTTCTTGCAAAAAATTAGAGTACCTTACCAGGCATTTGTGCAAGATACTAGAGTATGCAATTTCCTATATAATCTTATTGAAAATGCACTTGAATTGCTGATATAAATATTGTTTGCATATACATATATATTTTTAAAATTTTAATCATTTTAAATATGATAATAAGTAATAAAAGTTTTATTTGGTATATTACCAGGCCGTTAAAAATTTGAAAAATAATTATAATTTTTCGAGGAACGTGTCGTCTGACCTTAATGTATAAAATGTGCAAATACTTACTCAATAGGCAGATTTGGAAGATCTTTGAAATATGCTGATAGTTTTGGCTCAATATCATTCTTAATAGCGTTTTTGTACCACTGAACTATCTCATCCTGATATACAAAACATATTAATATAAATTAGTCATATATGATTCGGAAGTTTGTAAATATCGGTATGATGTATTTAAGTTAATGTATCATACAGATGTATCTTACACCAGTCTGCAAATAAAAAAAAGGGTCACTCCTGATGTTATCAAAAAACTCTTTCACGGATCCCTGATGGTTGAGTTTTGCCATAACCTAAGAAATAAATAAATTGTTATCAAAATGAAATTGAGACCAAATACTTAAAGTATTAATAATCATAGATTTTATGGTCATCTGTTGTATAAAAAATATGACAAGTTGAGATGACGATATTCAGTCGATATCGTTATACCGGAATTTTATTCTTGCTATGTTGTCTTTAAGCAAAAAGGTTATTTACAATGTTATTTAAGAAATCATTCAAATTCAGCTCATTTTAACCGTTAAGACAACCTACTTTTTTCATTTCCGATGAGATTCTTTCTACTTCCTGTAGACCTTTGTTGTGGACTTCTTCAGGTGTCATATCCAGTGAAAGATGCCATCGCAGACAAGCTTTGTAAAATGCTGCTCCATTATCCCAGCTATTTACTCCTAATCCGGTTCTTAGATGATTGAAGTAAACCTAAGAAGTAAAAGATATTTCTTTAACTGTTAATCCTTGATATTTTGAATAAATCCGAAAAAAAATATTATGACAGTGTATCCCATAACTGACCAATCATCAAACAGGAATGAGAAATATGAGAAAATGCCATACATTTTCAAGATACCGCTTTAATTCTGATAATTTCTGGATGATCTTCTCAACAGCTGATTTTGCCCTTTCTCGAAACTCTGTTCTAAAATCAAATTCAAATCAAATTTCATAATATAAAACTATCATTGATTTTAGTGCATCAGATATCACATGTAGACGTATGACACAATTGCATTCTCGATACAAGGGTAAACTTGGGGAAAATATAAACTTTAAACCTTATTTATCCACGCAATTCTCACTTACTTCAAATTTGTTTTTTTTTAAATTTCAATCACAACAAAATGTACCCTAAACTTAATGCTTACTTTTTTCAGATAAAGGATAAACATTAACCTCTTTTACCGTTTTTTTTTACCCTTATATGTTTTTTGTAATAAAATGACGTTGTCTCAGGGATATGACATACATTTTTAGAGATTATATACTAACAAAAGAAGGACTTTAAAGTTTATTTATATCAAAGGGAAAGTGTTCATATTTCAATTATGTCCTAATGCTAACGATATTAGGATCTAATCTAGATTTATTCAAGAGTGGAATTATGTGATTACCGTAAAAATATACACTAAAGGAACCTCTACATTTTAAGAGGAAAAATCATCTCAAATACGATAAAGTATAAGGAAAACCTAATACAGAGACGAATACACTACTTTAAACAACCACTTATCACTGTTCTTGATATACTGTAATACATTTTGGTATCTTCAGTATTTTGATTTACTCTTCATTGAAAAATAGCTAACGTGTGAACGCTAAAAGAACTATATAAACAATAAAACAATACACAACAATACTAGTTGCTGTTTTTGATACACTACGAGTTATATGTTTGGGTAATATCAGTACTTTGATTTACTTTAAATTGTTAAAGAGCTAGATTCATAACACTAAGCGAAAAAAAGAACAATTCGTAAGCTTTTGAAAACGTTCCCTTCAGAAAGAGCAATTTACGTTTGCATGGTATAAAGTGCATAGACTGTCTTTGTTGAGAGAGAGAGAGAGAGAGAGAGAGAGAGAGAGAGAGAGAGAGAGAGAGAGTTACTTTTTGGAATCGGTAATAGTCTGCAATTTTGACAACTGGTCCAGCAATGGCTTGTAATATGGAAAGGTTGTTGTATTGTAGCTAGTCAGTAACTTTTCAATTTGTCCAGGAACTCTGTTCTGTAACAGTGCAATTTGTCGTGACCAAATCAGTATGATTTCAGTTAAGTTATAAAGAATATATCAGATCATTGATGAGTAAATTTTTTTAATTTTTTTTTTCCGGTCTCTTAATTACAATGTATAATATGAATTTCAAAGTCTCCATACACACCACTGATACATTATGATAAGTGTGGCCTTTTTCTATTGATTTATTGAATCTCCCTATCATATCGTCTATCTGAAAAAAAAAAATAACCAGAGAGGAACGGCAACTTCTTTTGTAAAAACGTGAAACAAAACAATGATTCCCTAAAAGATTCAATAGTGACTTTTATTACTGACCTACTTTTCTATTCTGCGACAGATATTGCAACAATGTATATAAATATATAATCTATGTGCATTTTCGCACCAGGTTTAATCAATAAACTAATTACATCTGTTGCAGAAAAAAAACTTCATTAACATTTACCTGTGTGGGATGTAATTCTAATCTTCTGATGTAGTTTTCATAGTCACCGATTGTATCAAAAGGTGTTGTTTTGGGAAGGTATGTTGGGTCGATTTGTGGACCCTCCAAAAAGTTGACAGGGTTAAGGGCGTTGTAACTAATCGATTAAACAATAAACGTTAAAGATAAGCTTGGAAATTTTCTTAAGAGATTTTTCAAGCTGTTGATTATTTTAGAGAGTTTTATTTTTATACAGCAAATTTTGCTGTGGATTTTATGTGTGTTCTAACCATTAATGAATTCAATATCACGCTTACGGAATTCACTTTAAATTTATGTGGAGATTTTATATTCACCATTTCATAAAATTTAAACACACGCATCAAACACGAGGACAAAAAAAATGTCGAGTTAAATTCAAGTGTACACTTTCCAAGTGAACTTCGTGTGAACATCAAGATAAAATGTTCACTAACTGATTTTATCCATAAAAAATCAAATCAAATGATAAATACAAACGTTTCTTTTAAGTTGAAGAAATTGAAAACAATGTGAACATAGAAACGTATTCAATATCTAAATGTTTTAAAAAGTAAAAATACTTATCATACTTACTCTCTCCAATCATTGCCTCGTTGTCAGTGAATCGTTGAAGATGTCATAATCTATCTTCTCTTTGGCATCAAGCTGGTTGTAATTGACTTTCTCTGTCAATCGATTGAGTAAACTAAAACATTTGTTCTAAAAATAAAAAGCAATTTATATTTAGATCCAAGGTATACTAACTAGTATACTAACTAGTCTTAATGATATAAATGTAATGCTTAAATGAGAGCACTTTTATAACACTTCTTAAAATTTTAAGCAAGTTTCGAGGAAATTTAACTTCTGAAAATTCGTGCATCTACCTTTTCTCTTATATAAATCTTTTACAATTTCAAGTCATATTTTTTTCCTAAAAGCAGACTTCCTCTCATCTTATTCTTTTTAACGTACATATTCCTCATCAAATCCAGAATAAGCATAGTTCTCTACTTGGTCGTTGTGTTTGTAAACACCAATAGTGGTGGAGTATTCCGGAGAGCGCTGAAGTCTCCATTCTCCATATTCCTTCTGCAGAGCAGCGAGTTCAGAAGACAAACATGAACCTGTGATGAAAGTAGTATTCTACGTCTCATTGTTTATGATACCATTGCTAATGACGTCACGTATACTACAACCGTATACCTTTGTTTTGCATTCATAATACCATTTTTTATGACGTCACTTATAGTCCAACCTTAGAAGCTTTGTTTAGCATTCGAACAGGTTAAACTAGCGAAGATTTTATCTCCAATTAGCAATTCATTATGAAAACCAAAGTATTTTTTATTCATAACCTGATACAATAGCTGTGTGATATGAACATCTTGAATTGAGCACTTTATTGTAAAAAAAAAAAAAAAAGAAACGCATATGATTCTGGTAAAGAGGGTTTCAAAATTTCTTTTCGAAAGTAAACATTGATTGAGAGAGAGAGAGAAGAGAGAGAGAGAGATTTAAATTTCTTTATGAAAGGTTTAAAACCTTCTACAACAAATCGGTCACAATCGATAGTACAATTAAAGAAAAAGTAAAGTATTAATGTGGAAAAAACTGCAACAATTATCCTTCGTTTAGATTTACACTGATATACAATTCATACCTTGTCTAATCAGAAACACAAGCACAACCAAAGCGCACTTCCACCACGACTCCATTTCTGTAGGCGGATCTGATTCATTACCTGTATCACGTTAGTAGGTCATGCTGAAGCAATAATCGACAGAATTTGTTTCAAATTCAGGTAGGAAGGCTCGTAAAACTACTGCACGCTTCATTAAGTTTAAAAGTTGCGGGCACATACAATAGCAGTCGACTCGATAAACAGTGACACTTGTTATGTAACACAGATGTTTGCTCTTTTCTAGACGGATACTGAGGAGAGATCTGGAGCACCTATATCCGGAGGGTTCAAGTATAATGTCATCATATTACTTACAAGAAAAACGTGTCTTAAAACCATATGATAGGAAATACTCAATGTAAGTTCAGAAGCACTAAATTTCACAAACAAATAGACTTACTTATAATTTTTTTTTTTTATTAAAAATTGTAATTTATGATTCAAAATATATGTGTCATTTGAAATTATACCCGTGTTCTCAGCTTCACGTGAAGTCCAATCGAAGATTTAAATTCTCTGATCTCCGAAGTATGCATTGATATATTTAGCGTTTGCTTCTCTATCACTTCTAGTAAAAATGCAATTCAACAAATCATTAACATTCTGAGGAAAGAGGTGGGGTTTTTTTCATAAAATTATAAAATTATTCATTTGAGTGATATGGTTTTGAACTTTAAACACGAAAAAATATTTTTAACGTTTAAGAATTTCAAAGCCATTTCAGAAACAGGAGAGAAAATCTTTATTATGTCTTAATCTACTGCAATCTGAGATTCTGGTTTTATAGTTATATGCAAGACATGCCCAAAAAATAATCGTGCAAGTCCAATAGCGACCCAACCTAGTTGTTTTTCAATCTATTTATATATATATACCACAGGGCGTCAAACCCTTAAGTATTTAGATTCTGTCTAAATGACTTCAGAATTCGGACAAAATATGATGATTTGCTAAAGACAAACTTATCAAACAGTGATATTCTTTAACATCTTTAACAGTATATGAGTGTTATTTTGTATCGCCATCCGATTATCGTCTATCAAAAGGTAAAGAAAGTTTGAGAATCCAGAGCCGCAGGTTTACCAATATAATATATTCTGAGACTAAATGCCATACCATTTTACAAGTCTTGATAAGAATTGTGTTGAAAGTGTCATGTTTCAATATCTGTTCCACATAACGATTATACATAAAGACATTTATTCTATGTCCATTTTGCTTTAAACCAAATTTAGACACCACTTGTTTGTGCGTTCAAAAGTTGAAACTATTTTCAGTAAATAACTTGTAAATATATTGCGTTGCGTATAAAATTTCAAATTTCAAGTTTGTCATGCCAAAAGTGATCATTTTTCAATTCATACATGTATGAACTATTTTCTTCAACTGTTTTCAGAACTATGCCACCTATTTGAATTTCAAGCTGTGAATGACAAAATCAAGTGTTCAAGACGGGTGTGGAAGATGTGCGTTGATGCATTGAATGAAGAGTTGATGGGCTTTGTCCGTCCAGATTGTCCAATCAAACACCAATCATTCACTCTTTTTAAGGTGCATTATATACTTTTGATTTTGCCCACTCACTAATTCTCCCACATTATGCTAGGCAAATTGTACTTTACATCCCCGGCAAAAAATTCATCTTTTTGGTGTTGGACTTGATGGGATGCTCATACAACTGAATTATAAGATCGATGAAGATAAAACAACTGGTAGATCGGATTTATAAAATCTAAAACATTCGAAGGAATAAAAGAGCAATGACGTATTTTTTTGCGTTAGGAGACATCATAAATCATCACGCTGCTAATGGATTATATCCCTCAGCTGTAGCTTCTACTAGATATAACTTTACTTCATCCTTACATGTTGTATCTCAGTACTTTACAGTACATAATTATATAAGGTTATATAAATTATATAATTTTGACTGTTATGATATTAGGTTTGTAGTTTTTAAGTTGAGGTTTAAGTATACTTTCTGCTTCTAAAATAGGTCAAAACAAAAACAGATTTGTCCTTGGACATCTATGTTGGCGGGGCCTGGTAAAATTGCACAGTAACATTAGTTTTATGATTCAGATACAAAGTAGAGATGTATTCTTATTTTCTTAGTTCTTACGAAGTTATACCATGCACAAACATAGTTTTAATAACAATTAAGATAGATAAAAAAATATACTTTTATGATTTTTTTTTACCAAACTTTATTCAAAGAGGCCTATTTGACGCTGGTTTTGGTCAAATAAAAGAGCTGTACAGGAAAACAGACCGTGATATTGCAAGGGTTATAGAGCTGTCACCATAGTCAAACAGAAAGAAGTCCAGGGAATCCAGCATTACCAACTTCATATTTAGTGCAGATGCTCCAGTAATGTATATGATTATAACCTAGTTAGAACACTTTTCGCATTATAAACAACGAAGAGGTTCATGTAGAAGTGTTAACTTTTCAAACGTAGTGAATATTAAGAATAATTTAGTAATATCGAATTTATTCCTAGAAATTCGATTTTCTACCAATAAAAACAAATTGAGAGAAATAGTACTCACAAAATAGAAAATTTAATATCATTTTATATACAGACGTTATCCGAAAAAATATGTTTAGGCAAAGGCAAAGTGAAAAAAAAACGATCATAAATTTATACTAGTACAAAAAAATAATCAAATTAGGCAATCAAATTGCGTTTTACAAACAAAAATTGGATAAAAGAATTGTTCTAAAATACAAATTATGTACCTTGTTAAGTCAACAAATGAATTCGTTATACATCAATTGTTTTCTTTCGATTTGATATTATCATTATTATGCCATTACATGTACTAAGATGTCTCAATGGAAGAACCGTTTAAAATCATCACCTTCAGGCATTGCCTACAAAGAAAAAACTATCGAAATCGTTTGCATTATAAAGTGCTTTCTACTAAACAAACCAGTTCATTGATTTCCCTAACGTACAATATATATGGTTAAAGCTGTGTAAATATGTTTATAGCTATAGAAAAATAGTAATATTGGTCATTATTTAACCATGCTAGAAGTAAATTGTCTCAAAGCATGAAGCATAGACAACAAAACATGCGACAGCTTTAAACAACCTATGGTAGCCAA
>WFKH01010211.1:26707080-26735741 GCA_016163765.1 Magallana hongkongensis
CACTTATCTGCAATTCAAACAAACACACAAACAATTAGTCTTACCTCGAGATAAGCAGTATAAAATGGGGGTAGAAAGGGCGGTTGGAAGTATTTATCATCAAGGTTATATCTGCGGTATGCGGGGCCAACGTTTGTGGACTGCACACTCCCCTGTGAAAACAACTCATAAATTAACGAGGCTGGATGGTCGTCATTTTGAAGTCTTTTTCTGCCTTCGACAAATAAGAGTTTGCCTTTGGTGACGACCCAGCTTCCTTAGCTTTCTGTGAGATATTAATAGAAATTTAAAGATTTGTTCCTCAAATTACATTAACTGTAAAACTCATTTACCGGAAAATGAATGGAGCATGACGGGATTTGTTGAAAAGTCAGATATGAACTATAACTGAGTTTTTACTACTTTGACAAACTGCGAATGAAATTTTCAGTAACGCTTTATTACAATGTCGCTCCATGAACATGATCTTACGTGAATCCTAAGCCATGAGTTGAACATATTTTATTGACTATTAAATGGCAAAAGGATCAGATACAAGTTCTAAAACTTAGATAGTCCTCTCCTTGTTGATACATAATATATTACAATGCCATACAGTTAACATTTATAACAATTATAGTACATTTAGGGAAATAGAAATAAAATCCTAAGCCATGATCATATATCCTCGTAATTGATGTTATATTGTGAAAAAAAATTAATAAATAAAATTACGTAATATTATTAGATTAATTTTTTAACGGAGCTTATCTTTATGCCTAAATATATGTGTTTTCATTATGATGCTAGGTGTGTTTTAAAGTAAGTCGGTTAGTTTTTGTACATAGAAAAAGTAGTGACCTAGATTATTCATGCGCTACTTTGACCTCTTGACCCAGTCTTTGATGTTATGCAGGAATAACAGTGAATTGCTTAAATAGTGTTATATAAGGGAAAACATTTGCACGTGTAAATATAGCAATGTAGACGCAATACGGAATAAGTTGTCTACGTATATTGAGTGTAACAACTAATAACCTGTAACTGATGGATTATTAGAAAATTAAATGAAACAGGTTACTTACTTGAAAATGATGTCATATATGTAAATCAAATTTAACAGCTTATAAATTGTAAACAATAGCCCGTAATCAATTATTTTGTAACAGCTAACTTACATGTAAATGATAGTTTGTAAAATATTTGAAAAGTAACAACTAATTACTTTAAAACGATCATGGCTGATAATTATATTGCCTATTACAGCTTACTTCCCTGTAAATGGTCCCCTGTAACTTTATTAAATATAACTGCTGATTACCTTTAAATGATAGCCTACAAAAAATTGGCTGGATAAGCAGGACTTCTGTAAATAATAGCTTGGAATCGCATAATCTGTTACACCTGACCAACCAATAAATTATGGCTTGTACATGTAGTTACAAAATGGTTAGCTATTGACTCATATGTTAATGATATGTACGGGTAAGTCTGATAAGTCTGCAATTCATTAACCTGAAATAGCTGGTTACCTATATGCAGTGATTGTAATTTATTAAATGTAACGGTTGAAATACCGGTAAATGATTGGTTCTTTTTGCACCATACCAGTTCCATTTTCGCCGGCATCAGTTTCCGTGGATTTAGTTTCGGTTGCAGTTTCAATGATACATTAAATAGTGGTCAATGGTTCTATCAATACACTATGTTAAAAAATGAACATTAAATTCAATAACCAAATTCGCGAAAATTGGTATACAACGAATATTGATGAAAACACAGTATTCAGTATGTCCCATCTCATTTTTTTGTAAATGCTGACTTGGATCGGAACTGCGTTTACTTGAACATCTAACTTCCATGTTAATGACGACCTGTAATTACATGACACACTTATAAGGTATAGCAGAAGTATCTGGTCCCGCCGTCACGAAAATTGTCAAATCACTCAACTCATTCTTAACCCAAGTTCCTTAAAAGAAAAGTGTATAACTCAGACTTGAGGCTGAGTATTGACTTGAGAAAAGTTGGTGACGGTTGGGCCTGGAGCACCATTAACTATAACAAAGGCTTACCTATGAATGAAAGCATTTATGGATATTAAAGGATAGAGCAGATCTAGACTTAAAGCTAATAATGACCTAGAGTTACATTACACTGTTATAGCTCACGTACCTGCAAATGATGGCCTGGAATTGTTTCATGGAGAAGTAACGCCATGAAGTCTATTGTTACACTGTAAAATTTCAAAGATGTCTTTTTTACTTCACAATGGTATTATTAGTTTGTGATTTAGATAAAATAATCGATATTTGTTGTTTGTTTTCCTTTATACATTTTTAATGGAAGTTTCTGTGATATTTTTGAAACTACTTCCAAAATTATTATGAAAGTCGTAGCGGAAGTGGGTTTTTTTTCCATAAAATTTGTTTAAGGTAACTCCAGTGTCTTTCGGATCCGGTTCTTTTTTTACACAGCGTGCTAAATTTCCGGTTATAATTTTGGCACACAACAAGTGTTTTAAAATAGTAATGGTTTGGTCAAAAGTGGGAAATTTGTTAACATATCACATCTCCGTTGTTAGAGGGATTGGAGAAAGCAAGGAGAGCAGCGAAATGTAAACATGGTAAATGAGTGTGTATATAATATAATTGTACGTATTGTATGCATTCTATACCAACAATTACACTGCGTTTATGTAGCTTGACGACCTCATGTGTCCTCCGGGACAAGGGGAGGATAAGTAAGTACTTGTGTAGCTTGAACATTAATTAAAACTATATATATTGATTGGTTTTAATCTACAGATGAATATGTTTAAAAACTGAGATAGAAATTATTTGACTGAAAAGGAGGGGGGGGGTACTACTGCACTCAATTGTATGTGTTTTTTGGCAGTCTCGACCTTAATTTTACTTATAATACATTTTTATTGAGTATTTCAATTTAATGACTGTTAGATTGTGTCTTTTTGGTACATTTCAATTTTTTCCAAAGTTTGCAAAAAACAACTTGTAAAATTCACATTTTCAATATGGGGGTACACGTGTTCAAGAGACTATCAAACAAAAACTAGATGGTCAATTTTGATAAACTATTTTTTTTTGTTAACACAATATGTAACTCTCAATAAATATTTTCTAAAAAATGTATGTAAACTGAATAATTTTTTAGAATTTTCCAAAAATATGCAATTTTGTGATTTTTTTTGGAAGGTCGTGGCAAGAAAAAATGTAATATTTTTTATATTTTCTGTAGAAAATCAATAAAATTTTTATGATTTAATAATAATCAATTGATATGCTTAAATTATAACCTAACATGATGTATTTTGGTGCATAATTTAATAAATTATGAGATCATGCTTCATGGTGTTAAATTTTGGCTGTTAAATATTTGGACCTTGTGAGCCGAAGCTCACTGTAGGAAAACAAACGTGCAAAGGTATAAATATTTTGGCCTCTATAGTAAGTTTATAAGTTGTTTTAACTGTTAAAATTAAAAAATGTTTGGTTTGACACAGATTTCTAAAACACTGGAGTTACCTTAAACTATGCTCTTAATTAGCCGCCAAAAACTAAGTTTTGCATTTGCATAAATAAATGTAGGACTATGCCTGACTACACCTGAATTCAACGGCAAATCATTACGATAAATATGCTCTTATTATGATAAATTTATAGAGCGTTCGAATTTAAAACATCCCAATAACTAGTAGGTGGCTTACGACTTGTTGGGATGGAACACATTGACTTGAAACGTGCCAGGCCGTGATCCGTCAGGGGGTCCAGCCAGATACTGACCACCGATGCCATCGATGGGGTTGGGTTGTACGCTGTAACATGAATACAAAAGTGCAAGCAATATCTTATAATTGTTAATAAAGTGTTCTATAATTTGAATTTGTATTGGAGTACTAAAAGTGAGAAAAGTGCCAAGAAAATGTTCACTCACTCAACCGGTAAATTGGGAAGGTCCTTAAAGAACTTTGGCAACTGGGGCTTAATCTTATTTTTAATTCGATCTTTGTACCAATTTATAATTTCTTTCTAAGATAAGGAAAAGAAATAAAGAAATAGAGTTATATCCATCGATTTTTTTTATCGATAGCTTTGGGTTTTTTTATGACATGCATGTTAACTAATAACTAATTATCATTACCAAGTTTAACAACATATTAATTTTTTTCTTTTAAATATTTGAGATAATCCAAACATCAGCATCTTAATGTGATAATTTTCAGAAAACTAACTTCGACAAAAAGAAGGTAGTACATATTTTATGGATATTTAAAAAAAAAAGATATTATTTAAATACGTATATGTAAAATAGGAATAAGGGAAACCAATAATCTACTAGTATTTTATTTCTCATTTGTTGATAATTTTGTGATCGAAAAAAATTATACTACCGTGTATGCTTTATATTGTAAAAAATTGTTATTTGTAATTCTTACCCCACTTTGTAGATAGAACTTAGGATTTTGTCTAACTTTCGTGAAAAATTCCTTAACTGAGCCTTGATGATTAAGTTTTACCATAATCTATAAGAAATTAAATTGTAATATATAGAAAAAAAGTTCGACTGAATTAAAGATATAATCATTCAAACTATAATTAACAATATCAGCTTTGCTAAAGTGAACTTTTGAAACATTGACAATTGGAAAATCTGCTGAAAAACCCCATGTTTTTATAATTTTTTTATTTACAGAAGAACGATGGATACCTTTTTCATTTCCGATGAGATTCTTTCTACTTCCTTTCTACCTTTTTCATGAACCTCTTCCGGTGTTATATCTAGAGACAAATGCCATCGCAGACATGCTTTGTAAAATTCGGTTCCATTATCCCAGCTGTTGACCCCGAATTTAGGTCTTAGATGTTTAAAGTAAGTCTAGTTGATAAATAAATTATTGTTACAATACTAATTTCTAGTTGAATACATTGGTAAGAGAGAAAGAGAGCGGGGGGGGGGGGGGGGGAAAAGATCTGTGCATGTTACTGTATTTACTTTTTTCTGTATTTACTTTATCACTTTTATTCAAGCAAGTTTGTTCATCTAAATATGAAATCAAATGACAAATATGGAAGGTTAATCGTTCTAATAAACACCGTTATGTATAATCATTAATTAAAGGCATCAGTGACATGAGAGAGAGAACAAACGAGAGAGAGAAGGGATAGAGGGAGAGAGGGAGAGAGTAAAAAAAACAATCCGTTATCTGTCTAGTCCCATCTTTCCACTTACTTGATTTAAGTATCGTTTTAAGTCTCTATACTTTGCTATTATTCTAGTTACTGCTACTTGTGCCTTTCCTTTCAGTTCTTGTCTAAAATTTGTAAAATACGGACCATTACAACTATCCATAAAACAAATTTGAATAAAAAATGTCAATCAACATCGAGATTATTCAATCTTTAAATTATATAGTAAAATATGAGAGTCAAACCGGTTTTTCATAATTTCTATTTTAAATTCTAACTTAACTCAAATACTGATTTTGGCATAGGATATGAAGTATTTAAACATACAGTTTATCTTTATTTACAGATCTTCAACTAAAACTTGGCTGTTCATTCTATTGTGAAACCAATTAATAATACTTACGTTTTGTTCACATCAATACTCGACTTTGGCAAAAGATTCTTAAAAGGTGAGTACATTGAAAAATTTGTTGGTTGTGCATTTTTCAAAACATCGTCAATTTGCCCTGGAATCCTGTCCTGAAATTTTAATTTATTTTTGTATAGGTACTAGTATTTAAACTTAACAACGCCAGTATCTAACAGCAAACATGAACGATGCAAGAAAATATGTTGACATGCGACTTATTTATGTCAACATATCAGTTAATTATGTCAACATCCGAGATAATATAAGTGATATGCAACTAATTAATTTCGATATGCTGCATGTAAACATATTTATTTAACATGTAGACATAAATAAGTCTCATGTCAACAAAGTTATCTTAATGTTGTTTACCATGTTGAAACATGTTGACTTTAATTTATTGCACGGTAACATCATCATCTTGCATGTAGACATAAATATCTTGCAGAGAGAAATTATTAACTCGTACGCTGACATGAATAAGCAGCATGTCAACATACTAATGTAAACAGTGTTGCATCTTGCGTGTAAGATGTCAGAAACTTTTGTTTGTAAAAGACTTATACTCTGAGGTGCGAACTTCAAAATTACCCGAGAAAATAGCAGATGTATTGATAAACAAAAATAACTGGCTTGCGAATATAAAATAATTAAAACAAGAATTATGAAAACAAATTTGATCTTACAGTATGCCGATATTTGAAACAAGTACAATTAAACACCCCCTCATACAATAAGGATTCACAAAAGATTTCTATAATCAGTTTATAAAGAAAAAATTTCAAATACCAACTATGCAATCAAAATACAACAAAGAATTTGGTATTTCAAAAAGCGATTGGGAAAAAATTTATATGAATAAAATTGTTTTCTACAAGACAAAAAGATTTCGGAATTTAATTACAAATTGTTAAATAATTTACTTTCAAATAATTATTTTGTAAGTAAGAGTAACAAAAATTTATTGCTTCTATAATCATAATTGTAAAATTCTATTATATTCCATTGAAAATTGCAGATGAATTATGTATTTTTCAATGAATCCTTACATAAGCAAAATGATATCCACACTGTATGTGTAATATATACTATGAATTAAATTATACACGGTATTAATTTATGTTGTAAAATATAAATGTATATGTAGCATCATTATTTTTGCAACAAAATTACTGATCCAGGGGGCCCCTGGCACCCCAGGTGAGGTATAAAATGAGGGCCTCTGCGGAGGCGTTGCCTCAAACAAATGTTGTTTGATATTTAATTCAAATAAAATGTAAAAAAAAAAAAAAAAGAAAAAAAAAGTCAGAAACTAATGTTAGAAGGTAAAGAAGATGGGGGAATAAGGCGTGTAAAATGCCTACATGAGGAGGAGATACTGCAAAATAAAAAAAAATATCAACAAATCTGATAATTCTTTCATAAAATCGTTCCAAACAATGTATATTTAACATAACATCCATTTCTAACCCTTATATAGGTTTAATACTTGGAATATATTGATTTGAACCGGTGTATGCGTACCAAAAACTTTGATTAGTGCCATTTTTTAGAACTAAATGCCTTTTATTTTATAGAACTGGTCTGTGCTTCATATTTTTGTAATAGTTTAATTTTTTTTCATGTCATCATCCTCTTCTTGCATGTTTAACAATTTACATGTACATGTATCTCGCGTGTAAGTGACAGAAATTGGCACAATAATTTTGTTGTCATTTTTCTAAGTGAAAAAACAACTCACTACAGAAACCTGATGGTAAGTGTGTTTTTTCTCAATTGCTTTATTCATTCTTTCCATCATTTCGTCTATCTGAAAATTAAAAAAAACCCTCATAATCCATTCTTTTATTATCATCACCAGTACTGGTTATGACATAATATGACTATGTTTTTAATATATTTCAAAGTTCCAAATATCATTTTATCTCATATCATTAAACGTGCTAGCTGCAAATTTACGAGAAAATTTGGGTTGACATGCCGTATGGAATTATGTCGCAGATTCTCTTTATATTTGCAGCTATAAACCTGCCTGTTTCGGATAATCTTCCAGACGCTTGAGGTAGTTTTCAAAGTCACCAACTGTGTCAAAAGGAGTAATACTCGGTAGATAGGAAGGATCAATTTGCGGGCCCTCTAGAAAGTTAATTGGATTGAGGGCGTTGTAGCTGTAAAAAGTACATTCAATTGAAAATGGAATAATTTCTATGAAGTATACCAAAAAACATCCACCCCATCCTTTGGAAATTAATTCATGTAATTATGTTACCAGAAGCATTATGTCGGGTGAATATGCCACTACCAAGGTAGCACTTTAAAACCCGCTTAAGATGCATTTTTGCATAAATTCATATTTTTTCGAATCATAGACCTAGAGAGAATATAACCACATTTTTGCTTATTGTGTCTCACCTGACAGGTTAAATATTTACCTTTATACATAAACATCCCATTTGAAAATAATAAGTCCTAAAGAAGAAGTGAATGCCCTATATGATATTTCGAAAATTCTGTGAGATTTTCAAAAAAGGACCCTACAGTATTTATATTTCCTATAGGATAAAAGTATTTCCTACAGAAATTCATGTGGTTTTTTTGAAGAAATTCATTTTACCGACAGGATTTTAAAATCTAATGGGAGTTTAGAAAAATCATATCGGATTTAAAATTTCTATAAGAAGTACTTTATTTCCGGTAGGAAATTCTATCTTTGCAATAGGATTTTTTTTCCATTGGTAGTAATTTTTTTACAGGATTTTTAAAGGTAAATATCTCACCTGACAGGTGAGATATACCATTTATAAAAGTAGTAACAAACCTTTTAAGCAATTGTATAACAAACAGCGTAACTTTATGTTTTTTCTCGAAAAAGCGTCATTGGCACTGGAATAGTTATCAGTGTTCAAATTAGAGGTTGAACTTTAAAAAAACAAGCTTTCTCGAGCCCCCCTACTAGTAAAAATTTTAAAATTCTAAGACTTAAGGCTGATTATACACCTGTAGGATCAAGTAAAGATTTTAATAATCATTATTTTAATGTAGTATAGCATGTATTAATTTAAATGTAATTAAAATGTATATTAACTTCTTTTAATAATGAATTCTTTTTTAAAGGAAAATTATTTGTGTACCCTTCCAGTAAAAAAGGTTAAGTACTCACTCTCTCCATCTGTTTCCGTTGATTATGGTTGTTAATGTATCCTTGAAGATGTCGTAATCAGTCTTCTCTTTCTG
Source organism: Magallana hongkongensis (assembly GCA_016163765.1). Lineage (NCBI taxonomy): Eukaryota > Metazoa > Mollusca > Bivalvia > Ostreida > Ostreidae > Magallana > Magallana hongkongensis. The sequence continues at coordinate 26,715,910 of WFKH01010211.1, forward strand.
CGAGAGCTGAGTGTAGTCTACATTGTTTACTAGTTTACTCAGCAAATCGGTCGATTTAGTCTAATAGACAATAAAACAGGAAATTATGCAAAAATATCATCTGCAAAGGACTATATATGATTTGAGCCTAAAATGGTACCCAAAAATGAACAGCATCATTTTACTGAAATTCTTTGTTTTCTTAACACAGATATCATAATACATGTGAAGTTTTTTCAAAATTTTCATTTTGATTCAAGTCCCCATAATTTAGAAATATGACATAATAAAGTTTACATTTTCGCATTTTTAGCAAAAAACGGCTTGTTTTCAAGCAGTTTTTCTTTATGAAAACATTGAGCGCGCGCTTGAACAAACAAAATATTTTCATCAGAGATTTATCTATCCAAGACTAATAAGACACAAAAAAATGTTCCTTGTTTAAAGTGTCGCTTTATATTTCCCATTCAAAAAAAAGATAAGAAAAATGTCAATTTTTAACTGATTTTAATTGAATTATAAAAATAGGGTCACTTCTGACGTCATATACTTCCAGTGAGTGCAAATGAATCAAATAAATAGGTGAAAAATATATCTTATATCAACTCTTCTGAAAGTAACATAACAGCTTAATGTTCCAGAAACACCTCTAAAAATTGCGAATTATGGCGGCCAAATTTGACTCATATCATTTATAGTTCTTTGAAAATCTGATGCATTATTTATGGTTACAAAACAATCTTGATCTTTCAAGTGTTAATTAGACAAGAAGAAAATTATAGTTCCTTTCTTTAATACTGTGATATTTATTGCGAGTATTTTTGATGAGGAAGAATTTTTTTTCGCAAATGTCATGCTTTGTCCTTCATATACTCCCCCCCCCCCCCCCCACCCTTCGAGCACCCAACAAAAGACATTCCAACAAAATATCCATCCTAAAAAATGCGATTCAAAAGGTTATGCTTTCAAGAAATGTTCTATAATATTGTTAGTGTATATACAAATTCTTCGTCGAATCCTTCGTATGCGAATTTCTCCGTTTTATCGTTGTGTTTGTAAAACTTCATGGCCGTGGAGTACTCAGGAGACCTCTGGAGACGCCATTCCGCGTACTCTTTCTGTAGGTCATCCAAGGTATATGGGACACATACATCTTAATAAATAAAGATAAGAGTCACATAACCGGTTTTTCTTCTCAAATACATTTGTATCAAGAGAACATCTGTTTACTCATGTTATCGGGGTAAGCGATTTACTTGTGGAATTTATTTTTAAAAGTCAAACTTTAAGGGGGATGTGCGACCATCTTGTACATTTGAGGATCAAAATGTAAACATTTCTTGAACTGGCTTGTTTCTGCCTAAAACTGACCCAACTGTTGTCAAAAGATAAAAAAGCAATAACTACCGGTATGAGGTTTTAATGTTGTTTTGTATGTATGCATACAAGAACAGAACAATGCCTTTTTTTAATCACTTAGAACTGCGCAGCTATAGACTTAAATTCAGGATTTAAAAATCTGAAAAATATGAAAGGATGTCATTAGTGTCCACTTTACAACCATTTGTTGAGAAAAAGGTCTAAGTTTGCTTATTTAAGTTGTAACTTTGTCTGAAAATAGGGTACCCTATTCTTAAAATGGGTCTCGGAAACTATCAGTCGGCACGAGATATATTTGTCTGTGTCTATGGAGTTATATTGAAGTTATATTTTCATTGAAAAATATATGTATATTTTTTATTTAAGAAAATTTATCTTTTGGACCCCTATTCCACTTCTAAAAAGAATTTACTTTAATTTATACTTATAGAACTGAAAAAAACAAACTTGGGACTGGTACAGAGATGTCTGTCACATTCAACACAGATTGTTTTGTATTGACATTTATTTTTTTTTTCTATGAAAATATATCGTCAATGTGCCTCCATAGACACAAGAGTTCTAGGTATAGACTGGATTTTTTCTTGTTCTAAAACGCCGACTGATAAAAATAGGGTACCCTTTTTTTGAGGCAAAGTTACAACATTATTATGCAAGATAAAACCCTTTTCTCAACAAATGGTTGTAGAGAGGACACCAATGAACCCCTTTCATATTTTTCAGATTTTTAAATCTTCAAAATAAGTCTGCAGCTGCGCAGTTCTACGGCTGTTCTAAGTAATTAAAAAAGGCATTGTTCTGTTCTTGTGCCGTCTTTTAGCCGGAAACTTTTTATCCGGTACGGTTGGTTTTTTCTTTTATTGTTTACTTTCCATTTCCTAACTTGTATATTGCACGGGTTTTTTGGATCACTCGTCGCCCAACCTCAGGTCTGCACAGTCATGCACTGTTTTTCTAGTCTGCCAACGATGTAAGTATCTGGAAGTCATTATCTTTGAGTCTTTTTGTTGTTAGGCTATTTTTTTACTCTCGGCTATGTATTTTGATAATTTACCGTAGTTTTTTACATATATATTTCTATGGTTTAGGGTTAGGGGAGTTTGTTACATTTTCATATATACATTTAGACTATATGCAAAAGTCTCAGTCATGTAATGTTAATATACTGATAAATTTAAGCTTCATTATACGTATTTACACATTTTCATGACATTATCTATTTTTTGGCTCTGTACATCACATTTATTGTTTTTTCTTTTCTTGTAGTTTTTCACCATGTTTTTGAATAAATATCATCAAACTACATGCGTTAGCTAGCTGTGTATCAGGAGACAGCATAGTTCTTGTATGCGTAATTTGCATACAAAACAACATGTTAAACCTCATATTTATTGCTTTTTTATCTTTTGACAACAGTTTTTGTCAGTTTTGGGCAGAAATAAGCCAGTAAAAGAAATGTTTACATTTTGATCCTCAAATGTACAAGATGGTCGCACATCCCCCTTTAGATGTTGTACTAAACAAGCTGAAAACAAGGTAACGTTCATGGACACCCATTTGTATTAGCAAAATTCGCGGACATTGACCCGTGCGTGCACATTATTGCTGAAAGCGTGCACATTATTGCTGAAAGCATGCAATCTTATCTCTATGTTGTAAGTTGTAACCAGTATAAATGATTATTAATCGTTTCGTTTATGTTTTAAAAGGTATGCATAAATATGATCTTCTCTTAAAATAACATTTTTTTAGGACTTAATGCGACTATTCAATCAACGTTCGGTTATCTATTCGCAGTGATAGTTTAGCTATAGATCCAGAAGTAAATGTTGGAGGGGGACCGAAGGGCTGTACTTGGATACGGGGAGAGTATGGTAGGTATCCCCTTAAAAAAAGAGGGTGGGGGGTTTGGGTTTCCCCAGGGATTTGACTTTTACAAAAGTACATTTTTGCTACTTCTGATCTTATAGGGGACTAGAAATGTCGCCTGACGATCCTCCTGCCATTGGTGCGTGCGCATTATCTAAAAATTATTTCACACATCAGAAGTGTGCGGTTCTAGCTGTTTTAAGGCATTGCAATGCAGAAGCAGAGAAATATACGAACGTGTACCTGTATAGAGATACAAAACTTACACTAAGGAGGCTGGGTGGTCAACAAATTACCCATCAGATCTACCTTAAACTTTTAGATATGATATGTTAAGCTATTGAATATTATTTAGTAAAGAAAAATTCTATAAATGTTAGCTTTTAAATTTGAGTGTTTTCCTATAAATTATTCTTTATACAGAGCTCTTCTTCTAAAGGACTTTAATACAGTCTAAAAATGGTTACGACCATCAAGTCCCCTTAAGTTCAAATTCATATACATGTACACGTGTACAGGTATATGTGCATTTTGTTTATTTTCAATACTTGAACAAATACAAGCGGATACAATGGAATGAGGTCAAATATTAAATTTATATGTAATATTCTAATATTTGAAGTTTGGACTAAAATAACAAAGATTTTTGTGTTAAAATATGAAATATGCATTACAGAAATGATTTTGGAGAACATACGAGACTAATATCGATAATTTTTGCAAGATTATACAAACAAAAAAGCTAAAAAAAATAGATTAATTAATAAATAAACCAAAAATGGTCAAATTCTTTTTTCTGGCAATATACTCGTACAATCAAATATTCAGAATAAAAAGAAACAAAGTTATCATTACCTAGTTCGAGAAGAACCACAATCACAAGTAATTGAAATTTCCAATCCATTTCGATTATTCACCTGCAAAAATAAAGTTACACTCTTTCTTTATATTAATTAATGTCATACACCACAAAACATAATTAATGTACATCATTTAACGACTGTACCTAAACGTACTTCGAGTATTCAAGAAAAACTTTTCTTGAAAATGCCCAATGTTTCTCCGGCAGTCCGAAATGAGCAATACAACATCGTACCCAGCAACGGTTTGGGTTCAAAAATATGTGCTCTAGAAAAGTACTGTTATCTATTTAATGGAAGAGAGACGTCACTTAACTCTAAATAGGTTTATAGGCCATAAAGTGTTTTCTTAACTATCCAGCCGATAAGATTGGACTAGAGAATATTTAAGTCTAGTGCTAATAACGTTTGTTATGTCATCAACTAATGCCTATGTATGTTGTCGTTAGAATTTCAAACAGACTGTTTCAAAATTTCAAATATGATATTGTCTTTTCTCAAATTCATTATTGCATAAACTCGGTTTCCAAGCAACATAAACATTGCCTTCAACTTGAGGAAACAAAAATGTCAACCGTCGGGAATGAATCACGTAAAGCTTGTGTGTTTATCTTCATGAAAGAGCTCGGGTTTCAGTATTGTATAATGAACCATTGAACCTAGACCTGTTCTCTTTTTCATTATCTACTGTGGATTTTGTTTCCTGTTTGCTGCAAAACTGTAGCTCTACGGGGAAATGGAGGCTAAAAGACGGTACGCTATTTCAAAGTTTTCTCGTCTCACAGTATTGCAGCAAACCATCTCTGAGCTAGAAGAAACAACAGATATTACATTTTTAAATGTTAGTATGGGTAAAAATAGCATTATTTCCTTAGACACATCTGAAGAGACCATTCAATTCATAGGAAGCACTTCTCTTGAATTTAAATTTTTATTCCCCTTATCAGAAATGATATCGTTTCTTTAGTTGCAAAATTACATTTAATGTTTTAATTGTGTCTTGACTTCCGTACATTTTTGGGGCAAAAAGACGAAATGGCACAATTAAGCCACCCACCATACCACACCAGATAAATAAATAGAACACAGGGTATCTAACTCCGAATTCCGTGGACTATCCCTCTTCCGTGAATCGCAATTATTTTCGCTTTCAACGTAAACGAAGCAGACAAGTGTTTATCACCATTCTCTTCTACGATAACTTATCTACAACACCATATATGGCACGCTTGCATTTATTCTATCTGTATAGGCAGCATCCAAACATTGCTCGCCGACTGGAAAAGTCGTTTCACACCACGAACCTCTATATTCTGGTCTCGAGCAGAATGCAGAAATTAATATCAAACTGTTTTTGAAAAGATACTCTGTGTTACAACATTGCGAAAAGCATGGTGATCATCAACCAAAATATCAGAAAATTACACCTTATTTAAGAGATAAAAGTTTTGTTTTACACAATTTATTAATTAACCTGTTATATTTTCAGCTTTCCCAAAACCCCAAAGTGATACGAAATCATACACAGCAAAATGTGCAACATATGTTTTACGTATGTTAAACATATGTTTAACATACGTGTCTTCACGTATGTGAAACCTATGAAAAACACCCCGTATGTTTCACATACGTATTAAAACACATGTTTTACACATGTTTCACGTATGTTTAACACATGTTTTTTTCTATCCATATGTTTAACATGTGTCTGACCATATGTGATATTAAGCATGATGCATTTATTTGTATCATATGTGTATTACTTATAAAATTCATGTACTATTTCATGTGTTTAAATCTACCCATTTATATGTACTAAGGAATAAATTAGAAATTTTTACATTTAATCACTTATTAAGATTTTACAAAAACAAAAATCAAACAAAGAAATACAATAACACACAAGTTCAGATCACATTAAATTTAATTCCATGCAGCTCCATTACAAAATAAATCTTTATTTTATTATTGGTCTTCATTTCCAGTTTCTGAAAAAGAACAAATTGCTAGACTACATTTCAATAAATCTACTTTAATAAACAATCCTAGTTGTATTTATATTGTGATACAATTACCATAACAAGCAAATTGGATGGTCTGAAATTTTATACATAAGAGAGAGACAGACAGACAGACAGACAGAGAGAAAGAGAGAGAGAGAGACAGAGAGAGAGAGAGAGAGACAGACAGACAGACAGAGACAGAGAGTTGGTGGCTAAAAAGAAAAGTCAGAAAAGTTAAACATTTATACATAAACTTTTACCTCTAGTGAATATTGAGCCTGATTTCTCCCCAACTCCAACTTCTCACTTTTCAATGTTTTCCTTGACGAGGCATGTTTTGCCTTCTTTCTAAAATGTTGATTCAAAAATTAAAAATACAATCAAAAGATTTTTTTAAAAATCAACATGACACACACACACACACACACATATATATATATATTTATATCTTATATGTGAAAAAAACAATTATGCATAAAATTTTTCTTTAAGTCAATAGGCTTGAATCACAGGCACCTGACGTTATATAATTTTCTCATAAGGAAACATATTTGCAAATGTAAATATTGAAATATCAAGCGAAAAGTGGTGGAAGTAAAAACTCGGGACAGAGTACGGCCTAAATCAATTGAAACCCGTAAGCTGCTGAGTTGATCTCTTTCGGGAAAATTATGTTCAGTATTAAGCATGTTGAGAGATCTAACTTTGATAACGTTAGTTTTCTGAACATATATTCTATTCTATAAATATGTGATTCAACTTCTGTATTTAACTCACTGGCATTTTATTTGCTATACTTTAATCAACATAAAGCAATAGTTCTTTTTTAAAGCCACAATGATGTTCGTCGATCGTTCATCGTCTTTCAACCCGAATTTTCCCGGTATGTTGACTCTATTGCCACCTGCCATTGTATGAAAACATTTTAAAATGCAAGTAAATGAAAACAAATACTTGACCATCCTTACCTTTATTTAAAAATTCGCCCTGCAACTGGATCTTCTGCTTCCGTGACGTAAAAATGTGACGTATGTTTGTGAACGACAAAATTAAAGTCTATTATCAAAGTCTTGTTATCAAAAGAGAGTACATGGCTTCAGTTAATTTTATTAATTTAGTTACACATCTATTCATTACTACATGTAAAGTTTAAGCCATTTACAGACATGTAGAAGGAAGGTTTTTTCTTCACACATGTATCTCATGTGTTAACATAACGTATGAAATACATAGAGAAAAAACCACACATGAATATCACATGTATTACATATGTGTAACATTTGGAAAAAAGTAACATGTATATAACTGTAGTAGCCTGGTGTTTACTGAAGTTAACAACTTTGGCTAAGGGTTCGATCATGTTTATTCATGACAAGGGAACCATTAAAGTTCAAACCCTGTAATATGGATAACATATATTACCGAGCGCAGCGAGGATTAATGGTAACACGTATATATAAGAAAATCAGTGAAAAATGAGAGTTGAATCAGGGGTACTATGGGCTAAAAAATTTTCTTCCAGCCCTGGGCGCGGCCATATTGGCCGCCATTTTTTTTTTAAAAAGTTAGTTCGATCATTGATTGACTGGCACTTATCGACGTTTATTGCCCCTAAACTCGATTAAAAACTTTCCAATGTTTCAATTGAAGGTAATTTAAATTTAAAATAATTAAAGTGAAAGCCAGATAACTTTCAATAGTGCTTCAATCAAGAAACACGCATATGGACTAGTTCTACCTATATCTTATCAAATTATCAGATGGAAAATAAAAAACATTAACATCAAGCAACTGATCTATTAGATACTCAATAAAATATTCATTTTTATTACCGGTAGTCGACATATGAATTAAATTGATAAACAGTGAAAGAAGAAATAAATTTTTGTCGGAATCACGTAACACTGTTCGGCTATTTCCGAAGACAAAATTTGTACTTTTACGTACGAGACATGACGTCATAATGTAGACTGAGCACGCGACGTTTAGTTTAGATTTGAGTAGGCGGATCCTACTGTGTGCGTTTCAAATAAATTGTTGTACAAAAATCAAACTGCACTGTGTTAAATCTGTGCTCGGTCCAACGGTCACACCGTTTACATATTAGCATAAAATACACATAAATTAATCAAATAAGTTAATATGTTTTACGGTGCTACCGTTGTGGCGAGCGGAGCAAGAATTACACATCCCTTGCATCATTGTCAACTTAGTATTATTTAGTTATCAACTAACATCAAAGATTTTTTGAGAGAGATAGAGAGAGAGAGATTATTATATAATATTTCTAAGTTTAAAAAAAATCTTACAAAATACTAGCTGCAGGTCTGTAGCTCCCGGTCTGAAAAAATTCGGATGGACGACCTGGGAGCTACAGTGCCACCCGTTGAAAAAATTGTGTATTTATTGCGCAGAAAAACGTGCGCTAGTTTTGGACTGATTAACCTTATTTATACGCAAATTCTGTGAAAACAATTAGTACCAATGAATTCTTCATGCAATTTACTACTGATATCGTCTCTTTACTTGCCTCGGATAGTCTTTAAAACACCATAACCAGCCCCGTAAATTGAAGTGGTGCAGTTTGTTTACATGTAAAAATGGCGATTCTCGATCTCGATGTAAATTTAACATACTTGATTTTCCGAGGTCGGTAGCGTGTTTCGGAGAAAGTCTGAGACAAGTAAAGAGACGATATCAGTAGTAAATTGCATGAAGAATTTGATGGTTCTATTTGTTTTCACAGAATTTGCGTATAAATAAGGTTAATCAGTCCAAAACTAGCGCACGTTTTTCTGCGCAATAAATATACAATTTTTTCAATGGGCGGCACTGTAGCTCCCAGGTCGTCCATCCGAATTTTTTCAGACCGGGAGCTACAGACCTGCAGCTAACAAAATACATAGACTTGCTTCCCTAAAACCGTTCTTTACTTTGGAGAGAATTGATAAGTGTGTAAAATATAATTTTTGTTTAATTTGGTCAAAAGTGTTAACGATGAATACAGTATTTATTTTGTACCTTATTTTTTTCCTGGTTCATAATTTTTTTTATTTAAATTCGTTTAATTTTGCATTCTAATTACATACGTTATCCGTGCCCCCGGTCCCTGTTTGTAGGTGTGTAATTTCCCATTTTCAAATTTAATGATTTGACTATATGCATTGCAATATCTGCATAATTTTTTAACTGTTTATTTTTTCTCTTTATTCTTTTTTATTTAGTTCAAAATGTCCTATTTTTTTTATTTCCTCCCTACTCATACCTACTGTACATGCATGTAAAATTAGCTTAAAATTGGATCGATATGACAGTAAAGCATGGCTCTTGCTAGTATATATATAATCTCTCTATAAAAAAAAAAACCAAAAAAAAAACCAAACCAAATCATATGTCAATAAGGCAGGTATCGTAGTCTATACTGAAATAGCTAGTACACGCATTACAGATGTTTGATCCACCTCTAAATTTATCGCGGGAAATATAGCGTGAGATCACTGACGTCATACGTTAAATTCCATAATCATTTGTTTACGTATCTAAACTCAATACGATGGAATGGAAGCATGTAAAAAATCTCTTGGGTCTCGCCGAAGCCTGTGCGGTACTCAAAACGTGTCTTCAAACCACAAGACACCGTAAATTACGAGTTAAATGTCGGCCATTTTTGGTATAGCACCACGGGTGAAAACATTAGAGAGCATTATGGGACGTAGACAAAAAATTTTGTTTGATGAATCTGTAGGTCACATACCACTATTTTTACCCGGTGCTCAAGTAGTTCCTTTCTAAAAATGTATGTTTTTTTCCAAAAATTCCCAGGGGTGCTAAATGGGCGAATTTGGTTCCTTTTAGGGTATAGATGGAAAGAAGAAGGTTTGAAAAAAAATACTAGCTAAAAAAAATTGGGAAAATCTATCTTTAAAGGCGCAATAGGAAGGGTGTAAAGAGGCCAATGTTTACAAATATTCCTAAGTGAAAGTGGATATTGCAGGGTAGGGGTTATTGTAGGGGCCATATCTCAGCCCCCTCTCGATTGATTTTCCTGTACTTTGGATATGTTGTTGGACTAATGTTTGTCTGTTATTATGCCAAATTTGAATAGATTTGAGCCGGTGTAATTTTTTATATGAATTTTTGTTTTATAAAGGAATAAGAGGGAAAAATAATTGTGGTCTATGTCCTGTAGGTTTAGCTCGTTCATTTTCCCGCGCACACTGGTTCTTAGAGCTCGCTACACGAGCGGCGCTTCGCGCCGCTCGCTGCGCTCGCTATCAAATAAATTAAATTATCATTTACTCAATTACCATGACATTGTCATATCATATCATAATATAGTTTATATAATAAATAATTTCAATCCAAGAAAGATAACTCTTTGTTTCATATTTCACAGATAAGCAAAATTTAAGGTATGCCCCTTGACAGATCAGTTTAAAAATATAAGTTTATAATGAATATTATGCATAAAAATATATTTACAATATCTAAATAAAGTTATATCATAACTTTTCATTGTAATTGAATTATACTTTTAAAAAATAGAACATATGATTCAATCACCTGTTTGTGGAACAAGGTTCCTTTAATATAGAAGGCCTACGGGTAGCTCTACTCTCAGTACTCTGTGACTAACTGACTCTTACTCTGACCTGATACTACAATTGATATTAACAAAAGCTTTGCACTCAGATTTGATTTATAAAAATATGGATAGTATATTTGATTTAATATAGAGGAACTAATTATAGACTTTATACATGTAACTGATCAAGATAGTATAATTCAGTTCTACCTGGTAATTTCTATCTAACTTCACAGTTTAATAAAAAATGCTAAATTAGAAACTTTCCAAAAATATTATCAATATAATAAACATGACAGTCTGAAATAAATAATATACTTACAATAAGATAGGATGTCTAATACAAAAGATGCTTGAAAAAACTGGTTGCCATCTAATGTTATATACATACGTATATTTTATTGATAAAGACAACTGTATTATATATTTCATTCATATGGAATTAATTTTATCTTTTATAAACTGAGTGGTATTTTATATTTGAAATTTAATTTGTTTGATCATTGTAGAAATACATTGCCGCATCTGTTTGTGATCTCTCATGTTGACATCTCCCTCCTCTCCCCTATCCATTTCTCACAGTGATTCCCTGTTTATTGCCATTTGTTTATTTTCGTTTATCTGATTGATGGTCAGATCTTAGACTGGTTTGTCTTTGAATTTATTCCTGAAATTCCTTCCTGTATCCTGTTCTGAGAATTTATGTCTTTGAGCGTTCCCCAAATTTTGGTTCCATTTTAAAGTTATTTGATTGGTCCTTTATAGAAAAAGGGGAGGAGTTGTTAAAGATGAGACATGCGGGATAGATAATTATTTTACACTCTCACTTTGGATTTCTTTTAAAAATGATGTTTGTTTAATTTGTGATTTTGGACTTTAATAAATTCTAAATTTTCAAACCGGATATTTTTATTTACGCTACGTAACGTAACCAATATACGTAATCACAACACTAAATTAACATGTTTACTATTCTGAAGACTTCTTAGTTATGGACAAAGACAAAGGGTAGAAAAAGAGGGAAAACTATATAAGAAAATCTATTGGTTTAGATGAACACCTGGCTTAAATCACATGTCTTTAAATGACCATACAGGTGAAAAATGCTTTAGGCTAAAAAGAGACCTTTACAATACAATACAATTCATTAAATCAGCAGAGCATAAAAATAACACAACACACTTGTAGTGTATTACAAATAAAGAAAATATTAATTATTTTAAAATTATAAAATACTTTTGATTATAAGTACTGAAATGAATATCATATATGATAATCAAATGACATATAAATTATAATTCAAAAATAAAAAAAGTACATTTAATTCTGATCTTTCATTAATAATAATTGCAAAGTGCAATTAGTATGAAAAAATATTTAAAAATCACACTCTACTACATAACGTGTATTTATACATGCGTTTATACACACATGTTTACCATATGTTTGTGAACTCATGTTTAACATGTGTTGAATACTCACGCATGATTCACATATGATAAACATGAGTTATACGTATGTTTGATCACAATATATGTGACACATATGTGGCACATTTAGCTGTGTATGACATTTACTTATTCAGACCGAGACCAGTACATAGAGAAACGACTTTTCCAGTCGACGAGCAAGGTTTGGACGCTGTTTATGCAGATATAAGTAATAAATGCAAACATGCCATATATGATAAACATTTTCCCATTGTGTGAAAGCGAAAATGATTGCAATTCACGGAAGGGGGTACTCCCCAAATTCGGAGTTAGATACCTTGGGTGTATTCGTTTGGTCGGAAGGAGAGCTGCAAGAGTAATCCTTATTTGCTTGTTTGCAGTTCGGAGATCTCCGGTATATCTCTATCGTCTACTTTTCAAATAGCAAGTAGACGCGGGAGATATCCTGGACCATTTCTGGAGGTAGGAAACGAATACACCCCTATTGTTATTATAACTATAGGGTGAACTTTTATTACAGAAACAGGCGCCTGTAAGTTTAATGCAGATTGTAAGGTATTATAATAACGTTTTGATGTAAGGGCTAGACTTTTTTTTCCACGGAAACACCCAGGCCGTTGCCACGTTCGCCAAAGGAAACAAAAATCAGATGATTACATTTCACATTAGCCATCTTTTTTCTACAATAATTCCCGATTTTTTAATGAATTTGTATGTAATTTAATAAAGTTGTCATTCTAAAAATACATTATAGAACAAATTGCATAAGTAAACAGTTACTATACGTAGACTTTTCGGAACACGTTGAAATCACAATACTGATATTGAACAAGACTTTAAGTGTAAGACTGAAATAATAGAACTTACAATTATCTATAAGGACATTTCTCTAGAGAGATAATTTGTATTTATTTTATTAAGTGATCGTTGGGGAAAGTTTGATTTTTTTTCAATATATATGCTATGTAGTCTCAAAACTGAGTTGTCTTTCGTAGCTCTCATGGAAGTAATTTCTACGTGACCCTAATTACAAACTTGCGAGTCTTTTACTAGTAGTCATGAGATAAGAATGAAACGGGTTAAAATCAATTAGTCAAATGAATATGAAGTATCAAAGGTCAAATGTAAACTGTCTTTTTCATATGCATGTAGGTATCATAAAGATCAATAGCTTTGAATTTTGTTTTTATAGAGTATGTGAATATCTGAATAAAATATTCGTTTTAATTTGCATATGTATCATTTCATAGGTTTTTATTTTAATTCAGTGTGTGTGTGTGTATATATATATATATATATATATATATAGAGAGAGAGAGAGAGAGAGAGAGAGAGAGAGAGAGAGATTTCAAATTTCAGTTTGAAAAAAAATTGTTGCATCTGAGATGTTTTTGATTATTTTCAGCTCTACTTTTAGTCCAGACTACATGGACATGTGAAACACCTTTGACCTCGACTTTTCCTACCTTGTCATGTATACATGTATATATTTTGGAGCAATTAAGGTTAAGGTGGTGTGGAACACCTTCATATTGTGACTACTTCCTATAAACAATGAAATATTTTCTTTCCCAAATTGTAACCTAACAGCGTAGCGCAATGGGTTAGAGCGTTCACAACGAATCTGTAAGTCATGAGTTCGAAACCCGCTGTGGCTTTTATAATTTTTACCTTTCGAAAAAATTTTAAAACGTATTTATTGGTCAAATATTGTAAAATTTGAAAATTCTAAACTAGTGAAAGTATTTGAATTTTAATGTACTTTTATCCACGTTAATATCGACAGATATCCCATACCACCTTAGGGGGCATTGGATGAATATAATCATATCACATTTCAAAATGCACTAAAAGCATGGTACAAAAGCTTCATATAAATGTAATGTTTTCAAAGATTCTAAGTTTTCTGACAAATTAATATTGTTTGCTTTGGAAGAAATTGTACATTGACCCTCCTGGGGAGTACTTTACTTGGGGGAATGGCATGCTGAAGGAGAAACTGTTCTGACCTATTGCTCTTGTCTAATTCCTTGCTTTGGAGTCTCCTGCAAAAGGTACATGTAACTCATTTCATTGTCCGCATGTAGGTACATGTACAATGTATATAACATCACTGAAGAACTATAAGAACATTTAATCTGTCTTTTAGAGTAACGTTAAAAAAAAGAAGAGTGGTCTTTAAATTTTTTTGTTAATAACATTTATTTACAACATACATGTATTTGGTACAGAAATATACAGATGTTGTTAACAGAAATAAAACTACTGTAGAATCGATCACTGCTCCGCTTCAGTACACTGATACAGTGCATGAAATTCAATTCATGTTAAAAAGTAGAAAATAAAAACACTGCATACATCTGTTAAAAGTTCAAACATCATTTAATTACATACCATTGCATATTATGCGAGATACTACGTACATTACATATATATACAATCCAATATAACAGTTCAAAATGAAATAAAAGATTTCTTCATGTATATAAAAATAGCATACACATCATGATAGCTTCAATCACATAATACATGTACTTACGGAAATTACGAACTTAGTCCAGTATCAAGACTTAAGATCAAATCAAATCAAAAAGTTAAAATTGGTCATAAAAGATAAAAAGCAGTTCCATGCAATTACAACTAGCATGTTGATGTAAATAAGAACACAGGTTAAATGAATGACAATTAAAACATTCTCAAATCAATTTTTACAAACAATGTCCTGTTTTAAAGGAAGTTTTTGAAAATCTAGAATGGATGGACTAATATTTTCTCCTTGTATCAAAGATGCTCCCTGATATCTGGAAAATCGCCTGGCTCTCATGACATTGGACGACTCTTCCCGTGAAACATCCCCTCGGCACTTTGAAGAAGAAAATCCAGATTTTAGACAAAGGAAAAAATATGCACGTCACACAAACATGTAAAACATCAAACAAATATGAAAAAATAATACAGTAATCAAACCAGACAAAAGTAGCGAAAACAAGCGAACAAAACATTCACTTGGATTTCAGCTAGGCTTGTGAATGAAGATCATATAGTGAAATACTAGTAATATGGTATAAAAATATTTATTTTTAAAGATAGACAGATAAATGGATGGAACCGGAGCGAGCGTCTGAATTTATAGTCAATACTCTGTAAGATAAAGTCAAACATTTATTAATCAGCTGAGACGTTAGAAATATCGTAAACAATTGTCTGGCTTGTTTCGTACAACGGAATGTCATCCTTAATTTTGTCTGTAGAATCCCGTAGCCGATATGATTTGTTAGAATATGGAATGGTACTAAACGTTGAGCTTGAGCGCAAAATTTTAGACATGGTTTTAAGCCTGCAGCGATTCAAGAAGTCACAACCGCTAAAAGAGCCGCCGTGTCTATTGCGTCTAGATGACGAAGAGTAGCAAGACCTGAAGCAAACATCAACACAGGAATTTACCTCTTTACGGAATGATTCGTTCATCCAGCAGTATACGAATGGGTTATAACACGTACTGCTGATAGCGATCCAGTGGAAAACGAAAAACACCGTACTGTCGTATCGAAAGACCGTGGCGTCGGGATGAAAATCCGTCAGAATATGGTATAGATTTAGTGGCATCCAACACAGCGCAAATATGACCACTACGGTTATAAGGAGCTTTATACTTTTGCGCTTGGCCCTGTTTTGGAACCGTTGCTGAGAATGTGTTACTGCTCCCAAATGGGTTCTCCGCCACAGTTTTCTCACTATTCGTCCGTAAGAGAAACCGATTATGGTCAGTGGAATGAAATATTGAATAATTGTGGTCGTTAGTGTTAAAGTCATTTCAAATTCTGCTTTGGGTTCTGGAAACACTGCTCTACATCTTTTCACAAATCTAGACACGAACGAGACTTCAGTAACTTCGGTGTAAATTCCATAGGGTAGTGACAAGAAAAATGAAATTACCCAGATCAAAACGAGAATAACAATTCCCGTGCGTTTTGTAATTCTTGGTTTCAATGGATACAGAAGTACATATTGGCGATCAAGTGCTATAGCCGTGAGAGTAAATGTGGATACATATACAGATATCATCAAGGAAAAGTTCACCAGATGGCAAATAAAGTCGCCAAAAGGCCATTCATCCAACACATTTCTCGCAATGGTGAAGGGGACGTTCAAACACGTAACAAACAAATCTGAGATCGCCATGTTTGCAATGAAGAAATTGGTCACGGTATACATTCTCCTATTCCGCATTATGACGTAACACACTATGCTGTTCCCGAACAAGGAAATACAGATTAAAATAGCATATGCCGTGATTAAAATGATACTACCCACGACATGTCTTGTTATGTCCCTTTGTAAGACGGTGACGTTTGTCTCGTTTGTCGGTAGTTTCATGTGTAAATTGAAAGCGGCCACGGCAGATAGGTTTTCAGATCTGTTCACGAAGCCTTTTAGAAAGTCTTCTATATGTTGAATATGGTCGTAATAATCCATGATGGAAATTGTTATCTTCGTGGTCACTCTTCTATCCTTTGCACTACTTATTGTTCAAACATGATGTCTTTCTTAGTTCATGCTAACGTTCTTTGGAATATTATCCAAACGGGTGTTTTCAATAATTGCTTCACCTGAAATGACACAAAGACTTTGTTACATACATAAATACATCACCTGTCAGGTGGTGCATCGCACCTTCACAGGTGCACTTAATCCTGTAACGATCTTTTAAAAAACTAATTTTAAAGTTGATTGGATTAATAAAAAACCAATTTAACTTATAGTGTAATTGTCCCATAGATTATGCTGAAAACAAAGAAATATTTTCGTCACACATTGTTCCGCTTTTTTCTCAAGTGTTTTGATGTAATTTCCGTGACGAAAAAATGAATTAAGAATTTGTCAGTCTTACTTATTTTGTGGTAAGGAGATCAAGGGACTAGAAAGTAGCGTTAATGAATACAGAAGTTCGATTATGAATAAATTATTACGAAAGATAATGTGTAAAAATCAAAACAAAACTACGATGTCATTTTGTCCTGTCAGAAGAGACAGTTCATAATTCATCATCTCAAAAAATAGTGCATGAATAGAAAAGCACGAAATGTTATGGTCCATCTATTAAAGGGATTTTATTACATCATTACTTAATAATTTCTTCATACCATACCTTATTATTATCAACTATTTAAAAAATGGAGTTCAGTTTCAGGGATTTAAATGTTACGTATTAAAACTATTTTTTAAATTTTTATTATATTAATGTATATGTATTTTTTTTAAGATTTAAAATTGGAATACAACTGTACCAGTTGTCGAGTTATAAGATACAGAACACATTATTCTATCGTACGCACATGCATATTTAAACAATGCTTTTGACATGTTAAGATAATTTATGATATAAATAAGATATTAAATGATTTATTTGAAAAACAAACAGTGTACTGTTGTTTTTTTAATTTCTTTTGTAAGATCGATACAGACATAAAATAAACAGTGCCTCATCGGTGTAATTAGCCCTTGAAACAAAATATGGGATTTTCTTTAAGATGAGTACTTCTACTGTTGATAAAAACTTGACAACTGGCTTTATAACTAGAAAGTCCTAAAGCAAAAAAAAAATAAGTAATTAAAAATTGGAATTTTTCAGCTTAAAAATGCCCATGCACTTGAACGCATTTTACAACTTAATGATTTTATTTTATAAGATGCTGCTTTTGTGTTTATGATTCAGAATAGTCGGATCAAATCCATATCGAAACGTTTCATAATAATTAGAGTGAAATCAACCTTACTTTTTGTTATTATCATAAAATTCCCGCTATTGTTATTGCCACGACAGATATCATGGTTTTCGTCTCACAAACTACTCCAAACAATACGTTTTATAATTGTATATGCCTTTCAAGCGTTATGCCAAATGCAACCAATTCTGGAATTAATATAGGGAGTAGTCCGCATACAACAACAAATTGATCTAGAAAATATCGAAGTATTAACTCTAGAAGGTTTTAATCTACATTAATGAGTCATATAAAAACTTATTTTAAAAAGATTGCCCAATAAATGTATGTAGAAAAGTTGATTGCAAGGTGTTCTTCATCGTCTAATACAAAGTGTATTATGTATATCAGTATATACCAAGAGTCTTTTTATTGTTAGCTATTGATTTTTGTTAATTGTTGATATTTTGATATAATTAAATCATTTTATACGGTTAATACAAATTTTTTTTTTTTTTATAAGATAAGGATCACATTAAATTTGTTTGTAAAAGACATAAAAATTAGTTTTATGATAGCATAGAAGCTGGGATTTAGAAAACGTTGTGTAACCGTTTTTATTTCTGTAGAAAGTTTGAGCTGGTTCTTTCTGTTAATGATACGCTAAGTTCACAGAACCAAATACTTGTGTTATTTTATAAGAAACACAATAAAAAAAGATGAACTCTTGGTTTTCTCGGTGGAGGTATTATAGCTATTTTCTTAATATTCCTATTAGCCTCTTTAAGTAGGACCCGCCTAACTCTTTAAAGTGAGATCTTGTATATTTCGTATAATGCAACTTGCGTCATTCAAACGCATGTAAGATTTGCATTATGTAACAACATCTTATCAGGCGAATTAGCTGTTTAAAATCGTTAATATGCATTAATATGCGAACGATTTATTTCTGCACGAGCAGAAAGTTCGTCCCTATTGAATTGCGTGTGAAAGAACTCGCATATAAAGAAGTTAGAAAGAACCAGGGGAGAATTTATTCCTTGGCTGCCGCCGTGAAAATGATTTTAAGATGGGTGCCAAATATTTGATCTAAAAGTGATGAAAATGAAGACTAACAATTAAAA
The DNA here is from genome assembly GCA_016163765.1 of Magallana hongkongensis. Lineage (NCBI taxonomy): Eukaryota > Metazoa > Mollusca > Bivalvia > Ostreida > Ostreidae > Magallana > Magallana hongkongensis. The sequence goes on from WFKH01010211.1 coordinate 26,734,866, forward strand.
GCGTTGCCGTGAATCCAGTGAATCCAAGAAAAAACCTGAATGGGAAGCTTTAAATTATTCTCTCTCTCTCTCTCTCTTTCTCTTTCTCTCTCTGAATTATCTTCTTTTTTAAATGAGGAATCAAAATCATAATCTGTGTGGGTGGCCATGGGTGAGGGGTAATGGGATGGGATGCTTTTTATTGGGGTTGAGGTACATGTAAGTGGGAAATACCATGGGTGAAAAAAGTTGGGAAGGGGGTTAAATACCGATACAGACCTAAGGAAAATGGATGAAACAATTAAGTACAAATATTGTACCACAGCCTTATTGATTTCTTTTTGCTATAAATGACTTACAGCTGTTATATCAATCTTATTCTAGACTTGGTCTCAGCTGGAACGAACATTTTACACCATTGTTGATATTTAGCTGGTCCCCGAGCAACTAGTTCATGTATCGCCATCTTTCTTTCTGTCAATGGAGACGAGAATAGCCAAAGGACACAATTTAGTCAACTTTTAATATGGCAACAATTCTAGATAATATATACAAGACAAATTTTGTCACTTTCAAATTGAGATTCTAGACCTTATAACTACCATTATTTAGGTTCTTGTTGAATGCATTTCTATCAAACGTGTTCCAAAAGATTTGTTATCTTTCAAATGCGACTAAACCCTGAACATTATTCCAGGAATAACCGTGCTAAAATTGGTTTTCCGTATTATTGGACACATATCCATTATTGATCACATCTGTTTTTATCTAAAACAGATATACGTTCCTGATTTTATTCAAATAAATAAGCATTACGATCACCAACATTGGAGAGAGGCAAACCAGGGACGTAGAATCAGGGGGGCCGTGGTGGGGGCCTGCCCCCCCCCCCCCCAA
>WFKH01010211.1:26748364-26759876 GCA_016163765.1 Magallana hongkongensis
ATTTTCTTTTACTACGCTCGGGTAATCAATCTACTCCATTTTCATTCATAGGATCGTGTCCTTACTCTAACCCTGTTTTAAAAGTACACGTTCAGTTTTACTACACTCAGGTCTCCTTTCCCTTTCCTCTTTGTTAAGGTCAATGACAAATACTTGCTTTTGTCATCTCCATACCATACCCCGTTGTGTTTTGGTGGTCTACATATATCGGGTCGGTTGACCACCCCCCACCCCCCTACAATACCCATTGTGTTTAGGGGTTAAAATCTTAGGGGACAGGTGTCCCCCCACCTGCCCTCAATCGATACACCCCCATTGTGTTTAGGGGTTAAAATCTTAGGGGACAGGTGGCCCCCCACCTGTCCCCAATCGATACACCCTCATTGTTCTCCTATTGTTCTCTTTTTAACAATAGCCCCATTGTTCCTAGGGGTCCAACGTACGCCTATACTACTAATACCGACGTTCCATAATCAATGTATGCGTTAGCACGATAAAGATCCTTTACTCCAATAGTCACGCACTCCTGTTAATGGTGCAATTACTTCTGCTGACAAATACTGCATCCTTAATACATGTACTTTACATCGAACAATGTTTCAAATATCGGCAGGGACATTATCCAAAACGAGGCGAATCATCAGACGAGTACTTCAATGAATAGGGATGTCTTGAAGACAATGCATAATTAACGTACTAATTACTATGATTAACATGATTAATATTTAACAAAGCAAGCCGTAGATTTATATAATGATAGTACAATACGCGAAGGGTGATGAACTTCAACGTATTTAATGTATTTATTAAATTTTAAAAAATCGTTGTGATACTATCATTAAATTTGAGAAATTGTCTGCATCCCCCACTTTCTGAAATTTGATTTAAACTCGTTAAACCGTATCTTGGTGTGAATAATAGCATTAAAGTCAATAATCTGATAACATCTTGCGGTGAATCTTCAGGGATAAAATTATCACAATGGTTTATTATTTCTGCTAACAGTAGAATGCGATAATCTCAGCACATTTTCCTTGGAGATTCTTTTTTCTTGAAAAAGGGGGCAACTTCACTCTTAGAGCGTCACCGCTGATTGCCTGGGTTTAAAATTAACGACCCATTCAGCAAGATTTAACGTCATTTGGCAGCTTTCAAAGGACGTAATTTCAAACTATAAAGAATAATCTAAAGCCGGAGTTTGCTCTTTCGTGATTTTTTCTACCAAGGACTTATAAAAGAGCAGGGACGTGTTCTTCTGACTAACTTGTTTTATCAACACAGCATTTTGACCAGAAATAAGAACTGATAAACTCAAATTAATTTTGGTAGTGAGAAATGACCTTGCCGTTAATTTACGTGCAAACTACAATTTGACTAAACTCTTGCAAAAGGTTATATCTATTTATCTTCTTGAATAAATTAACTATTTAAGGTTTTATAAGGATTATATTTTATGTAATTATTGGCAATATCAACAGTCTAAAGGACATTGCTTTGTACATTTATGATACAAGTCCAGCCATTTTATTAATTATCATTTTCACAAACTTTGTTATGTTATATTTTTCCTGGTGTGTAAAAAGAGATTAATAATGTATCATTTCAGCTCCTTCATGACACCATATTGTGTTTGACCAGGCACATAGCATCCAGGGAAGGGGGCACTTTTCTCACAACAGACATTTTTCTTAAATAGAAAATTAAATTTGGACGAAGCCCCCCCCCCCCCCTTTCCACGGATTAGGATTTTAAAGTTTTGTTTTTGTTTTGTTTTTTGATTGTCAAGATTTCGGATAAGTCTCCTCCCTTTCAAAAACGATGCTGCGTGGCTGTAATTGAGGTTTTGCATAACATCTACCATAAAAATCATATATATGGGATGCAAGTGGTCTTTTTTATTCGCTGCTGCCAAACCGTAACCAGATTTTAATTAAATTCCATGTACGAACAAACAATGGGGATGCTACTAACGTTAAAAACAAATTTCATTTTAAAGAGAAATAGATTGGGTACATGGCTCTGAGAAAAAGAAACTAATGACGTTATACACCTACAAGACTTTTTCAGAGTCAGATTGGAGACTCCGTGACAGAGATTTTAGTGCTTGAAACAATAATATTATACGGCATATAAAACGTTTCGATGTGATGAAGTAATTATTCGTTTTATGATGATATTCATTGTGTCGAACTGCTATAAATCAATACCAAATAACCCTTCAGCCCAAATTATTATTCTGTAACCATTATTCAGTATGCAACAGCTAAAATATAACAGCATATACGGATTTCATTCAAACAAGAAGCCCATGGACCACACCATTTATACTCTGTCCCAAGTTTCTGCTCCCACCACTTTTTGCTCAATATTTTGATAATCATAGATACCTTTGTGTCCAAATTACGTTCATCCACTAGAATGAAAAAAAGTCCAGCTTTTTCTGTTTTGAAACGCCCCCTCTACCGCTTCAGATTTCAATACACAACCAAAAATAGAAAGTCTACGGGGATTTTGCATTGCAAACGACATAAAAAGTACCCGGATGATAATGTTGAAAAATTGTGCGAGGTGTCCCGAGTATTTCCGAATGGAGAAAAGATGTTAACATTTCCCATTATAAATCTTCGTAAGAAATTTGTTTTCGTTCATGTTAATTGCTCTGGGTAAATATTAAGGTATCCGATCCATAACAGCCTCAGATTCAATGAATCTGGATGCACAACATATATGTATGGGCTTAATACTCAGTATACTTGGACATAAATTTCAAGTTTAAGTATCAGTATGTAGGAGTGGAATGTGTCCTAATTAATGACCTTTTCCTGTTCTTGAAGAGTTGCTCCCCTTTGATCTTAATCAATAAAAATCAATTTAAAAAAAAAATACGGTATAAAATTTATTTTAAATAGTTTTTGTACTCCTAAGGATTAAATCATCTTTTCACCGAAGCATTTATTGATATTCTTAGTATTTACTTTTTTATTTTAAAAAATGTGCTTGTCCCCATAGACCTTAATGCAATCTTCATTAATTAATTACTGCTTAGCTAATAGTATTTTTGAAAATTTCTCTCGGTTAATCTTTTTCTACTCTAAAAAGCTTTGAATTAATATCAGAGTATTTAATGCATGATGGATATTCAGGGTTAGAAAAATTAGGTCCTAATATGGGTCGGATACCTTAAGTGTAAATGAAGAAATCTTGGATTTTCTCCCTTTTATCGTTTTCATTTGTACTTTTTTGACAGGTATGTGTATTCTCGTTAAAATTCATCAAAAAGTAATAACGGAAACGGCAACCTGGAACAGACTATAGTTGAGTAACAGCTTCCAAGTTCATTTTTCCTACATAAATTCTCGGAACTATCACTGGGACATCTTGGCTCGAGGGTGGGAGGGGGTTAGGATTCAAACCTTTATCAAATCAGGGGGAACTTTCCCGTGTTTATAAGTTATAACCCTTATTGAGATGTTGACGTTTGAGATAATATTTGCATTGTAATATTACCAACCGTAGAATTTTTAAATTACGGCATATATTTTTACTAACATATACATGTAACATCTACATAGTTTTGTCTACAAAAATTAGCCAGGTTGTTCAAGTCCACAGGCCTCGCCTGAATTTACCCATTTACTTGAGAAACATTAAGACAGTCGGTAGCAAACCAAATCTCTTTTTGTTTTGTCGGAGATCAAAATCTGTTGTGTATCTATCTATCTATCTATCTATCTATCTATCTATCTATCTATCTATCTATCTATCTGAAAAAAGAAATGTAATGAAAAAAAGACTACTTCGTCGTCTAAGTCATCCTCAGTTTGATGTGACGCGTAGCAACCAAGGCCAGAGCGTAATTATAGTCCTAGGCAAAACAAATAACTATGGTAAAAGTCTCCAGCAGCATTCTCTGATCTTATTGGATAGTTTCGAAAAAACTGGAATTCTTTTCTACATCATGAAATACTTCATCTTACTAAATGTGTATTCATGTAAATCCTGATGGTTGGTTTTATTAAACATGTACATGTACCTAGCATATATTTAAAAACAAGGCAGTCCTACATGTATATTAGACACTTAATGGGCTCGATCTTGAAAAAAGATGAATTCTCATGATGTTTAGAAGTAATGATAGAAAGTAGTAGAAATATATGTTTTGAAATTTTATTCACATGTGCATTAAAGAAATAAAATTAAAGAAATAAAAGCTCATTTTCACTAACTTGCTTCAACAGTTCAGAATGTATGTAACTACCATAAATCAAACCAGCTGGTTACTAGTATTAAGTTCTTCACTATTTGTTTCTTTTGTCATTTCAAGTAGTAACCAAATCATCTTCGGAGCCATTGATTCCTGAGTGCTTCCCTTCAAGTCACGGTAAATTTGTTATTATTACTGTTACAAGGGAACCGTTTCTGTGTGAGTTGATGAGCATCTTTTTTTATTTTCATGACAGTCATTAGAGTGTTATGTACAATTGCCAGGCAACCATGCAATACCTAATAGGTAATTGCTTCATTGTTCAGGTCACGATTCGCTACCATTGACGCTGTTGTCTGAAGTTTGCCTATTGCATATTTACCCAACACACATTGGAAAAGGATTTCCATTTCATTTGCATTGAACATGCGTGGTTCCAAGAGGAGGGGGGGTTATAGGAAGTCTACTCTTAATTTTTAACTCTTCCCACCAAAAAATTAACGACTCCAAAATGTTCTTAAATTTAAAAAAGTGAAAACGCTAAATCGTAAGAGGTTGGGAGAGGGGGAGGTCGAGGGCAACCAAAGGGGTTTTAACGCCTAAATCCTACAATCCCACTTATATTCTGAGGAACTAACTAATGCTTTCAAATACTTTTTTTTTGGGGGGGGGGGGGGGTCCCAATATCTATTTCTCGTAAGTTTACACTGTAAATTCATTAACGGCAAATTCCAGACTGGGTCACCACCCCCTTGATGCACTATTGCCAAGCATTAAACGTGTTGGCTCAGCGAAAAACATAAATGATGATTGGGACACTTTTGGGTGTGTTTTTGATGATAAAATGTAGTAGGCCTGATCATCAACGCAATTCAATTTAATTTCAAATCAATATGTCTCCCATTTGCTTTGATACTTTCCCAAGCAATGAAAAAAGCTGGGTGAATATATCAATGAGTGAAGGTTGATATCATCTTTGTGAGACACTATATCTGTACAGGTCAAATACTTAGTATTATGCACAGCTGTTTTCGAAATTGATTATATTATCGTAAAAGAATAGACTCTTTCACCGCACCAATTTTCTAACAGAGGAAAAATACACATCCTAATTTCTCATTGCTGATTAATTTATAGATTGTCCACAAAATGGCTGAAAGGTAATTGATGATCTGTTGACTGTCAAAGACCTTGGTTATTTATATTAACTGTTGAAGATCAGATGATGGGGAATGATGGTAAATGAAAATAGCCGAGTATTTCATTAAACTACAGTTAGACGTCGTTCGTATCTCAGTTAACCGAAATTTCATCGCTTGCAAGCTAATAATTTCATTATTGTACAATTATTTGTAGATATTTTTTCCTTCTTTTTTCGTTTATTAACCGAACGCTCCTTTTTTGATGTTGGTATTTTATTGCAGAACCACGCGACAACGTTATGGTCACCAAAATAATTTTTGTCAAGGTTTAATCACATTATGCGTGATTTTTAAATTGCAATTATTTAATTGCATCTCTCATTAATTATTTGTTCTTTAAATTGCAATTACATGTATGTAAATACATGTCTCATTAATTATTTGTTTCAGGGGATGGCGGTTACTAAGGGCTGTATCTTTGATCAGACCATGTACAAAAACGCCTTGTTTTGCTTCCGCAGTCAACTCATTTCCGATTGCCCACAACATCACAGCATCCTAGTTAAAAAAATGAAAAAAAAATAAAAAATATTCGGTGACATAATTAATGCCATGCTGGCGACCATGCATTTTTGGAGCACTTTTAATGATTAAATGAATGTATATTGCCGCATGTTTTTAATCAGGCGAATCCACTGTGAAAATAATACACGAGGGATGTTGATTCGTGTGCAAGTCAGTCAGAAAGCGCATTTAGTTAACTACCCTCCAACTCCCATCCCCCCTTTTTACGTTTATAGTAAAGTTTAAGAAGAAAAATGAAATCGTAAAAACAACAGTTTGAATTTGTTTCCCGCTTTAGGCATGGCATCATCGTCTCCAGTGAATCCCTGTCTATTATATTTTATTTCGTGTTCAGTACAAAGCATAAGGCTACTGAAAATTTAAAGAAAAACAAAACTCCAAGTTCTTCAAGTCGTCATCTCAATGCTTAGTTGTCTTGAGATGAAGCTACTAGTATCAAAAAATCAAATATCATTTATTATACTCACGGCATCTCCTCTTTTAAGGATTAATTGGTACAAGTTTGTTATGTTTAAATTCATTTATAATTTTCGAGGAAAAAGCTCCGATTTTTACTTATTGTCTTACAAAGCAAGCTATTGAAAAGGACCAAAATTTGAGTGGGCATAAACATCATTAGATAATATAAGGTTTTGACAGACAATCATTATATCGGTACAAAGCTTTTGTTCAGTCGATAATGAGGAACATGCATTATATATATTTTCTCCCTAAAGATTCTATTAATTCAGTAATTCATTTTGCAAATTCTTGTTCAATTTAGGGAGCATATAAGGTCCAAAGATATTTTTGCAAGATATGACAAATTCTGTACAAGGGTACTTTTAAGTTCCTCTGTCACGGAAGGCTCAGACACGATATATAAAAAACCTCGTTGCTCAACGGCTCTGAGTTACGAGCAAATTAAACCTGAATTTGAAGATCATCTTCTTCTAGTAACGACTGAAAAAAGATTGATTTAGATCAAATCGCTAATCAATTAATCAATAAAAAGGGTCATATGGTTCAATCATTGATCTGAAGGAAGTCAGTTGGAAAGGCATTAAAACAAAACACAAACCAAACAATGCCATTATCAATCACGAAAAATGTAGTGTTAATCGTCGCTCGCTGCCTGTTTTAATCTATAGCTAAGGACGTACTTTCCTAAAATAAGTCAATGGCAGCAAAAAGCCTTGACGAAACGGTTAATCAAGAGACAATCACCCAAAATATCCACTCGAAAAATCAACCATAGGACGTCTGTGCAAATATCAGGGTAAAAGCAAAGAATTTTTTAATTAACTTGTATCACCTTGCATTTATCTTGTGTCCAAAGAACGCCACTGTCCCATTGCTATTATTTGATCGATACTTTACCAAAATACATTCGCACGCTCTTAAATAATACACCATGCATATAGATAATGAAAGGTCAATTGTTTTTTTTTTTACCCCGAATATTCCGATTCTAACACCAAACAGAACATATTGTTGACAAAAATATCCAGCAAAGGAGTTTTAACGTCATTAACTTTGTAAGTTACAGCTGTCCAGTTTCCATTATGACTCTTATCTTATGTAACTAAAATCGCGTTCAATATAATTAATTCTGACAGAAATGTTTATAACTGATTTTATTGCTTTACTTTTTTTTTTTATAATTTGCTGTTTTCTATTTTCGTCTTGTTTTGTGAAACGGATTACAATTATATAATTTTGTAAGTTTATTATCAGTTGCTATGGTAACATTCCAATGTACATCGTAAAAAAACAGGAGTTGGCAACATTGATTACAAATGCATGTATGTGATTTCACGAGGGACGAAATATTCCCCGACGCGAATATATATTATTATTATTATTATTATTTTAACATATTATCATCAGATGTAATTTATTAAATTAATTTGGAAACATTTTTCCCATTTTTTCTTAGACGATCAAAATCAAAACAATATTGACAGATCAATATCAATACTTCGGAAGAGCTAACGTTTCAGTTGTTGACAATTCGTCTATATAGAAATGCATAGTGAAAATATATTACTATATAACAATGTAGGTAAACAACATACACGGTGATAACTGCCAACAACAATGCATTTAAGTCAAATAAAAACACAATAACTTCCCTTATCACGATAAATATCCGTTTGGACCCCCAGTTGGCTTAATATTATAAACGTTGATGCATCGAACCCACTGTGCTTTAAACAAAGGAATCTCATGCTTGATTAAATAATTATTTTTTCATCGCATTTGAAGATCGTTGACTTTGACTTTGTACCACAGTGCTTTCTTTTTATATTGAACAGTTCTAATAGATTATTTTATAAAAATTAAATTTGGGAATTCTTTTTTAATGAACATGCACCTTATACCAATATCATGATCGGATGTCGTAGACTTCATTATTTATTAAAGAATCAGATTAATTTTTGCAACAATCTAATTCCAGTGATGCGCTTCTTTAGTATTCTTATTCGGTATTATTATAGATTACGAAATCTGAGGTACATCTAGTACAAAACTCTAGGTACAAATTAATCTGATCCTTTAGCAGATGATGAAGTGCACTAAGTACATACAGCATACAAAACAATTGAAAATGATTATCGTGAATGGAAAACTGTAATAATGAAATCTATCGGAATTAAATTGAACGAATTTACAACATAATTTCTCCTCTCTAAGATTAGTTGTCTATCTGCTGCTGTTTGATTCGCGGGGGTCTTATCGAAGTTTTAAGAGTCTATTTCGTTTTATTAAAAACGCGTTTGCAGAAAATGAGAAAACGAAAAAAAAAATAAATGTTAGAAAAACTTCATAACGAACAAGTGGTCTATTGAAATATATATGATACACGCATACGGTTAAAAAAAAAGCAAATGAATTCCAAAATATCGGTCTAGTCGCGCACGTGCAGGTCTAGATGTAGTACATGAATGTATACTTTAATTGTCTGTTAGATTAAGACTAGGGGCGGGATCCTTATGACTTCATAAAAAATGAATTATCTTTTTCCCGTACTTAATGACTAAACGTAAATTATAAAGAAAATGAAAAAAAAGATGTTGGCATTATTTTTTGAAATCATGTGAAAAGTAATCCTGATACCTATTTTCATCTTAATATCTCTTAAAGAAGATGTTCAGAATTAGTTACTGTTTCTAAAAGAATGTAGGCAATGTGGATACAATTTAATTGTCAGACAAGGTAAAAATTTGAAATTCTTTAAATCATTTGAGTCATATTTTATTGAAAATGACAGTTTAAAACACGTATTTTTCATTATTTCTTCAAACACCAATTACGATAGACCTTATTTAACCAAGGTATTGTTGTAACGAGCATCATTTAAGGCCTAGGAATTCCTATCTCAAACAGACACCTGTAGGTTCCTTTCGTTTAAAAGATCGTAATCTTTACAGATCCCTGAAATATTATTTCATTATCTGATTTTGATTATTAACGGACAATTTCATGATCTTGATGCATTAGAAATAAATTTAGCTAAGACAAAATTAGGTTTTATGCAGTTTCGTAAAAGCCTATATCGTAAAATGTATAACTATGTAGTCTCAATTGCATTGGAAATGAATTTAGTAAATACAAAATAAAGTTTTGGGCATTTACATGTATGTATGAAAGAGCCTAGTATATTTTAAAAATACATATTTATCTATGTGTAGTAACCAGACAAATGCTACTATATGTGAATTTGGATGTTTAAGATGAGCGCATACACTTTTCATTGACAATTTCATTAATATGGAACCATTTTTTTTATTTAAGTGGGAAACATGAATAGATCCCCCCCCCCCAAAAAAAAGACAAAAGCATTTATCCTTTAAGATATTTTCCAAATAGTTAGTCAGAACAATAACGATCCTTTTAACTGTGCACATTAAGTAAATTAAGTTAAATTTCGTTGATGGGTTTTATATTTTACCCCAAAAAGTTAAACATAGACACATGTATATGGTTGTCGTTTTTGGTTGGTAGATAAGCCCTAATAGCTAAGATCTCCAATACCCTATCATGTATTTTTTAATGTACACTAATTTTTCACTTTTATTTTGAAGAAAAAAACCCCAATATATTCTAATAAAGACACTCGGTTTTACGTTTTTCTGTATCACCTGTTTTAGGTTCAATAAAAAATTCACACAAGCACTTATTTCAAAAGAAACCATTTAAATAATTAACAAACGTTAATTTCCTACCTTCCTTATTTGTGCCAATATCGCAGTATCCTAACTCTACGTAGAAAACACAACCTTCGTGGACGGCAACTCAGCGATCTTGTTGTGGTCGCCTATGCAGTCTACATTTCACCAATAATCATTTTATGCTTAGCTATTAGAGCCCCCAACTTCTGGTAGTTCCCTGATAGAATCTTTAATAATTGAATCCATGCGTATAATTATGCTTCTTTCTGATGCACCGAACCGACACAGAATCTTTGCCATGCAGAAAGAAACTCAAGTTTTTATGTATTCTCTCGTTCTCTTTTTTTATGTCTTAATAGTTGCCGAAATAAACATTGTCGATCAAGGCATTCCTTTCATTAAACTTTTAAAAAAAGAAAGAGAGAGAGGGGGGGGGGGGGGGGGGGGGGGGGGGGGGGGTATCTGTGTGTCTACATTACTTTCTTTGGGATAACCTAGATCTCGGTTAGAATTAGATTACATAAATCTATTAAGCAGACATCAGTACAATCAAGTATACACATATACATGTAATTGAATAGAGGAATGTATAATTTCATTTCTGGTTCAAGCAATCAAGGTTAATTGATTAATTCATTTATCTTCTCCATTGTGATTATTTCACCCCACACCTGAACGTCGCCAGATGTCGGCGAATGGCTTCACAACACAATTTAATTTTTAACTTACAAGCGCCTACCCTGAAACTGTTCCTCGATTTCTTCAACATTCGCGCACTTAGCATACTAATTGTACTCTTCTGTACTACTGAAAACAACCAGTTGCATTCATATCGCCATGAAATTATTCCAATTAATATTACAAAGTTTTTGGAAAACAAAAATGATAACTCCAAGGTCAAACTATTTTACAGCAGCAAACAACTTTTTTCAGTAAACAAGGTTTTTCAAAAAAGCAGTTCTTCTGCTAGCGTATTCTTTTATAGTGCAATGTTAACCTTTTGTTTAGCCATGCATATAGCAACTACCTTGCGGATAAGAGAAGGTGAAGTAAATATTAACAGTAACTCTGTATTTTTAATCCGCCAAAAGCACAGGCACCTGACGTATAAATTTTTTTATTTTTTATAATTAAATTATTCCATGTACTATAATAATAGTATTATAGTACAGGGAATAATCTTATTATAAAAAGAAATATGTTTAAAGTCCGGCGCCTGTGGCCAAAATGCCAAATTAATATAACACGCATACATGTACTGCATGCATTTTCAATTTTATACCAATCTTATGTCTCTGCATAAACATATAAGCATATAACACACACACACACACACACACACTCTCTCTCTCTCTCTCTCTCTCTCTCTCTCTCTCTCTCTGTGTGTGTGTGTGTGTGTGTGTGTGTGTGTGTGTGTGTGTGTGTGT
>WFKH01010211.1:26759886-26784450 GCA_016163765.1 Magallana hongkongensis
TGTGTGTGTGTGTGTGTGTGTGTGTGTGTGTGTGTGTGTGTGTGTGTACAGAGGAGACTGAACCGCCCGATCTGCTGTTGGTACGAACCCCGAGTACGACAAGCCCAATTTGGCTTTGTCCAATGTAGCAGAGTAATTGGTTCCTCGCTAAGATTATCAGGTCCTTCGACCAAAGAGTTTAAATCGATGTTTCATAGGATTTGTCATGATTTAGACTTTTTGTGTTACAGAGACGTGATTCTTATCTGACTACACGTAAATGCTTCAAATCTTCAATAAGAAGTGGCGAAAAAAACAAACCAGACGTACGGTTACCATTGTTCTGGTTTTTTGTTGGATATTTTTGGAGGATTGCTAAGAAATTTATGATTATTTACGGTTGTCATTTACACTTATAATTATAGCAAGTGGCTTCCGTGATTGTTTTGTTTGGCATCTGAAGCACAAAATGATTTTCAGAATTTCTTTCCTTTAAAGACATTTTAAGTACCAAGTGAAGATGTACGACTTAAACTCATGGAATTATTTTTTGAAAATGATATCCCAACGTATTATTTTAGAGAAAATGTAAGTTAAAAAATTAAAGATTAAAATAAAATTGGTGTAATTACGGCAACGACATCGACCAAGCATCTACAAGACGCTTAATAGATTTAAACTCTTTTCATATCATAACGCTTTCCATAAAGTAACGACATTTCAAGAGTGTCTAACTATATGCAAAATGAAAACATTGTTTTTAGAAATGGCATAAATTCCTGTCGTGGATGTTTTGCAGCAAAATTTCCCTGCTATTTTTTTGTCTTTATCACAGTAAGTGATTCTCTAGAAAATGATAAAATTATGCATTGTTTTCCTATACAGACTATCATTATTTTTTTTTTTTATCATGAAATACACTTTCATTGCAGGAACATCTGACAAGGACATCATATTTTTGTTTTAGAGCTTCGTAATCTTAATGGCTGAAAATTGGTTTACACATCGGGGGAAAACGACGCATCCTCCCATTATATTGCAGATTATTGAATGCACAATACATATCAAATCCATTAGGCTTATTGCTCGGCAATATGAAACTACAGTAAAATGTTTTGATAACTTTAAAAAAATTAAACGTTAAATTAATTGATTCCAACTCAAACTATTCAGTAAGTTTTTTTTAATTAAAAAGTGTTTTCTTTTCTATAATGAATTTAGTATGAAGGTTATAATTGTGCCTGTTGCTAAATCATCGTCAACATTTGTTTACTTGAGTTTTATTGTTTCTTTTTAATTATTTGTTATTTCAAATAACACATTTATAAAATTTTGTTTACGTAATAAAATGATTTTAAATCATCAATAGTGATAATATCAACAAACATACACAATTTTAGAATAAGTTTTGGGTAAAGTTTGTCAAAAATCTTTTTTCCGGAATTGATAGTCAGTGACGAGTTCGAATTAATATCATTTTATTGGAAAGCAAACCTAAATTGATTGAGGTTAAGTTTCATGAAATTGAAACCTATCTCATTATTCAACACAATGAAAGAATCGTACTTTCAAATTTCATGCACGTTAATAAAAAAATCTTCTCTGATGAAGTTACCATCCATAAAAATGAGGCATTGTTATTAAGACCTAATAGAAAACAGGCCCCAAAAAAATATCAACTTCGTGGGATGAAAAATGGTAAGAGTAATGAATTGGTGATACTGGCTGAAACTATATCGTCAATTACTCATTCTTTGTGTCCCAATCATGGAACAGCTCTGCTTCTACGGTAAATTCTCCATGGATATAACTCGATAAACAATGGGTAAATCGTTTTCTGTGTATGTAAACGCTCAATGTAATTGTCCCTATAAATGATTAACACACGATCGGATGTTTTCCCCTTTCAGATTGCCGTGGGGTAGACACTGATTTGACTTGAACGTCGTGGTATTAATTTTTATCTGAATCTAAATATAACGCAATGGTCTGCTTTTTGAAATTTTCCGTGTATTCACGCCTACAGTAACGCACTGCATACTTGTATAGTATTGCTTTATAGTCCAATGAATTCGCAATGCAAAAACAAGGGATAAACATCAATGGATAAGAAATGATTGCAATAAAAACAAGAGCCCACATTGTCCAACTTATCTCGTACTAATTTTCATTAAAAATATTGTGAACGAATTTTTTGCTGATTTGGTTAATGCTGCCGGACATTTGGTTTTAAAAGCAAAGCAACATCGATTACAATCCATGAGTGTGCTGTTTGTTGTTACCAAAACGTTTGTAAGACTGGCCGTTCCTAATCCTTCCCAATAGCAGTAACTTTTCGAAGAATTCAGAAGTATATTGACAACGAAATTCAATTTAATATCGTTTATTGAATACTTGATGTTTATAATCACAAATGTACTTGCATGCATTATAAATACTCGGTTTTAAAAGTTCTGAAAATAGTCTTCTAAAATGTTCTTTACAAGATTTTAGAATTCTCGTGTTATTTATTTGGACTAACTTTTTTTCTGTTCAAACGAGTTGACTTTTTACAGAGGGAACTTGTTTTTCAATTAATTTTTTGAACGACATATAAAATTAGCAAAAGAAAGAAACACATAACTAATAAACGATAGAACATATCAATTTCACCGTATCCACTATACAACCGGTAATGCGAGCAGTGAAAAAAATTTCAAAGTACGTTAAATTTGGGAACAAATCAACCCACTTTGAAAAAATATTCTAAGTGTGTTAAATTTGTGACCAAGTAAACACACTTTGAATTTTTTTTTTCAAAGTGCGTTATGAAGGTACATTAACATATTTTATTATCGAGACACTTAACGCACTTTGAAAAAATATGCATAAATAAAAAATTCTGGGATTCGATTTTTTAATTAGTTGATAGTATGATAATTTGTTAAAACTAATGAATATGATTTACCGTTTTTTAACACGGGGAGGGGACAACCAAAGATACAGATCAATTACCAGTATATTATTCAAATTGATTACAGGAAGAAGGTCCCCTACCCCTCATCTTTCCTTCCGTAACATATGATATTCAGCAAACAAGAGTAAACGTAAAAGAACAGAAAAAGAAATAAACTTTGCGGTAAATAAAGTACAGTGATATTGAAAAAACGATCTGGCCAAACAATAGTTTCTTTCATGGTATGTGAAAAGAAATCTGTAGATTACTAAACATGCATAAACCTTTTTCTCAAACTCAAACCAAATAAATTACTCCATTAAAAAAAATAAGAAAGTTACATTGTACAAACATCAAAATATCAACTTTAAATAAGCATTAGGGTACTTTTTTGCACTTAAATTCTAAAAGATCTATTATATGTAGCCGGACCTATGACCAAAGCAATTTTGAATTTGCAAGTTAATCGTTCGTAAGTACTTGATTCAAACACTCCAGAAAAACCATAACATTAGGATACCTTTCTCCTAGATGCAGATCTGTAGCTGTAAAACAGTAGTAAATTGTCTAAAGAATTTTATAATATAAGGCATTTTCAAAATATGTGTTTGGAAATAAGGTAAATCAGTCTAAAACTATTGTAAGTGTTTGTGTGCGATTTTGTTTGTGATGCACTGTAGCTGTATTGCGTGTCAACTTCAAGTTACAAATCTGCAGCTGTCTTAATCAACTCCACATACGCTGATCCCATCCACCCTAATTGCGTTATATGTTGTTTAGGGTGATTTTGATAAAAAAAAAATCTTGTTTCAAATGCATAGAACCATTTTGACTTTTATTGGTTTACTGATATATTTCTGATTCCAAGGACAATCTAAACTTTTTTGGCTCAAGGTCGTATCCGGATAAATGGGTAATGATTACCACAAGTAACTTTTGAGTTGAATCCATCTGTAAGTAATATTCAATGTACTAGAAAGAAACTCAAACTCTCCAGGCCTCTATGTGCCGGATATAAATCTCACAGCAGTACAATAATTTAAGAATGCTATAAAAACAGGATGTCAAGGATTTCTCTATCGCATAGGTCATGGAAATGATAATTATCATTAACCAAAAACCCCCGAAACCCCAAATGACACATATACCATTTCAAAACCCAGTACGCCACCCAAAGCTGAAATGTTACATAATCAAATTATATTTCTTTGATAACCAAAATATGATTGCTCGTTGTATTGGTAACAAAATTTCCATGAACATTTTAAACAATGTAAACAATTCTTTTTACGCAAAACAGTTCTTAATGGATCAGGTAAAGTAGGTCTGAAAACGTAATCAGAACAGTTTTGTCATTTTTTTCCTTAATGTGTATTGTACATTATACTTCTTGGATTCATAATTGCCATAATATTTCGCACACTAGCACAAATGCCACATTATGAGTAAAGGCCTTCTTTTTCGTTCTCACGAGAGAAGCGTTAGTGAAAATATAAAAACTGTACATTTGAAGCTTTTCGGAAAATGTGTTATCTTTTAGATATAGTCTGCGATAATCATGATTATTTCATCGCTTGTAACAATGCTATGTAAACCGGAGCTTGATAACATTTTATTGCATGCCTCTTCTTAACCTTTCTGAGTTAGTAATTGGAATAGGTTTCTGACTTAGGCTATTGATCTCGGTAGGAAAAGACATTATACCACGTCTGCAAATGAATGGATCCAGACGAGAAATTTGTTAATACTCATATCTTAAGAATAAAAATCAGCGCAATTTGATGCATTTTTAATTTAACAAATAATTGCTTTAACGTACATAAAAAAATTCTTTCAATTTGAGCATTTATTCTTTCATTGGAACATACATGTATATAGAAAAAACTTTGCTATTTAGAATTGACAGTTAAAGGGGCATGGTTACGGTTTAAGTTGAAATTTTTCAAATTTTATTTATTTTATTTAATCCACACTTTGCAAAAGTTGTTTTCTTTGCGGGGTTAACCCAAAGGTCAAAAGGGAAAAATCAACTTTTCCCTTCTTTATGCTACGAAATATTCGGGCGTCCTGTGATGAAATCTCTCTGAATTTATTTTGTTCCTTCGATGTGTGGGTTGCCTTATCCCGGAGCAATCAAAATACACAACAAAAACGGATTTTTAATGTCAAATGACAAAGTTACAAACGTTTAAACTACAAAGGCTACTGTGGGAAATCTATGGGTTTTCCCCCAAAGATGCGGCCAAGGGACACTGAAAATCAAGCGTTAAATTTTGCATAAATTTATATAAGAGTTTGTGGGGATGGGGACTTAAAATATAAATGAACATTTTGAAAACAATGTATTTAGAAGACTCTGTACCTTATCTGTTGGTATGGTTGGAATTAACAGATTTTATTATGATATTCTATTACAATGAGATTGGGCACAAGTTTCTGAACTTACATCTATTTCGTCCACTCCATAAAACTTATTAAGGCCGAATAGAAACTAAGAAAGTATACTTCTTACAACGAAATACATGTACCAATGTTCTCAAAGATCAAGAATATTTTTTTTTAATAGTGCATAGAATGGTCTGAAATATTTTTGTCGTCACGAGACTTTCATATTTCTTTGAATGAGGTTCAAGACCGAGTAGCTGCTAGATCGGCCTCGGGACCCCTCGGGATGACAGTCAGTAGACGAAGATGACGTTTAATTACTGGGTACGAGGAAGACGAATTCCGCAGGAGATATTGAACAGACTCAGTATGACAAAGAACAATAAATTATCAATAAATTATCCCGAAGGTAATGATTTCTGGTTAAAAAAAAATACTAGTACGTCAAAATCAAAGACGCGCTGGGATTCGTTGTTCAAAGAGCACCTGGTGCAAACTAATATTTTAAGATTAAAAAGTTGTGATGAATGTTGATATTTTGATGGGTTCTAAAGTGATTAAAATGGCTTTCGCAACTATTTTTTCAAGAAACTCCCAGCCTCCCCATTTTCTATTAGGTGTTATCTGTTAGATAATATAACTAAACTCAATCAGAGAAATGTATATTAAGAACGTCTGGTATTCAAAATTTAAAACAAATTTTAAAAAAATGTTTTTTACATTTCAAAGACATTAAAACGTTTGAAGACGAAAGTTGATATATTTCGTTGACGTTTATGATGCTCTTTCGGGATAAAATCGCATTTTATTAGTTCATCAATTTCTAGAGAATTCAAAATACGTTTAGAAATTTTACCACACCTTCGATGACGATTTAATGTTTTATGAAGCGAGTTATCTATTTCTTTTAAATCGGCATTAATCTTTTTTGTGATTAATTTAAGTGAAAAGAAATGCTTTTTAAGGATTTCAATGAAAGAAATATTTCATCTTGTCTATCAAATGAGAGAGAGAGAGAGAGAGAGAGAGAGATAATGTATCGACCACAATTATCACAGAAAATAGACCTAGTCATTATGCTCTCTTTGGGGGGAATATTCTTAAAGCCATTATTAAGCTTGATCTCGACAAAAACCCTCACTAAATCTCAAAAAAGGGGGAAAATGCAAGCCCGAGAACGCCTTCTTAATTTACTTAAGAGAACAGAGGAAAATTGCAAGAAAAAAGTTCCCCATTTCTCTTTGATTGTTTTAAGGTTATCGATTTCCCGTATATTAATGGACAAGTTGGAAAAAATAAAGGATTTGACTATAGTATGTTAGCTTCACTACTCAACTTTAATTAATGATTGTTAAAAAAGGGTGTTCCTGCGAAGGGTGACAAAAACGACTGGTCTTTGATCATAACTAATTTCTAGAATAGAAATCTTTTTTCCATAACCTGTCTACCTTAAGAGAGAGAGAGAGAGAGAGAGAGAGAGAGAGAGAGAGAGAGAGAGAGAGAGAGAGAGGGCATTTCGTTCTATCTACTTTCGGAAAAGTCAGATTACTGACAGGAATATATAGCAATTTCTACGATTTTTTGCAAAAGGAAGTTTAGGTTGAAAGTGACAGGTATAATTATGATCAATGATTAAATATCAAGTCAGATATATTTCTGTCTTTGTCTCCAAAAACCTAGAGAATTAGCGAATAATTTAGAACCTATCGTCGGAAACCCACGGCCAGTTTTGCATCCGCTTACTGACCGTGGGCCTTTTCGCTAAATTTTTCTCGTTCTCTTGAACATTTATCATTCTCAATTCACCATTGAGAGTGCAAAACTCTTTAGGTTTTTGGAGGTCTAAAATCGGCGGTCATGTATGAAACATGAGACATGTGAAAGCATTAACAGGATTGGTAAATTTTTCCTTCACGAAAGTGTGAACGAGCCAATTGGAATAGAGCATAAATTATACATGAGAACGAGAAAATTTAACGAAATGGCCGACGGTCAGTAAGCGTATGCGAGACTGGCCATGGGTTTCGGAGATGTTGAAATTGCGACAGACATTTTCAACAAAAAGTATTATTGCCATTCCATATAATTATAGTGGGATCAAAGACACACTCTGCTCTAATATATATATATATATATATATATATAACACCCTTGAAAATAAACTCGACTTGAACCAGTGTTCAGCGTTTGGTAGTCTATCGGCGTGAAAGGTTGGAGGAATATAATACTTGCACTTAAATGTTATACATTCAAATTAACTAGGAACTATTGTTATTGCGTTCAGGAGTATTTGCTTAACATGAAAGTAGCAAAAATAAAAAAATAAGCGTAGTGATATTAGTTTTCAGGTCATGGCAGTGATATCCTACGATATGATTAAATACATGTCTGTTCATCGGACTGAATATCCATAACCGTTTTGCCCTTCTTCATTAGCGCAATTTCGACCTTTTTAACAACCAATTTAACACATAATTGCCTAAGGTAAGCCAAATAAATGAGAATATAACTTGTTTTAATTCAGAAAGAGCAGGTTTCTGCAATACGAGGAAAAAAATACCGTGCTTAGAATTTTAAATGTAAGATAGTGAAAACATATGTTACTTAGTCGTCTAAAACCTAAAGGCTTCACATAGAGTATGCAAGGCTTGTTTTCCGGTGATTTTCCATTTACTTTTTTCTAGGGATTAATAACTTCATATTCTTCTAATTTTCTAATTCAGCCTCATGCTTTGGTGTTTGTTCAAATATAATACAGAAGCAAATAAAATAAAAATAAAACTCTCTATATAAAAAATCTTAAACATTTGATCCATTCAGAACTTTTTAGAACATGTACAACTTAACAAAATCATTTGGATCACAGTTTGCATTACAGTACCACTGAAAACTAAGTTTTTTTGAATTCTTCAACACAAAAAAAAATGAATAAAGAAAACACTAATTAAATGTACAGAAGTATTCATTATGGATACTGAAATAGATAATTATACTGCAAAAGTAATATGTGGAGCAGAGCAAGAATTTACTAGGTCAGAATATACAATCATTCCTTCTTCTGAAAAAGGCATGCAGATTGGCTTAGTGACAATGAATAAATGTATATGCACTTGTTTAGTCCTCAGGATTTTGATAATGTATTCTAATTATCATTCGTATCCACGTGTTGTTAGAAATTTCTCTAAGCGAATGATACATGTGATTGGGGGCATCTACTAGACACATTGTTTGTCATTCTTTTTAAGGAATCGAGAAGATTCCAATGTTAAAAAATGACAATGGAAACACGTTCCAACCAGTTTGTTTGCAGTCTTTATTTAATGCTTACGAGTAAAATATGATCAAGATACCAATCCAACGGTAGTTTAACCTTTAATAAAACTATAAAACATCAGTATCAATGCAGTGATTGATTTGTTTACAAACTTTGGCGACCTAATTGACTTTTATGAAAATTCCATGAGGACAGAAAAAAGACAAGGTCCATATCTCATATTCTCGAATTGGCGTTTAATATCGATTTCGAAGCTTACAAACCGGAAATATGGAAGCTTTATCCGACAAATCACTTCCGGAATCGAGGTAGAAAATTGTCGCTTTGTTGACAGCAATTCTAATCGCCATTTTCTGATAATGGCTGAAATTGTATGTATCGTGAATTACAGAAAAATTGTGCAGCCTTTTGGGTAATGACTGGTGTTTTAAAGAGTAATATTTCAGCTGTTTAATCTAAAGCCCATATATACCCGTTGGTTGTTATTCCTATTGTGGAAATGTCATCATTAACTTGACTATAACAAATCAATTGTTTTCTGATTTTCTTTAGTTGTCATTTTCTGTCTTACAGATAGAGAAGTAAAAATCACGATTAGATCCATCAAGATTGAATAAAACAAGAACACTTGTCTGGGAGAGAGATAAAAAACAGAGATTATGAGATCATCAAACCTAGGCATGACATTATACAACAGTTTTGGTTACCTTATCTTTTGCATAAAAATGAAACATGATTACAATGATGAGGAAGATAATGAAGATTATAATGATGATTTTTTCAACACCATGTATCTTTAATTTAGCTTATTGCAGCTGGTTGTCTAGTTAGGCGCCGCTATGAAAAGCATAACCAAAGAAAAACTCGAAATGATTTTTGACTAGTAAAGTTTGTTTTAGGAAAATTCGTACAATTCTTTGGAAATGAACAAGTCAATATCTTAAGTTCAGCATGGGTGAATGTTTCAGAATTCAAGAGTTTCATCAAAAATAGAGGCGTCAATGTTTTAACCTTTATATGGCATTTTTGTTAGTGTAGTCTATAATTGGGTCGCGTGAACAACAAACCTTAAGCAAACACTCTCTCGATCGTAAAATTACTTTTTAGTTTTCCAGTGTAATTGTTAGTTTCATTCTAATAATGGATAGTGTCGCCTAGGTGGCGCTTGGGTAGGTTTATTTCGTTGTCTAGATGCCATTTTCTTCTTCCCTGCAAGACTAGCGAAAATTCTTAATCAGACTCGGCATTTGTCTTTGCATATTAACTCTCTCTCTCTCTCTCTCTCTCTCAATATATGGTTGTTTGTAGCCATGCATTTTGCAGGTTTTTTTTCAAAATTTGTGATATCATTTAAAACAAAACAAACTCTTCTGAACATTAAAAGCACGTGTCACTCAACCAACGGAATTACAATGTTCATTAAAGATGTTCAAAATAATGGACGTGTGTATTTTGACATATTGTAAATTCTGAGTTTACCTGGTGGGTGTAAAAACAAAAATTACGATATGACATATTTTGTATTTACACCCACCCAGTAAATTCATAGTTATAACGCCCAACATGTACATGAAGTAAACACAAAAATATCACACCATTTAGGTTAAAAGTGTGGGGTTTTTTTTTCACATTAACAACACCAAGAACAAACATAAAATAGTAATGAAACTGAAGGTATTTCAACAACAAAATTAATAAATAATGAAACAATCCCATTTGTTTAAAAAACCGAAATTCACAAGAGAATAGTGTAAAGAAAATTAACATCAGTATTTTCGAAAATATAAAACATTTTCAAAAGGTTTGATTCTGCATTAACGAACAAAACCTTATGTTGATGCATTAGAGTGCAATTGAACTGAAAACGTAACTTGACAGGGGAAAAAAGTGTTAATCCCAACGGAGCCTGAAAGACCGTGAATGGAAATGATACTCGATACATGTATAAACCGATAATTTCCGTTCTGGTATTATAATTATCCGCCAGTTTCTGCTTCCATGGAAAGAATATTCACAAAATCCAACAAGGCAGAAATTGTTATTAGAAGGTTTCCGTTTATAGGATCCCTAAATATAAAGAGCAGTTTGAACAAGATGTCACAATTAGGAAAGGTACTGTACATATGTTCAAAAATCATAAAATGCACATATGTGTGTATATATGTCGTCAAAACCAGTGAAAAGGAAAACATTTGTTTTTCCATACGACAGACCAACTACAAATTCTGATTACTAGTATTCCTTTACATTATGCAACTATTTTTGTGTCAGCTTAAAAGGTTAAAGTTAGCTTATGATTGGAAACGAGACTCGAACTCATTTGTAGTAAACACACCACCAAAAAAAACCCACCAACAATTTCAATGTAATTTGTTTTGAAGAAGCCCGTATTTTATGTCAAATTAAATAAAAATATCATTCTTAACGTTTGTGGGGTTTTTTCGTCGATACCTTGAATAGCCCAACTCTCAAGACACTGTACTTCCATCTAAACTAATATTATAATACTGGTTTCCCTCTTGATTTCACTTGAAGTTTACGTATATATAATCGAAGTTCCAAGATTTGGAAAGAGCGAGTTAAATATGCGTCGTTTCCCTTTCTTTTAGGGCAGAAACGTATTTAAAATAACAATCGATATTGACCGATTTCCTTGCTGAAAGTGCAGTAGGTGTGGATGGTATAAGTTTTCAGTTTCGGTGGAAATAACTTCTCTCGTGTCCCTTGAGAATAAACTTCCAGGAAATGGGAAACAAAAGACAAAGTTGCTTTATTGTTCTTTGTCATCTTTTGGAATTCATAATAAGTTTTTCCTAGAGGCCCAGGGACCACATCGCTCACCCGAAGAACATAAGCCATAACCCTGATCTAAGCAGCTTTTTGGAATCAACTACAAAATATCTGGTCAATTTAGTAGAGTATAATTATTTTGTTTAAAAAGATTTTCAAAATCTTGTCTTTACCTTGTTTCATTGATCATTATTTCAACAATAAGAATCAGTACTATATTATGATGCTTTAATACATAACAATATTACAAATTGTTCATTGCATTAATTTTCTTGGAAAAAAATGGATTTTTACAGTTCTTCCCATATATTCATATACTGATGTTTGAACCTCTCCAGAGATCCAGTAATAGTTTGGGGGTCATGGCTTGAACAACTATTATAATATTCCATGGCCAATATTTAGACTTTGAAATGGCCAGTATTGGTCCAGAGTTAACAGTATGATCAATTTA
Source organism: Magallana hongkongensis (assembly GCA_016163765.1). NCBI lineage: Eukaryota > Metazoa > Mollusca > Bivalvia > Ostreida > Ostreidae > Magallana > Magallana hongkongensis. Next base: position 26,771,704 of record WFKH01010211.1, read on the forward strand.
GAATCTACGCTTGAACTGGGAGATTGCATAGTACTGTAATAAAACACAGTGTAGCATTGCAGTTCGCAAGAAGATTTTATACATTTTTTTCATATATTCCTACATCATATTTTGAGCCCCTTCTGGGGCTCAAGAATAGTCAGGATTAATGGTTTGAACAATTCAGAATCAACAAAATGGCAGGATGCTTGCATGTAAGTACTTAGTGGGATCATTAATTGTAGCATTGAAATTCTTGAGAAGAAGTTAGATTTTTCAAATTTTTTTTGGCCTATTTTCCTGTTTACAAAATTGAAAATCAATTATGGCTGCACCCTACCCCCAGGAATCATAATTTGAACAAACTTGAATCTACACTACTTGAGGATGCTTCCACACAAGTTTCAGTTTTTCCGCCTAAATGCTTTTTGATAAGAAGTTTTTAAAAATAGTTTTCTATTTATTCCTATGCAAAGATCCGACCCCCAATGTGACCCAACCCTACCCATCGAAGATCATGATTTGAACAAACTTGAATCTACACTACCTGAGGATGCTTCCACACAAGTTTCTGCTTTTCTGGTCAAATGGTTTTTGAGAAGATATTTTTTTATATGACAGCAAATTTTGAATAATTTTATATTATATCCCAGTTGAAAGAGGCCATGGCCCTTCATTCGGATACATTTAAATCTCTTTTGCCCAAAGATTCTTTGTGCCAAGTTTGGTTAAATTTAGCTTAATTGTTCTGGAGAAGACGTAAAAAAGTTAACGGACGGAGAGACAGACGGACTGACGCCGGACAAAAGGGGATCAGAAAAGTTCACTTAAGCTTTTAGCTCATGTGAGCTAAAACAAATCCAAAGTGAAATGAAATGAGAAATATTAACTTTTAATATAATATCATTGAATAAATTCAATTAGAATAGGGAAAATACATAGCATATTATTATGTACCCTATCACTAAAAGGAATAATGCTTGCCTGTAACAAAATACTTTCATGCAGAATTTTTTTTCCAGGGCCGAGGGATATTTTAGTTTGCCGGGGGGAGGGGGGGCGAGGGGGTCCGAGGCATATTTTCGGTAATTTCACTTTGTACATTTAAGAAATTTGAATTTTCCAGGGTGTCGGACCCCCTCCCCCCTTTTAGATGCGCTCAAGACTATCATAATGATTTTTGTTATAAAAGGTGGAATGCTACACTTAAATGTTATTTTATGGATCCTTAAAGTATCATTTCTGAAACATGATTTCGTTGTTTAAAGAAGAATATATGCTCTTAATTATTTTTTAAATCAGTTTGATTTCGATCGGGTGTGGTTCAATTTTGAAAATTAGCAATATTTCTAAAATTCGCCAATTTGATTCAATTTTTAAAAAAAAATGATTTCCTTACATTTCCTTTCTATAAGACATGTCTCTCTAAAAGATTTTATCCATAGGTTTGAAAAATATCAACAAATGATGTTTTTTTATTTTCATAAATAATTGTTTATTTTTAAAAGTAAAAGTTCTTATTGATATAACTGGACATGATTATTAGACATTAATATCATGCATTTAATTACACCAAATTTTAAACTAGAATGTGTTTCTTGCAACCAAAACAGTTTTTTCACTTTTTCATAAAAAATACCAAAACAAAATAAAATCGTATATATTAATCAAGGGCATATATTCTTCTTTGAACAACGAAATCATGTTTCAGAAATGATACTTTAACGATCCATAAAATAAAATTTTTGTGTATCATTCCACCTTAAGCAAACAAGCATTTTATTCTCTAGCAGATACTGATAGATTCAGTTATCATGATCACTCAAAAAAGTGTTTAGTTTACAGTACAAGCAATGTTTTGAGCAAGTGGTAGTCCAAGTTTCCTATTTAATTAAGTATGCGCCAAGAAGTTAACTTAATTGCACAAAAAAAAAAAAAAAAAAAAAAAAAAAATAAATTCACAACTTTTTGCGGAGAAGATTTAGATTCGCTTTCTGTGTGCAAGTTTTTGTAAATGTCTACCAAAAAAAATTTTGTACTTAGAATCATAAAACTAGAATCATAAAACTTCGCATAATTAACATGTCAAACAATATTCATTTCAAAAGTTATCGGTGAATTATTCTCATGATATAATATAATTGGTGTATCACCGACATAAGATTCAATAATAATAGTGTATTCAACCCTTTGCATGCCTTTTCATGTTTATTTCAAATACGAGTTGTTAAAAAACTTGGGTATCAGTCTGAAAATATATTGCACACGATTATATAATTGATTTGTATAATAAACACCATCACCAAATCGAATTTTGTGATAATTTCTATGTTTTCTCGTAAAATTAACATAAATATATTTTTTTTATCATCAATATCATTATTATTATCATATAAATACATTGTTGGGCTGATGGTATCAATAATACATATATCAAACAGAGAGCTATCATCAATCGGCAAAAATAATTATACGAGGGCTTTCGGAAATTTTTGAAATTAACATCTAATCTTACTCCTTAGGAAAAACAGATAACGTTATTTCTGACGTCACAAGCTGCCAGTGAGTGCAAATTAATGAGACATATGGATGGAAAACATATTTTGTGTCCACTCATCTACAATAACAAAATAATCAATCACACGTAAAAAAGAAGTTAATTCAATTAAATTAGATATTATATACTTAGTACCCAACTGGCTGTGCGTGGGATAGTCATTTTATTAACCGGCTTTTCCAACGGAAAAATCCGGTTATTGAAATGGTGAAAATGGCGGGCGGGCGGCTGCCAAAAGGGTACCTTTATTGTACGGATAACTCCTCCTACAGTTTTCCAGATAGGAAGTTGTTCTTCTGCAGATCAATTGTACATATATCAGAGGGGTGCATATTGCTAGGATTTTGATTTCTAATAATTTATGAAAAAAATACCAGCTTTTGAACTTAGTCATTTTTTAACAAAATATTGCATATAGGGTACCCCTATTGTATGGATAACTCCTCCTACAGTTTTCAAGATAAGAAGTTGTTCTTTTGCAGATCAATTGTACATATATCAGAGGTGTGTATATTGCTAGGATTTTGATTTCTGATAATTTATGAAAAAATACCAGGTTTTGAACTTAGCTATTTTTAGGCAAAATATTGCATATGGGTACTCCATTTCTCTGGATACGGTAGGCAGTGTTTATCAATTCAGGGTTGACATGGATTGTGGATACAGTTCACATAAAAGAAAACCCGGTTTGCTGTCACATTGACAGCTTTTCACTTGTTATAATTCCGACAGAAACTATAATCCCAAAGGACTAATTTCGCAAAACGAAAATAATTTTCTTATAAGAGTTTCATGTTATAATTAGGCTATAATCCCACTCACAGCCAGTGGGAAAGTGTTTCAATATACTTAATATTATGTTTATATCTTACCGTCTTTAAAAAATTTTAAAGTAACATTTGATTAGTTCACTAAAGAAAAATTCACTGATATTTATTTCTACAGGATTTATGTTAAAAGCGCTATCAACAAACGACATTGTTGTGGAACTCTTTCGTGAGGGAGAAATGACGTATGTAAGTAAACAAGCAGGAGTAACATGAGTAAGGGTATCATGAATGACAAACATAATTATTACACTTATACTAAATGGATATAATTCCATCCAACAACTACCATCATATGCTATACACCGTTATGACGGATATATATGTAATTTAGATTTTTTGGCGAACAATAACAACCTACATGATTTTCCGCAGACATGCGCAGTGAGGTTAACTTAGTTGCGTACTTCCTTCATCAATATTCATGAAAAGGCATCAAATTAACACTAATTCCTTTGTCATTAATATTACAATGATTTATTTTCTAATACTTTGTGGAGAGCATTTATTTCATACAACTGAACCCTTTTTCTGAATTCACACAATCAAATAAAATCGTGGTTTTGTTTTTTTTTATCGGAGTACCGGTATATCTCATACACTAATTTTAAATAACAATTATTGCGTTTTCATACCGACATGATGGGAATAAAATTAGATTAACAAGTCTGGCAGGACTAACAATATTACAGGCAGAGGTTAATTTCCGTAAACATTTTTAATGGATGATTGAGAACAATGGCTGATTGATCTGATCAATGTCGTTGAACGCTTCATTCGTTATATTGAAATTCAAAGGAGCTAAGTCGTTATGGAGACCAAAGACCATAGTGGCTATAGTGACCTCGCTTTTATTAAGACTCATTCAATCATCATGATGCATGCACTGTGGCAACGCTCTTTGAAAAAATTACGCACTTTGAACAAAATTTTCAAAGTGCGTTAAATTTGGGACCAAATCAACGCACTTTGAAATTTTTTTTCAAAGTGCGTTAAATTTGGGACCAAGTCAACGAACTTTGCAATAAATTTTCAAAGTGCGTTAAGAGTGTACATCAACATTTTTTAATATCAAGACACTTAACGCACTTTGAAAAAAATGTATAAATCACAAAATATGAGCCTCGTTCTTAACTGATTTCGTTTTATTCAGATTAAGTGTTTATATTTCTTGACATATTTCTAAACACTGTTTAATATGGTCTAGCATCATTGGGAATAGGAAAGGAACAACCAAAGATACAGTACAATTTCCAATAAAATATTTATATTCATTATTTGAAGAATGCATCCGCATCATCTTTTCTACCCAAACATCATATCAATTCCATAAACTTATATATTTGCAGGCTTTTAAGCAGAAATCCCTTTCTCAAATTCAAACCAAATAAATTATTTCGATATATAAAGTAAGATAATTACATGTACAGTCGTTAATTAAAACATATCAACTCAAAAAAGCATTTGAGCCTGCACTTTTTTGCATTAATTTTCAAAAAATACTAGTATTGTATTCGATATACTTTGTCATTATATTTGTTCATAAGCCTATAAACGCCGTGTATAGGTCAGCTATTGTGTTCCCCAAAATTAATCATTTTTTTCTTTAGAGAGTAAATATTCACAAAGTAAAAAGATAAATTATTTGGAAAGACGGCCTGACGACTAATTGGACTAATTGGTGCAGTTCATGTGATATTTTGATATTCATATCTCAATTAACTTTTGAACTATTTTTCTTCATGTGTAAATTATTACATTAAATGATCTTATCGACAAGCCTGTTCGTTGCAAAATTGCTATTTAGGAAAGCTAAAAATCTCATGGGTTCTCTTTTCAATGTCTTATCGAGCAAAAGTAGGTTAAAACATTTAACTATTATATTATATTATATTTGAGGGTCTTAACAACTTCGACTAGACCTTGCCCAATTTTTTTTCAAAGTGCGTTAATATCAACCATATCAACGCACTTTGAAAAAAAAATTTTTTTTTCAAAGTGCGTTGACTTGGTCCCAAATTTAACGCACTTCGAAAATGTTTTCAAAGTGCGCTGTAACAATGCACTTTCACTTTAGTCCATGCGTGAATGGCCAGGCGTGAATTCGAGATCCATGTTCTGCAGCACGCACAAATACATCGAGCAGTCTAGACATGTTGATTAAAGATCTCTCGCGATGTTTTGTCTCAAATATGGTTATTTTCTCTATGCATTAATTCCTGCTGTGGAAAAGAGCGGACAAACTTCTCTACGATATATAATCTTTAAAATAATACACGACATTACTGTTTACACTATCTCCTATTCGTGTAAACAGCGTCCAATCATTATAATTCAGTATTGTTTGCCATTTCTCGCCATCTGGAAAAGTCATTTCACACCAAGAAATGCTTTGTACTTATTTCAAGCAGAAAGAATGAGCATCATTTGATCACTTGATTACTTATCACGTGCGATTGAAAGCTAAAAAACTTACATTGCAATTGTGTGATACAAAGAGGTTCTCTATCAAATAAGCTGTAGTTTTGTCATTTTTGGTTTATAGTCATCACTTTTATTTTTGCAAAATAGAATTTTTTAAACAATGTAATTTCATTTTTTTTTTTTTGGCATTCTGTCCAAAACTATGGTGTGAAACAACTTTTCCAGGCGATGAGCAATGACGTCTTGTAAGATTTTCTAGATTTTTCTATGGAAAATATGGTACTAAAGTTACCCGCACTGCTTGAAATTTCCTCTGAAAAGTTAAAATTAACGGAAGGGTTGAACCCCACATATTTTGAAGTTGGATACCTTGGGCGAGTACGGTCATTAACTAGAGTTTAACCACGGTAGTAAGGAAAAATTATGGTGCGCATGTCTGTGTTCGAACGCACATTGGTCGATGTTTGGTTAAAAAAAATGAGAAAGATGTTAATTGTTACACATAATTTTATTGTTCATGAAAAAGGAAGGACAATACCTTGTTAACACATTAAATCATATGTGTGCGCGCTAAACTTTAACAGTTTGCATGTTGTGCTGATTAAAAAAAGCAAAAATTTGGAGGTTTCGCTTTCCGCCGCCATCTTTAAACTACCTGACCAGAGTCAGACCAGAGTCTCTCCATTGGTTGGACAACGGTGTCATTTTAGTCGGACTACAGTGAGTTCGATCTCATTTTAGTCGAACTACGGCGACCGTAGTTTGTGATCGAACTCACTCCTTATTTTAGTATAATTATACACTACGCATGCGCAGAGCTTAAGTAAAAAAGGGTAATTACCTTCCTTGGAAGACGGTATAAAGAGTTGAAATAATTTACAGTCTCTGGGTTATGCACTTCCTCTCCTTTGTGATTGGTAGAAAATACATGATGTGAAAATTTACATTTATTTCATTGGTTGAAATACTCTTCGGCGCAAGGGAGATAATTTTTTGATTATCTTTTTTACGTACGACTTAACAATTCTCGTAGATTTCAAATCTTAAAAAGTGAGAAAACGAAAAAATAATAAAAATTGCTATGAATGAAATTCAGGTTTTAATTTTTCAGTACAACTAGTTGAAAGCAATAATCTATAACTTTTATTGAAATAATTTGTTCTTTTCTTTTTGTTTTGTTTATGCAAATACAAAAAATGTGAAAATTTGATACGGTATGGCTAATATCTGTAAACAAGTTTGCATATTAGATACGGTAAAACTAATATCAGTAAAACGCTTAAAAGGCACACATAAAACGTTCCACACGCCATGGCATGTAGAGGAAGGCACCATTTATATAAAAAAGAATTAAATTTTCTTTGATAACTTATTGCTGTTAAGAGTTTGCTCTAAAGACGGTAAGCTTTTTTAAAAAAAGCTAAACTTGTATGTATTACAGTCAGTTTGACAACTAGTTATGTTCATTCGAATTCAGCGGCAGACTTGTAAATTGCTATACCTACTTCGAAAATCACGTAAACTGCTAATCAATTTAACAGGACTGCAAATGAACACATCGATCACGTGACACAACTTGAGTGACGTATATACCCTGCCGCGACCTCGACTGTAGCGAAATGATCTTGAAACCTAATTCAGGATTATTAAATAGCAAACAAAATTAACCAAGCCCTGAAATCTTTGATGAAAGCATTATTCTTGAACTTTTGCTTTTTGGTATAATGGCTTTGATGTACTTCATATCTTTACAAAGAGCCCGCCTTCCGAGAAATCCACTAGATTTTGGACAAGAGAAAGAAAGTTACATGTAATTAAGGTACGCCTAAGATAGGTATACCACAGTATTTCAAATAACACTCTTTTTCAGTTGAATTGGTGGTGGGGTACAGGCCAATTGATTGTTACTGAACAAGTTATGATTGACCTGAAAAGAGTACGATAGTGATAAATCAAATTTCCCATTAGAGTGTATATTATCTGTAGCGAGATCAAAAGATCAATGTCGCGGGATGAAAAACTAACTTCATATAGTTTGGGGGAGGGGGTTGAGAGTTCCAAAAATTTATGTCATCCGACGTCGATTATTTCACGTAAATAAATAAAGTGAATATTTTGCAGGGAAATGGCAATAAAAATGATTCTATAAATAAATGAATTAAAAAATATTTTAATACCTTATTTATAGTGTATAAATACCTGATTATCCAATTGTCATCACATTCAATTTGAATGGGGGGGGGGGGTTGGCTTGATGAAAACTAAGTGAAATTAGTTGTTTGTCGGACATTGAACCCATTAAATCTGGACATCTGGTAAACGGTGTTATATCTGTCGCAAAAATCGACTGATATCGAAAAGAAAACGCATTTATTGATATCACTTCTGATTATCTGTCTTAGATGCAGCATTACACTATCGAGGCATTTCTACATGCATCAATAGAAAAAGATAAAGATAAAACATTACTAGGCTATAAACCAACATCAAAATCTATAATATTTTATTTTAAATTAATTATTGATAATAATATAATAACAAATGATAATAATAAAAATGATATCAGAAATTTAAATAATAATCATGATTTTGAAAATGTTGTCCGTCGTCTGTCTGTCTGCCCGTCTGTCTGTAAACTTTTCACATTTTTGACTTTTGTCTAGAACCATTGGGCCAAATTTAACCAAATTGAAGCCTTGGTACAAAGCATCATTATGGAAAAAGATTTCTAAATTGTTAAAAAAAAAAAAAAGGAGCGAATCTCTTTTCAAAAGGGAGATAATCACAAAAACAGTGAAAATAGGGTGTGTCTTAAAAAAATCTTCTTCACAAAAATCACTTCACGAAAAATGCCAATATTTACACCAAAGCATGTATATTTAGTGAGGATTTTAAACTGTTAAAACCGTGACACCCGGATCACTATAGGAAAAATGTTTAATAATCTTCTTCTCAAGAACTACAATGCTATAATTTGTGAGATTGCTATGCAATCATTTTGAGAGAGTGTAGAATGTTCAAACCGTGACCCCGGACCAATGCAGGGGCCCCAAGTGGGGGTTCAAAAGATAACATAGAAACATATTTGAAAAATGTTAAAAAAATCTTCTTCTCAAAAACTACAATGCTACAATTTGTGAGATTACTATGGAAGCATCGTGAGATAGTTTAGATTTTAAATTGCTCAAACTGTGACCCCAAGGCCAATCCTGGAGCCCAAAAGGGGTTCAAAGTTTAACATAGAAATTTATAGGGAAGATGTTTAAATATCTTCTGCTCAAAAACTGCAATGCTACAATTTGTGAGGTTACTATGCAAGCATCCTTAGATAGTGTAGATTCTAAATTGTTAAAACCGTGTCCTCCGAACCAATGAGGGGCCCCAAGAGGGGTTCAAAAAGGTATTAACAAAGAAACATATTTGAAAATGTTTTAAAATCTTCTAATCAAAAACTACAATGCTAATACATGTACATGTATTTGATAGATAACTATGCAAGCATCCTTAGATAGTGTAGATTGTAAGTTTTTCAAGCCGTGATCTCCGGACAAATACTAGTGTCCAAGAAGGGTTCAAAGTTCAACAATAGCCTAGGAAAAAATAATGTTTAAAAATCTTTTCCTGAAGAAATACCATGCTACGTTTAGTGATATTGCTATGTAAGCATCCTCATATCTTCATATTAAGGTCACCGTGACATTCTTTCTCTTTTTATAATTATTTATAGTTCATTTTCTAATTTTGTAAAAATCTTTGGTACGTTGAAGCCAACGATGATAAGATTGGTCAGTTGATGCATCTTAGATCATAGGATATGACGTCCAAAAAAAAGAAGGCTTCCTTTTATATACTTTTTATATATTGCTTTTATGTATTGTCAAATCTTGGATAATGAGAATACATGTATTTGTGAGTTTTACAATATTTTTGAAGAGCTTTATATTAAAAGTAAAATTGAAAAAGATAACAAGAACTATTGTTCAGGTGAGCGATGTGGCCCATGAACCTCTTGTTTTTCTGTTATAATTATTGTTTTGTATAGCATTTTTGCATATCTGCAATTCTTTGTCATGCTTTTCACTATCACCTTTTTAACCGTAATTAATAGCGTAAACAGAAAAAACCGCCAAGTTTTCATTAAAAAAAAAAATGTAGCTACATTCTGTCGTGCAATTTATTAAACATATTCCTTTTTGGCTCTTAAGATGCTATCTTTAGACGTGCCTCTCTTAAATCTTTGAATCCAGTTTTGATCTCTCGATGGCTTCTTAAACTCCCACAAATTAAACATCTAACCCTTGCTAGTGTGGGCGTTCATCTGCCTTAATTGAATTTAAAAGTGTTATTGAGTATTAATTCATCAGATATCCATGTTAGCTAGGTCAAGATGGTTTAATCATTTGTCTGTCATTTGTAATAAGAAAAACATGCTGTAACTTTTATTTTTGGATGTATTCAAGAAATATATGGTCGGTTATAATACATGCAGTCTCCATTGATCCACGGAGGGTGACCTTATGGCGGATCTTATCGCATAAATTTCATTATTGTACTTAGACGAGAAACACTAACATTGCAGTAAAATAGCTTGATTACATAAGACGGCAAGACTTTCAGAGTTTCCGTGGTTATTTATTGGATCAATGTCCATTTGGATTTTTCCAAAAGTAGTCACGATTATCTTAAAAGTGTTTGTTCATTCCCTATTGTAGATATTTTAAAGCCAAATATAACCACTGGTCGATTTGGAGCTAACTTTGTATTTTCCTCCCAATTTTTTAATTCAAATTATTGTACGTCTGTTTAGTTTTTTATGTATTGCTAAATGTACAAGACTACCTCAATTACTGCATAAAACAATCTTGACCTTTTGAGGTACTTAATTGTACATTGACTACCATTACAAGAGCCGTGCTATATACGTGTTCTTCTAAACGTATGGTTTTAAATAACTTGAAATTAACGAAGCTATGTTAAGTTTCAGTAGATTTTCTAAACATCTCTTGTCCGTCCTTCTATTAATTCCTAACATTTTTGAATTATGAACCACTAAATTTCAATCAATTTTGACTAAAAACATCTTTGGTTGAAGGGCCTTCAAATTTCATCGGGATTGGGAGGGTTGGAGGGGGGGGGGGTCCAAGAAAAAATCAAAATGGGCGTGTTTCACAAACCTTCTTCTCAAGTATCATTTTGCCAGGTCGTGTTAAAACTTGCATAAGCTACACCATATTTGCTGTATCCAAAACAATTGTTCAAAACATGATCTTCGGGGTTAAATCAGATTTAAACCCAAATTTGGATTCAATGTTCATCATAAAACTAAAGAGGGAACTACTTTTAAAATATCGTCTGATGAAGAATGCGGAATCTTCAACTTCTTTAAAAGGTTCTTGTAGAAGCAATCATAGAAAAGTAATTTTAAGTTTGTACCATCTACCCTGGGGTTGGGAGAAGGGGTTATGTGTTGATGGTTCCAATTATGCAAAAAAAAAAAAAAGGAAAAGGAAGAAGAAGAAGAAAATATCACTTTCAGTTTCAATAAAATTCCTGAGGGTCGTGGAGATATAAGAAAAAGTACTTGGATGCAAAAAAGTTAGACGCTTGCTAGTTCTAAATGTTTTTAATAGTCATTTATTTCGTAATAAATGAAGACAAACATGGGTTACCACAATCGGAAAATCACTCGGCCTTTTCCGTCAAGTTAGTTCTCGACTTGAAGGAAAAGGCCAAGTGATGTTCCGATTGTGGTAACCACTGACCAGAGGAAGGAAATCAATTTTACTTCTACACGAAAAAAACCCCATAATTATACATGTTAATAGAAAATACACCAGAAGGAAAGGGAGACTCTTATTCCTGAAATTGATATGGAAGTTAGTCAAACCAAGGTGATCAAATTCATGAAAAGGTTCCAAGTTCGATATAATTACTTTGGGTCAATGAGAGATCACAGTTTGGGGAAGAAGAAAAAAGGAGGGACAAGTTTGATTATAAAACATTTTTGATGAGTATGGGTGTATTCATTTTTTGGAAATAATAAGAAAGATAGTATGAATTTTTCCAATTTTTTTTCAAGCGATTACATGTAAGGATCAGAGAAGGGCCACAGAATTTAACACAGTCCATTAAATAATTAAAAGGCCACGCATACTAAAATGTCTCATCTTATTCTTTTTTCAATTTATATGACTCTATATAAAAATGTTTTGCAAAATACACTAATTGCAATATCTTTTCAATGACTGTTTATTTTGGACAATCTATAGGACGAAGTGATATAATTCATCTTCTATACCTAATACTTAAACTGAACTGACGGCGCATTGAAATGCTCGCTTCGTAGTTAATTAAATACTAGTGTACTAGTATATGATAAGGGTGTTGTCTGCTGTTTTCGGTAGAAAGAATAAGAATTTCATTTTCAATGTTGATTTCTAATGTTAATAAAAAAAATCTTTAAATGTAAATCAATAGACATATTGTGCATACCACATAAAAATGGTTAAGGGCATGAATTTATATATGCATCTATTTGTTGTGTATATTAAATCAACACTGCACGTCTTTTTTTTTTTAATTTATAAATTCTAATGTTTATTACTCCGTTTAACCCATAGGTTTAAAGAAATAAATTAGCTTCTCTTAAATTTCGATGTGTTTTTATTATTTTCGATTGACCCAATTATGAATACATAATTAAGTACTAAAGGAATGCACAAACGTACGCAATTTCGTTTTTCAATTTCAACAAAATTGTGCACATGCATGAAAACTTATAACTTTTAAAGACATAATCAGCTAGCCTATTAAGTATTCTAACAGATGTTTAAATGAATGCTCCCTTGACATTTTCATTATGTTATTTTAGGTTTAAAATTAATATATTTAAAGATGAGAGCTGAAATTAGTTAAAAAAAAAGAAAAGAAAAAGTTTATTGTTTGGGTGTTAATTAGGCT
>WFKH01010211.1:26784460-26800688 GCA_016163765.1 Magallana hongkongensis
TGAATGCATGTATGATCGTATGGGAATGCGGCCGGATGAATGAAAATGTATTAATAAACATGTTTTAATGTATGCACGGCAATTCCAGAGATAGGTATTCGTGATTGTTGGGATAAACACAGTGATCAGTAATTTTACGCATGAACAATTTTATGGTGCATACAATAAAAGAGGGACAATTCAAATAAGTTTTCATTTTTCACATAATTACGAATATATTTACGTACGAGTTAGTTTTTGTGGTAGCGAAAAGAAGAGCACTTCCGGTTTACTCGAGTAAGGACATTTTTCTGATTTTAATAACTTGTAACTTTAGGGAATGTATTATTACATTACGCACATTTTGAAAGAAATATGTTAATTTTACACCATTAAACTAAGCATCGTTCGATTTGTTTTAATGGTCCCTGTGATAACAAAAGGATCAATGTTGAACGGCGTTACTCGATTTGCACTGTAGATAGACTTCCAGTCACGGGTTACGGAAAGTAAAAGTGAAGTAACTTCAAATACTCGCGGTGTATACTTATGATCATGTTATTTTATACAACAGCAATAAACTGATGATCGCCGTTTGTTTGCAGTGGCATTTTTGTTGTAATGCAATTTTTTACCCTTTGAATAGTTCGAAAGTACATTAATATTTGCAAGTTTTTAAAGATGAATGAAATTATTTTATTTACAATGTATTGCTTTCATTATAATACACACAGCATAGATTTAAAGCATCTTTATTTTCTTTTAGAGTTACTATGGTGATCGAATGATAAATGCATCTAGAGTAACCACACAACAGGCAGTGTATCTGACTTATCATGGATGACCAAATAATCAGTGATTCCAAGTCTTTGGTAAATCTTGTGAATTTGCTTAATGATTTGACTTAAATAAATGTATATTGTCATGTAATGCATATTGATATTACCTGCTTAAAATGAAATGTTCAAACCACCAGAGTAGAGTGCAAGTGATAAGCATATTAATTTATTATGAATCAGTAAGTATTTTAAAACTGTTTATGTATTGTCCAGTAACTTAAGTTGAAAAAAAAAATACAAGTACATTTTTAGAAGTGAAGACCAAGAAATGCTCCTATAGATTTATTTTTAAGAACCTTCAAATGCATGCAGTGACAGCCAAAGTAAGAAAAATGAAATTATAGTTATGTATAATTAATCGTTCACAGTATTTATTTTGAACTGGATAGGTTTTTTTCGAAACCGCTATAATGGAAAACTGGTTTGACATATACATACATTTTCTCACTAGCTATTTACTAAATTTGAACAACCGTGTAAAGAAAGTAAATTAATTTTCTCTTAATTCAATGATATTCTTTCGAATTTTGATTAATGTACTTGAGGTCCCATTTCAGTGTGAGAAATTTCTCGAGAACAACTATGAAGTACTTATTTTGGCGGCACACAAAACTCGGGCCTCAAAAACTTTCCTGGAAGGAACTGATAAGGGAAGAAAATTTGCAGAAAGTTTCATCTCCCTTATGAATAAATTCTCCAGCTTCTGTTATGAAGGTATGACATTTACTAATATGTCATCCTATTTTGTAGCTGCAGGTCTGTAGCTCCCGGTCTGAACAAAATTTGGATGGATGACCTGGGAGCTACAGTGCCACCCATTGAAAAAATTGTGTATTTATTGCACACAAAAACTGCTGCTACTTATATTGTAGAAAGAATCTACATTCTTGTAACTATGAATAGACCAACAAGAAGTAATTGGGAATTTTTTCATTCCAAATAATTTTTTTTTTATAGTGCAGTGAAATTCTTTTAAAATCCATCTGCATTAATTTTACACTATGCATAGAATTTTAGTGTTTTTTACTCTATTTGTGGTATAGAATATTTGCATTAATAATTTTTTAAGGGTATTCATGCTGATTAAATTTTCAGGGACTTCCAAGTTAAGTAAGGAGGAACATATGTATGCCTCACAAACATCCTTAAGGAATGGGGTCACCGAAGTCAGTAGAGCCATTAAGATTAAAGAAGAAATTGAAGGTAAAACATGTACAGTCAAACTTCGTTATCTCGAATTAGATTCTTGGACTGTTTAAAAACTTCGAGATATCTGAGTATTCAAGATATCGAGGGTAAAATACTTAAAAATAAGTGGTTGGGATTTACAAATCACTTCGACATATCCATTGTATTCGAGATATCAGTGTTCGAGATATCGAAGTTCAACTGTACTTCATTCATAATGATATATGAATTGATAAATATCTGTATTTACGATGGCAGAATCTCACAGCCAATGTTGCATTCATTAATTGACCTTAGACCAACCCTCGATAATTTATTTTCTTGATTTTTTAACATCAATTTTTATACATGTACTACTACCAGTGAAAAAGCAAAATTTGTCCATTTATGGAAGTAAAATTATGAAAATTACATTAGCTTTCATGTCATAAATCATAAAAGTATGATGGAGCCAAGTGAACAGGGCATGAATCATTCATGAAATTGAGAAAAATTTTCGGATTAAAATCGGTAAGCATATATGAGACTGGCTTTAGGTTTTAAAGTCAGAATGTAAAGAAACAATCTGAAAGCTACCATTCTGAGGGATGAATATGAGATTTATAACATTGAATTTCATTGCTTATGACAAACATTCGACATCACAAACAGTAATTCTTTTATCATATGTAAAGAAAATGACAAAATGAGACCAAATTAGGAAAAATCACTTTTTTGGCATTTTCATTTTATAGAATAGGCAAGATACTTTCAGGGAGAAAATACTTTAATTTCTAGTATTATAATGTTCACAAAATGGAAGGCAAGCCAAGAAATGTTCACTAAAATTTCCATTATCAAATAACAATTTTTAACTACCTGGTGTAAAATTTGGCGTTTTGTTTGCTCAAATTAAAGGTTCTACAATAATTGTAGATGATTTTTTGTGTATAATAATGTTGCAAGAAAGAAGCTTATATCCAATGGAATTTAGAGATCATGCAAAATTATAGTGAGCTTTTACAAAACTAAATTAGTCAGAATAAGCATCCGTCTGAAAAAAAACCTACAAGAAGTATGTATAAAGTACCAGTTCATGTATATGGTAAAACATAGAAATATACAAAACAACCTGTAATGTAGATCATGGAATCCATTTCAGATCCCCCTGAAGATCCAGAGCCCCAAGTAGTGTTTGGCAGACATGGCCGTAAAATCAAAGTCCCGAAATGGAAAGAGGATTACTACTACCCAACAGCTCCAACAAAAAGGGCACACAACTCTGATCAGGAGAAAACCATTCCAGCTAAAAAATGTGAGATGATGTCCTTTGAAAAGTTTGGATGGAAAAATGTTATTTGCTATTTGTTTGTTTGTTTTCTGATGTTGGACAAACTAAATATCACTGAGACTGTTATTTGAATTACAGGGAAGATGCTTTTTTCATAGAAATGTTACAAGTTATTTAAAATAATAACTGATGTGATTTCCTCTTTAAGGGATGAATAGTCAATTAAACTATATGTAAAGAGAAAAAATAGTTTATTAAAGAAAGAGATTTAAAAAAAATGTAAACTAAGGCTGATAAGGCCTTAAAGGTGAGAGAGATACCTAATTAAAATAAGGAATTTATTGTAAGAAGACATTTCAGTACTCCAAGACTTACATACTCAAATATTGAACAGAACTAAATGTTCTTTTCTGAGACTATAGTTACATTCAATATGACCAGTTAAAGTACATTCACATATAGATTATGATTAGCTGTATAGCTACATGTATAACGTGTTATTGTTTCAAGAAGAGCTACAAAATTTTATGATATCATTTGAATATATTTTGTAGGTGTTAAATCAAAGGACTTTGACTCCAGAAAAGAAAATGCTCCAAAAGTGGCCACAGTGAAAAGTAGAAAACACAAGTCAAACAATCACAAACACCCAGGAAAGCCTGCAGAAAAACCTAAGGGAGATAAATCAATTCCAGATGAACAGGAAAATCAGACCCCAGAGGCCAGCAAGCCAGTGTTGATTACTGCCTACACCTGCTGTGTTTGTAGTGAAATTTTCAGCTGTCAAGAGGACATGGATAAGCATGAAAAGATTCACAAAATGTCTTGCCAGTTGTGTCCAGAGGTATTTGTAAAGGCAGAGGATATCTTCTTTCATTTGAATAAATTTCACAGCGAAAACTTCTGCTTCTGGTGCAACTTGTTCAAAGATGAGTCAGCTGAAATGAAGAAACATAAATCTGGTTGTCCACCAGAGGGAGACTCTAAAAGGAAGTGCCATTTTTGCTCCACTGTCTGCAACTTGGGTAACCAGTTTGAGGATCATGTCATCAATTGTCACGGATTGAAAGACCAATGGTGCTCCCATTGTGGCAAATGTTTTTCCTCCCTGCTTGCTCTGCATGACCACCAGAAGGAGCACAAATCATCGAAAGAAAACCAGTGTGAAGAATGCAGAAAAGACTTTGGAACAGCACAAGATTTGATTGATCATGTGATAAAAGAACATATTAGTGTTGGGACTGATACTAAAAAGTCATCTGCTGCAGTTGAAAGATCCTCAGTTCAAAATATCAATAGACAGCAAGAAAATGGTCATGATGAAAATGATGAAACTGTATGTAGAAACATGTCAACAGATACTAATGGGAAAAAAGAGCAAACTGGTGTAGTGTCTGATGATGAGAAATGTGATGATGATGATAATGAGGATAATGATGATTATGATGATGGTGATGATGATGATTATATCAAAGAGGAAGAAGATAGTGATTCAGATTTTACAGAAGCAACAAATACAACCAGAGTCTCAAACAGAAAGAAGTCAACAAAACCTGCTAAAAATTCAAGAAAAAGGCTCTTAAGCTCAATATTGTTCAAAAACTCAAAGCTAAGCAGGAAGAGGAGACACAGAGAGGTTAAAGAGAAAGTGAACTTGTCAATCACGTGCAGACTATGCAACTTAACATTTGCAAATAAGTACACAGAACTTAGACACCTGATGGAAAGCCATAAAGACAACTTCTGTCTTTGGTGTGATGTCACTTTTGAAAATAATACAGAATTAGAAGCACACAACAGAATTTGCACAGAGGATACTCAATTCACAAGGAAAAGATGTCATGTGTGTCCCAAAAAGTTATTGAACAAGGAGAGATTTGAGAGTCATTTCACTGTAGTTCACGGACAGGAGCACCGCTGTGAGCAATGCAGTAGTCTTTTCGCTTCGAGTTACCTGTTGTTGCGTCACAAAAGAAATCATGGTCCAGACGAGGAGCATCCATGTCCTAAGTGTGTGAAGGTGTTCAATAGGAAGAAAAACATGGAGAAACACCTGCGAGAGGTGCACAGTGTGAAGAGGCCAAAAATTGTGAAAGAGGTTTTCCCATGTGAATGTCAGGTCTGTCAGTCTGGGTTCCACTCTAGAACTGAGCTCGCTGAGCACATTAAAGTTTCACATATGAATGAAATCAATGAGAAAATCGTCGACAATCCCAGATTCACTATCAACTTCCACGAGAATTACTTCTTGTGCAAGAAATGTGGCAAGAACTTTCCCAATGAAGACGAACAGGCCATCCACTTAGCAAGCCATCTTGGGGTTCTTAATAAAGACACATCATTCGTTTGTGATGTATGTGGAGACATCTTTATGAAGAAAAGCTTATTCAATGCACATAGGGCGAGGCATTCGAATACCAAACTATTTCCTTGTACCAAATGTGACAAGAAGTTCCATGTACGCTCCGCTCTTCATTCCCACCTTCAGACACACAGAACTCACAAAGACTTTGTGTGTGATATCTGTGGGAGCGCATTTAAAAGCAAACCGAGTCTTAGAATGCATACAAAGAGGCATAACATGGATCGGTGTCATGTGTGCAAGTATTGCAATCAAACCTTCCGATGCTATGACGGTCTGAAATATCACTGGGTGGTGTACCATCCCGAGGAAGTTAAGAAAAGAAAGCTGACAGTTTTTCCGTGTACATATTGCGAAAAGGTTCTGGCCACCAAAACTCAGCTTGATAGGCACATGGCCAAACATGGCGTCAACAAAATCCACAGTTGTGACATCTGCTTCAACAGATACTGTACGGTGGCGCAATTAAATGCTCACGTTAAAAACACCCACTCTCGCCAGGACAACATATTCTGCCATGCTTGTGATCTCTACTTTCACATTCCGTCCAAAATGCTCCGACACATGAAGACACACAAACACTACGAAAACTGTTCCAAGAGGGGAATAGATCGCGGCCTCTTCTACGAGATGCTAGCAAAAATTGAAAAGGACATGGTTGATTCGGTCGAACTCACGCAGTACAGAGCTGCCAAGAGCAGTACAAAATACCGAGCGCTGTATAAGTCCATTGGAAGGGAAGGGGCGGACCCGGAAGTAGACGCACAGAATGAACTAGCGGGATTGTTACCCAGCGGCGAACCCACGGAGACAGTGACGCTGGACCTCTCCAATGTTCAGTACATCTCACAATTGCCTAAAGAAGTTCTACAAGAGGTGGAGATATCTGATCATAACTTGAAGCCGAATACGGAAGTGTTTGTTGTGTATGATCAGGGGACCGGAAGTGACGACGTCAGGAACTTGGGCCTTGACGCCCAGGCCGTAGAGACGCTGCAGTCTATCCTTAGTCTTAGTAACCAACAGTGAAATCAATTCGAGGGGGGTGGGGATTAGGTTTGCAAACTTTTTTCAGTTTTTCAAATGTCAATTCAGCATTTAAAATTTGCTTTAACACAAACTTTAAAACAATAAAATCATAAAAATCTTTGTATATTTTTATATTTCTGTTGTAATTCTTTTTTCTCATCTCCATTCAGTCTTAATGAGCGGTTTGTTTTGCATATCGTTATAATTTCAATTTAACAATTCAATGTTATTCACAAATACATATACTCATGTGTATGCCAACTAATACATGTATATATATAATATTAATAAAAAATAAGGAAACCGAACACGTGTTCTTCCGTTTTGATAAAGATTTATTGAAACCAAACACAGAGAGTATAGTTTACCAATCTCCGAGAAAAAAACAAACAGTTTGCAACGGACGATAATTCTCTACATGTATTGTGAAAGGTTAAAGACAACGTCAAGAGTGGTCTCTCTTTTTACAATAAGATACGTGTACTTGACATTTTGTTTTTCTTCGATCATGAGAGTTCAATTTCAAAGAAGGCAAATACTTATCTAGTGTTATTTTGTTATACATTGTATCCTCCAGATAACTTTTGTACCTCATTTGGTTATTGTACATGTGTGCATGGATACAATTGAACTCTCCTATACGTGTTGTTAGGAGTACAGTCATGTCAATGCATGTACCGCAGTCATCATCTACGTAGTATAAAATGTGTTATTTATAACTTTTGTCCCAAGTGCAATCTTTTTGCATTCGTCCATGATTAATATCAACTTATATGAAAAAAAAACCCCTTTAAAATCATCCTTATACTAGTATATTTGTAGTAAAGGTACTAATATTAAGGTAAATTTCAGCTACCGGTCAAAAAAAGTCTTTTATCCACATTTTCACACAGGGAGCTACAGACCTGCAGCTATAATGGATATTGGTGAAACTTGCATCTGTTCCAAAAGATTGGATTTTTCAATCAATTAATTAAAACGGTAGAGTTATTGCCTGGTCAACTTACATTTAGACTGACTTACAGTTAAGGTTCCTCATCACCTTGCGACTTTATAGAAGTAAAGAAAGTGGGCGCTTAAGATGTAGATTCGGCAGGAATCTGGGCGCACAAGGAGAGTAGAAATTTCATCAATTAATTTTGCACATTTTCCGAATTATAACCATTATTTGGTTTCTGCTGGACGTGGAATGGGTAGAAAAATGTTTGTAATGCAAAAGGTTTTATCATAATATGGGTCTAAATATAGCAACACGATGCAATTCATAAAAAAACATACTTATTTACAGCTGTTTTTAAATGATTTTATTGTCTCTGGGTCTTCTCTCCACAAATTTGAAACGTGCAAAGATGACATATTTCAACATTAAAGATGTCGCTTTTTAAAAAAAGATGGAGAGATGACCCAGAGATGACTAATTATGTACTTTTTCAAAATATTTTGGGAGGATAAAAAACAAAGTCCATGGATATGACAATGTTGTTTCAAACAATACTTTATACCGCATATTGTGAAGTCACGCATGGCTCAATGGTTTCGTCCTGGATTAGTGAATACATACATGTACATGCGGTGTTTGGGGTTCAAATCCTACCGGTGACTCCTTTTTCATTTTATTTTTTTAACTTTTTTGTTTTTAAATGTATGTTGATATAACATTATGTTGAATTATAGAATACCGGTATATTTTAATTTGTAGTTATTGATTTCTGCCGTATGAACACTATTTTCTGTTCTTATTACTAGTTTATTAAGATATACGATATAAATGAATTAAAATATGTATGCATTAACATTTCCAATATAACTAGTTATCGGTTTACCCTCTCATTGCCATTTTTAGAAAGCTTGTGAGTTTTTTTAATAGCCGAAATAGACATGTACTTCAACTCTCAACATAATATAGTTTGAGTAATTAATTTTTGTTCAAATCTGTACATAGCCTTTCTAGGTTATAGACATTTAAATCACTATTGATTCGTGTCGATGATTCTTGCAAACTTATAATCTTGTGCGCCCAATTTCTTACAAATGTGTGGCATTGTGATATAGGAATAAGATTATTTTTTGGCACATCACCATTAAATTGATCAAAATTGTTAGCTTGATTGTGGTTTCTAGTACTTTCCTGACTTATGATTCGTGAAGTTTTGTTGTTTGGACAATTATTATACATATATCCTAATATAAACATATTATTTGAACTCTCTACCCCTCCTGCAATAAGTTATTTTATCATCAAGAAGCATAAATCTGTTTTAAAATAATATTCCTATAAACCAGATTCTCTTGTTGTACGAAAATATGTTATATTGGACCAATCCGCACTGTAAATTTTGAGTTTACAATGTCTCAGTAGTACTTGCAAGAAAGTAATTCAAAGTCAATTTTTCCATGTGAATTTGTGCAGACAACTGTGTGATATCATTGTTAGAATTTTTTATTTAAAAATACACATTTGTGTGCTGTAATTCCTCCACAATGGTGCAACAATGCTCACATTTAAAGATTTAACCAAAAAATAAAAAATAAAGTTAGACATAGGTAGGCCCGAAATGTTTGTGTATATTTACATGTACGTTAATCTCACAAATTATGAAAAACAAGTAAAATTACTTTAAAAGTCAAACGGCACCTCAAGAATGCTCGAGATATCTTTTCCGGAGCGAACAGTCAAAGACGAGTTGATCAAGTCAGGATTGTACAGTCCAAATACGGGCCACAATGGTTTATTCAAGTCTATGTTTTTGAATCGCAGAATAAACCGTCTGTTCTTGGCGTCAACAACGACCCACTGACGTTGACGCGCATCCAGCAGGAACCCGTATGTAGTCTTGAAAGAGGTTCCTGGAGGAGAATTTTCGGTGATAGGAGAATGGTAAAATCGCTGACCGTTATTCCAACCTTGCAAACAAATCGTTTGGCAGATGTGACATTTTCTTGCGCAGACGACGTAAGAAAACGGATGGTTGTCGATCGTATAATGCTTGTCTACATCCGACTTCCGACAGAGGCCTATCTCGAAAACGAGGTCCTGTCGCAGGGAGCGTTTGATGAAGAAGCTGACGTTGACTTCAAAATAATATCTTCCAGTCCGCCCCAGGGACCGGCTGCCGATGGTTCCCCGAAAGTTCTGAAAAGCCTGGGACAAATTTCGCGGAGTGCGGTGACGGCTTTTCTGGTTATTCATGGTTTTCAAATTTTCCAGAACTTCGTTTTGTGGATGGGCTGCCAAGGGATCAAGATTGAGATCAGGACCTACGGATAACAAAATCAAATCATTGATATGATCTTCATTAGTTTCAGTTTAATCGCATTTCACTTTTGTGTGTTTGTAAATAATCAATTTCAAAAATTGATTCATGTGCATATTTTCTATTTTGCAGCTTCTTCCTAGGAAGAGTGCATGCACATGAAATAACTTACATATGATTTCCCCAACGGTTTTAAACTCACTGGAAGCCAAAGGTTTGCCTCTAGAGGTTGCAAGAGCTTGAAGGTTTAGTTTTTCAACTTATAAAAAATTAAACATTAAGAATATGTACCTGTAATATCATACCTATAAAAACAAGGAAAATTCCAAACTTTCACAGAAAAACAGATATTTACTTTCATTCGCACCATATTTAATTTCTTGACTGTCGCAGTCTATAGCGTCTTTTGCTTCTTTCTTCTCGGTGGCGGCTACAATAGAAATGAAGTTTTAAATATTGAATATTTTTCTAGTTCAATGCATTTAGATTTAAAAGATTTTCAGAGCATGGATTCTGTAATAAATTACTGAGATAGGCTAAGCTGCTATCGGATCCCATTTCGTCAATGCGTTTAGCTTTGAACACGTATCCCTCTGGTTCCAAAAGCATCCCCATTATTTTGACTAGAGCTCTATATTCTCCGGGTTTCGGCGCTGTAAACACCACCTTGTAGCAGCCCTGTGACCGAGTCTTATCCAGAACCACAGCCTGGCTCCTCTGGTTCTTGCTGTTGAGTATCTCTACTTTGATGTCCAATTCAGCCTCGGACAATGGACGGCTGTGGTTATCGTTCATGGTGATCAGCAATGGAGACTGTTCCTTTCCTACCACGATGTCATGAACCTGCACACGAGTGTTTGGATGGAACGCCGAGGACGTGGCGGCACTTACGCCACCCATTCTTTGACTGAAGTTACCGAAGTCGTCTCCCATGTTCGTAGCCTGAAATTTTATGTCTGCAGATGCGTGTGGTGAAAACAAGTCGACGGGTTGATTCTTGAGTTGGGCCATTCGATTGAGAACCTGGTCCTTCATAACCAATAACTCAGCTGCATTGCTATACTGTAAAAGGTCGTCGGTGAATTTGCAGGCTTGTTCTAGTTGTCCTTTTTGTTTTGTTAAATGATCGAGTCGGCCTTCAAGATCCTTCTTCTTTTCCTGGGACACAGAGGCTAGTTTCTCTTTCAACTCTTCTTTTCTTTTCTCAAGAATTTTGATACATGCGCTGAACTGAGCTTCTATCTCTTCATCCACCGCGCTCTCTTTCAAATAGAGGTTTTGTATGTCGTTTTCTATGTGTTCTATCGCTTCATCAGAAGACGTCTTCCTGTGTTTGATATCGAGCAGTTGTCCCTCTACAAGGCGCTTGTTCTCGACGTAAACATCGTTGATATCTCTAACCTCATGTCCGCCATTTTGTTGATGGTTCCTTACCACGCAGACGCTACAGACCGGCCTAGCGCAGCCTTTTGACGTGCAGTAGAAAGAGAAAGGTTGACCTTCGTGACCTTCTACAGCGCATGTCTGCTTGTTATGGAAATCCTCTAATGGAGAATTCTTCAGTTTCTCTGAAGATACCAGCTGATGTCGCCGCGTTAACTTTGTTCTTTGGTGAGCATCGGTGCATTTCTCGCACAGAAACTCGTCGCATTCTTTACATCGAGATGTCGCGAGCTCCTCAGTAGAGGAGGTTCTGCATTCGTCACAAAGGTATTTCTCGTTCTTCTTCTGAATCCTGTAGCAATCTACGATGTGTTTTCGCGCGCTGTCGACAGGAAACCCACTTAAGTCGTTGTTAGATGCTTCGAACTTTTCTCGGCACTCCGGACACTGAACTTCGTCCTTACTGATCCGAGATTTCAAACACTGCGTGCAGCACGTGTGAAGACACGGAAGGACGTGCGGTGCGTGCAAATCCCCGTCGAAATATTCCTTGCAGTCTATGCACGTCAGAAACTGTTCCATCGTGTTGGAAGCCATTAATTAATTGATGATAAATTATTTAGAAATATGTAACTTTGGTATCTTTTGTTCACTGGAAATTCCCCTCTCCTTTTTGACTTTCTGTTAAATATAAAGTTCTATATAATATTAATCTCATGAATATATTTACACACCGCATCTTTTTTAACATATATGTAATTATAACTAAAGGTTAAACAATTTATTTTAAACTTACTGCATAAAATGCATAACATGAAAATTTGAATCATAGTATTCATGATGTGATAATGTTAATTTATTTATCATATATATCATTGCAAAATTAAAACTTGAAATTAACTAATTAATTTGCGGTTTTTTAAATATGAAAATTACATAGAGAAAAATATTAGGACTAAGTCATGAACAGTACTTTTTACTTGTATCTAATTCATATATAAAATGTAATTTAAACTACCATTTCTTAACTTTAAACATCAAATTTCAAAAGATTTTTAGAAATAAATTTATAACAGAGAAATCAGTAAAACTTACCTTCCTTTAGAGATCTGCAAGTTGTTTAATGCGAAGCCAACCATATAACTGATTTAAACCAGAGATTCTATTGTTTGGGGTTTTTTAAAGTAAAGTACATTAAAGTGTAATTGTGCAATATTTGCCCATTGTCAAAGAACGTCAGTGCGTCCCTTGTTTCTTAATGAACGAACCATTAGGAACGTCTTTTTGAATACGTCGTGAGATATTTAAGAGAAAAGGCGATAAGAAACAATGGAATAAGAGTGTTGACATAGTGCCGAGTCGTGGTCTTGTATATTTTATCTGTCAAATCGTCCTTTCATTTCGTATCTCCTTTCGGTAAACAAACAAGAGTTAAGAGTTACCGACACTAAAAACTAGAATGCGCAGATCCAGAAAATTTTTCGGGAAGGGGGTGGGGGGTGGGGGGTCCGAGGAAAAATTGTTTTTGCCGGGATGGGTGACCGAGACATAATTTCGATATTTTTTTTACTATGTAAATTTAATAAATTTTAATTTTTCAATAGGGTCCGGACCCCCCCCCCCCCCCCCCCCCTATATCCGCGCATGGCTAGCATAATGTAAAATTAGAGACGTACAGAGCATGTAAATCAAAGATTGATTACGATTTATGTATAGTATAAGTAGTAATACCTAAGCAATTCTGCCTATTTCGTATTAATTTATCTTATTTCTTCAATCAGTCTTTTTGATTTACATGTTACGGATTCAACCACCCTTGAAGCTGTTTGAAAAACAGAATATATTGACATTCTGTTATTTTCAGCCGTAGTCAATTCTTGTGTCTTTCAAGTTTCGTACTGGTGATATGATTAGAATGTGGACAGTCATGTTTAATTTACAAATCCAAAGACATTAAACACATTGAAATACTATTCCGCAAGTCCTTGTCAAAAAGTTTTATACAAATCGATAGTCGTACAAAAAACGAAGCGATAATGATCGTCTTCTAAAGTTGAAAATCAATATCAGACTTTGTACGGTTATCTTGATGAAGAAATTGAAAAATTTAAGAGTCACTTAACAATTAATAAAAGATCATTATCCTAATTATTTTTCCAATACTGAAGTAGATATATCACCGAGCGAATCTTATGGAAGATTATCTCTCCTCCATCTTGGTTTTACAGTCATGCAAATTGTGATGCAGATCAAGAGTACTTCTTAGTTTTTGAGACCATGAATAGATTTAAGAAAATATATCTGATACGGCTGCTGTAGAAATCTAGGCAATCCAGGAGAGGGAACATTTTGTCATGATTCGTAAACATTTTTTAAAAATCTTTATTTCGTTTTTAGGACTTGTAAATGAATTAAATTAATATTTCATGATTTTTTTGGGAAAATCAGAGTAAATTTATTAAAATTGATAAAAATAAGTTAGAACTTGAATAAACGTTGTCACTAAATACACAAAACACCCCTCTGCTAAATAATATGCACGTTTGAAGATAATTATAAAATGTTCACCAAAAGGCTACAGACCCATTTCTGGCGTTCAATGTACCCACAGTTACTGTGATGGAAGATATCGTGTTGTTATTTTTGTTTTACGTCATTTACTCCGAAAAAGGAACAGTCTCTTTATTTTATCATGTTATTCTTGCAGCAATTACACAAAATCATTGGCCTTCCTATTTGGTTGTACATGTGTCATTGTAAAAACTGTGCTGAAAAGGCGACATTTTCTGCATTGCGCTTTCTCGGAATTGAATATCACGAAAAAAAAGTTTGATGATTTACGCTAATAAAATTTTGATATGCACATTATTCCCCGCGCATATATCATTTACACACCATAGATTTTCAATTAAATCAGCTTTTTGACAGTGTATCCTCAAGAGGTTTCAGCTCTAAATTTAGAGCGTCAGCCTTGGACTTCGAGTTACTTTCTTTGTCACTGATTTTCTTGCTTTTCCTCTTGCAACACTTGTTGGCAATGACGTCGCATCGGACGTTGGTCAAGTCCATCAGACAAATAGAACCCACGATCACGCTTAAGATAACCACGCCCAGCGATCCAATGCTAGTGGCGGAAACCCTGTGATCCGCCACGCTGATTTTGCTACGTCTGTGAGCGGAAGTGTTCTGCTTGTCCACTGTAAGTTCCTTTTTCAGTTTCTCAACTTTCTCTTCTATCGTCAACTCGGAATCGGTAACATTCGTGACAATGGAGCATGGGCATTCACAAAGGATCTTGGAAGTCGTCCCCAAAACGGAAATTTCCTCGGTTGTGACTTCCGTCATTGTTTCTACTGTTGTTGTTGCTTCTGTCGTCTGCTTTGTTGTCGTCTGCTGAGTAGTCGTCTGTTCTGACGTCATAATTTTAACTGGTTCAGTTGTCTCCTGTTGTGTCATTGTTTCTGCACACAAGTCTGTGACAGTTGCCTGATCGTTTGGGGTGTAGGATAAATTAAACGGATATCCTGTGCAAAAATATATGTATACATACACATATATTCATACATTATACTACTGTCTCATAATATTTTTTTCACAATGTATGATATAATATCAGAAATGAAAACATAATTTATTAAATTTGGAAACGTGACTTTTTTCTTTATGCTAGCTTTTACAGCGATAGGATCAAAAATTAAAATGATTCTTTTTCTAAAAAAAAGATAGACAGATGGACGGATATATTAATTATAAACCTTGAGTTCCACAAAAAGTAAATCCACCGTACAATGCCGGAAAGAAGCAGATGTTGTAGGACGGATTCGACGTGTTCTTGTGAGATTTGATGACATGGCAGATGGTAAAACTGTCCAACGTCAGAAATCGCGCTTCGCATGCCGACCCAAGGTTTCCACACAAACCAGTACATTCAAACACATTGCTGGGAAACACGTAGACCGACTCCTCACAGGAAGTGACGCATGGAAGCTCTGTAAAGCATTGAAATACCACTGAAATTGTCAGACCTTGTTATCTCGATGGGACCGAGAAAAAAAAATCACAATATTCGAGATAAAGAGGTTTAAATACATTACAACAATCATTGAGCATGACTTCATTTCAACATCATGTGACATTTGTATTCGAGAATCTCAAAATTCTAATATATTGCATTTTATTGTAGATAAAGGGAAAATATGTCCTGTTGAAAACCGTTTGATTTATATAGCCATATCATAGATTTATATTTGAGAATGATAATGATGCTTCATCAGTGATAATGAAATCTTCATAAGTAATATATATGATAATGATAGTAATTATTTTACGTGTACATGTGTATAGTCATTTTCATAGCAAACACTTGATATCAAGTGAAAAAAAAATCATCGAAAAAATACCCCGAACATATTAGTATGTGACGACATACCATCCATAAGCTTTATACAAATAAAGTAATGCCCATTCTGGCACGGTACTCCGAACCAATTCTTGAGCACAAGGTCAGTGAATGGTCGCCAGTAGGCATCGAACACTACACATGGGTCATCTATGACGTAAGTATCCCGGTTCGGGTCCGCCCACCATTCCGTGTAAGTGACCTGCGAACAGTTGTCATGGTAGAGGTCAGACATGTTGCTGGGGTAGCGGGCATGGATGTCCATCCAGTACCTCACGTCGTGTGGTCTGCGGGGGAGACCCATACTGGGGTCCCTAGGGATGTAAAGTTGATGCATTTAATTGGAGTTTGATACTAACGTACTATATTTACCCATTATTCAAATGCCCCCCCACAGTAAAGTGATATACAAAGGCAATGTATCCACAGTAATTTTAATTAATGCATAACTATGATTGTGGTTAGATTATTATCATAAATATATATATATATATATATACTGTACCTACTGGGAATGTTCTTTTT
>WFKH01010211.1:26810688-26827525 GCA_016163765.1 Magallana hongkongensis
TGGGGTAAATGAACTACGCCAGTCCGTGGATTAATATATGTACTGGATACGTTTATGTCTATGAATGTACATCTATCATTTAATTAACCAAGCTTTTCATGATTGAGCCCATTTAGTGCCGAGTATAGAAGAAAAAAATTGGGTCTGAATGTAAATGATAAATATATATATATCAGTAAGTGATTAATTATGATTAATTACATACATGTATTTTACTTTTGACTTCAATATCAATAACTTTCAGTTATACAAATAAAGAGAAGATATTATAAGCTAGAAGGCTTAATGGTAAAACAAAAATAACCCATTCGATCTTCCTTAACATTTTACATTTTTTAGACATATGTAATATTTATGTTATACAATAAAGTATAATTTTTTTTTTTATAAAGAAAAAAAATCCATATCTATTAGCTTTAAAATTTCACTTTTTTAAAATAAAGTCTAAAAATGGCAACGACCATCCAGCCCTCTTAAATAATTTTTTTTTCTATCTCAAACAAAACAAACTCTCTTTCAGATCAATCAACCGCGGATTTTGGTCAACCGAAGACTTAGTACTCGCATTCATGTACTGCCAACAACCATTGTTGCAATTGTTAATCTTATAATGAACACAGTAATGCTGACACAGATGAATAATTTTTTTTAATTACGGTTTGTTGCTTAGGTTCCCGGAAACCATGAAAGTTCATCAACATCAATAATGGATCTACGTCAGGGAAAGAATCAGATGAAATCAAAATATTGGTGTTGTGATGTATAATAGCCATGGAAATGAAGATCAGTTTTGAACCAAACTCGCCATTATTAATACATTGCATTGTATCATGTATTACTTTTAACCGAAAGATTGGTCACTTGCAAAGAGTACGTAAATAAGATCTATACATGTATGTTCCGATGCATTTGATCTGTTTTAGGACACAAAATATCACATCTTATTTTGCCATTAAATAGTTCAATACTGAAATGACAAAACCCAAAACCCAACAAAAATGAAAAATTGGAATTATCTAGTACTTTAATTTTCATTTCAGTTAAAAAAGATATGCATGACTGCTGCCTTCTGTGCCCACTTGATTTTACTAAAATCAATGCTTTTAATGAACATTTGCCAAAGCATTACAACATCGAGGAAAGCAATTTTTAGTACATTGATTAATACACCGGTGTGTCAGATTTAGTATTTTATTCGCACTAATATGTCGAGCCAACAAATTACGAATGTTGCTAGTATTATTGCCAATTCAACCATAACTGTGAACGTTAATTTCATTTTATATAAAATTTATTACTTTTTTGCATTTAAATCGTGGAATTTTTTCAGTGGTATTACTCTATAAAAACAGAGAGAGAGAGAGAGAGAGAGAGAGAGAGAGAGAGAGAGAGAGAGATGTAATTACAATGAATCATTGCAATTGAGTGCTTTATATATATAAGCTATCTGAACATCTCTGATATTTGTCAACACGTAAGAATATAAGCTATGTGAACATCTCTAATATTTGTCAACACGAAAGACAGCCAACCATGGAAAGAAAAATCGATGCAATAAATCATTAATGAGCTACTAGAACCCTAATACATTCCATATATGACTACATGACTACTTATTCTAAATCAAAATCACAGTTGTTCTATATTCAGCATTGAGTCCTCTTTTTCAAACATTTTTATTGCAAATAATTAAATTAAGTGATAACGCTCTCTCTCTCTCTCTCTCTCTCTCTCTCTCTCTCTCTCTCTCTCTCTCTCCTTTGGCCTAAAGGAGGTTAATCAACCTTGAATGCAACAGGGTTTCTAAATAAAGTTCTCAGCATGAAAATTCTATATTTCATCAAAACGGCATTTTATCATTGATTAACGCTGGTCAATAACTAATTGATAAATGGTTTCCTCGGTAATAATTTGATCCGATACTTTATAGGAAGGAAATTAATATTTTTCTAAAAAGATTTTATTTAATGAACTAAACATGATGCCTGGTATGATTGGCGAATGCATGTTAGATGAAATTCGAAAAGTTTCAACAAAAGCTTGCTTGATTTAACTTTTGAATCGGTTGTGGACGTTAAGGTACTAATGGTTTTCAAAACCAAGACATCTTACCATCGTAAGTGAAAGTGGAGTTGTTTACATGTCCTAAGTAAATTAAAAGGTCATAGCCATTTCAAGAAGTTCTATGTATTAGAATATTGGAAACTATTCTAAGAATTCTGCTAAAAAATATTGAGAATTATTCAAATTACATTAATTCTCAACGATAAAGCATTTTATGTTTCCAATATCAAATAATGATTTGCATTTGTGTCTAAGAAAATCAATTTTTAAGTAAATTTTCTCAGTTGGATCTAGGGGTTATTTTTCATCCAGCCGCCTTAAAGACTTCATAACACGCTTGCTTTTTTCCTTTTGCAGTCTGCTAGAGTTTAGATGATAAATTTTAAAGCAAATGCCAAAATATTGTGCTAAGTGTGTTCATTTTTGTTTTCGTATACGGGTGATACGTGAAATTCAGCAATGAGTCGAGATGGAATGAGATACCTTATACATTTGATACATTTTCCCTCACAATAAATATGTTACAGAATTATAAATATTTGCAGTAAATACACACACACATGATCATGTTCTGATGGTATAATTTATACAGAGATAATGAGATTTAACATTTTAGGAAATTTCTATTAATTTAAATTAAATACAATAAAAATCTATCTTAACTTATATATTCCCCAAAAGTAAATTACATGTGCATGAATTCTTATTTTTGCAAAAAATAAAAAAAATTGTAAAGATGTGCCTTGGTATACGGAGAACTAAATTTTTAATTCAGTGTCTCATTAATAAATACTACACTTTATATTTTTGATTGTTTTAAAGTCACACTTGGTTAACGTCATTAAAAATTTAATATACAAAGTCTATCACGAACAAGTCATAGTTTTTAAAATTCGCCTATTGACTGATTTACCACTGAAATATTTCAGATTTTAATTGAATTTAAAAAAAAAAGAAGAAATCTACTAACCTTATTCATGCACTATAGTAGCTATATATTCCGCAACTCCTTGAAGTCAGTTCGGAAATCCACGAATCTTTAGTCCCATATCAGAATAAAATCTTTGAACCGAAACCCCACGCCATATTATATGTTTTAACCAATACAAATCTATTTTTTATGGAGTGCAGAGGCTAAATGCGGAGTTCACTTCGGGAATCATTCCATTACTAACAAAACCAACGCGCTCTAAAGGGCACCTGCTATCGGCATGCTAATTATTTTTCTTTCTATAAATCAGACACCCAAGAGTACGTATTGTTAATTGTCATTAGTTCATTACGGTTTGCTCGATGGCTTAATCTGCAATACTGACAGCTCGAGTTAGACTTTTAGTATGAAGCTGCCCCGGAACGAGCATTGACTTAACGGTGTATTGATAATGCTGCTGGTACATAAAGTTATATTAATTACAACAATTGTTGCAAGAGGTAGTGGTAGGAAATGAGAGGGAAGTAGAATATAGTCTTAATCCTCCCATCAAATCGTAATGGCTTTAATCTTTTAACCATTTAGACATTTTGAATAAGGTCGCTCCAAGTAAACTTGCTAGCTTTGCATGTTTATCCCTAGTACAATTTTATACTATTAATTTAGTTTGAGTATCTTTTATATTGCTTTTCCTGTAAACAGGTGAACATATTCTAAACAAAGAGTTATAGTATGAGTATTTCTATCTTTACATCAGTAGATTTAGCATTCAACTATAATCAATGAGTATATTTCAGAGATAGTTAAAAAAAATGAACTAAATTGACACATGGCTTACTCTATAAGGTAAACTGTAAAGGAGAATTGGATGCTACATCAATGACGTCATTACTATTGCTCTGAACGAAGTCGTACAATGTTCTCACAGCCCTCATGGCTCAGTGGTTAGAGCATTGGTCTCGTAAACCAGGGGTCGTGAGTTCGACTCTCACTGAGGGCATTTGCTTTGTTTTTTAATTCATTCTGTTTCATCGAAACAAAAAACCAAATGTAACATGTAGAAAAGATTTTTGCAGCATGCAGAAAGACCGATGGACAGCAGTATTTTGATATTGTAACAGTTCTAAGAATATTTATATCTTGCTCTTAAATACTAGTAAAATAAAATAAAAAATTTCAATCAAATTTTCAATCAATGTGAAAACTTTAAATGCACAAACATAGGCATTAATTAGTCACGCTTGATATAGCTAGGAATGGCATATTTATTACAAAATCATACACACAAACATACAAGATATACATTGAATATCTAAACTAAGTATAAAAGCAAGCTTTCTTAACAACGTTTTTTTCCTGAATCATTATTTCATATAGATATTATAAATACATGGTCTTAGATTAATATATAATATGCTTTTTAGCCAACAGTCTTTACACGTCAAAAGCTGATTGCTGATCGTGTTTAAAAAAAGTCAACAAAATTATCAATAAATCAATAAAGGATAGTTGGTCGTTGCAAAGCCATGAAATATTTGTGCCTCCAAATGTAGAAGACTGACATGAAGTTTAACTTTTGTTGTATTATGTGATATTTAATCAATGGGCATGAAAATAACGCGAAGACTTTAACCTTGAACAGATGTCAATTGTGACAAGCGAGGCCTTAGTATAAAAAGTTTCAAGATGGTTGATGACCATCGACCACCCAGTTTTCTTTAACACCAGAAGCCAAAGCATATATATATATATTTAGTATATGTGATTACATACATGTATATAATTTTAAAAAATCATAAACTTGATCATGTGTATAAATATTGGATACAATTAAAATTATGGTTTTCTCTTTCAATGTAAAACCGAAAGACAAATAATATAAACATACAAATGACTGTATATTATGATAATAATATAGTAAACTTCGAGAATGGTGGATTTGGACACAAAGCAACTTCGGAATTATTATATATAGTTTCCGTTCGACACAAACAATTTAACTGGTTTATTATGTATGTAAAGCCTTAGTTTGCGCATGCGTTATACTGTGATGAATCTTGGCAAGACTGTCTTTAGATCCTGTAGCGATATTGGCTTTCCTCTGCACAATACATTCATTGTTACTTCTGATTCGTTGAAGCTGTGTAAAAACAATCATTGGAATGAATTTCTCAGAATAATAATATAGTTATGTATATTGAAACTTTTAATTATTGATGTAGAATGAAAAGATGTGAAATATTCTACTTCTATCTATTGATACGGTAATAATTGACAATGAAATTAAAATTAAACTGAAACGAGAGGCTTATGTTTAACATCACTCATCTGAGCAACAATATTCAACTTTTGATCAAAATAACAAACTAGCTAAAATAACATTACTTCATTGAAATATATCACAGGTGATTGAGGAAGGGTGATGTTATTGGTCAAACAAAATTGAAACTTTAAAATCTCAGCTTATATCAATCTAGATTTCACACATTTTATCCTCATCTTCTTCAGAAGAGAATGACTTTCTTATATATTTTTGCATTCAATTTTGAGACCCAAATTTGACAGAGAGACGGAAAAAAACAGACTGACGACGAACTACAAAAAAAAGTTTGTTTACTTCACCTTGTGGTTCATGTGAGCTAAACATACCATTTTACATCTTTATCGATAGGACCCTGCTAACAATCATTAGTCTACGAATGAAATGTTTCCTTAATAAAATAAAGTTTTCTAACTTTGAAATGTTAATATGTGATGTAAGTAACGCTTTTCTCTAAAGATGCGATGAAACATATCAATGAGAACTTTAATTGCTGACTTAGAGAAATTAAGACTCGCTCAAGATCCTGGAGACCGTTTCACAAAAGCGTCGTAAATCGTACATAGTACGTAAGTAGGTAGTGCTTGTCACGAAAGCGACGTAAAATATACATAGAATAGTGAAATGTGGATCTCATCAATAACAGAGAGATTAAAACTCACTCAAGATCCTGCTCGATGAGTAACACAGAGACATCGGTGTTCTCCTCCGAGTCGCAGATGCCCTGGTCGATCAGTCCATGTTTGAGTGCAGTGATAAAGGCCTCATAGTTACTGCCGGTCAGTAATACCCCCAACCTCAGCTTGGAGGAACCACGTCTCCTTCCTAAAACACACAACAAGTTAAAATGAACGGATTGGTAACTATATGTATGATTGGATTAATATATCAAACTATATAAAGAATTTGTGGCATAATTAAACATGATTGTATGTAAAATTGTAAATATTTTATAATTTATAAACTTGAACCCGTACTAAATTTTGTAATTTATCTGCTCAACGCTTGCGTTATAAATAACCGTTTAACTTTCAATTATGTTCACTCTTATATAAAGCTTAAATTTGTTTAGCACTGCTAGTATTCAGCTACAGTTGTATAAATACCAGTACATCTATCATGATGACGATGCTTATGATTATGTAGCAGCATAATAAAAAAATAATACAATACCAGCAAATGACCTCGGATGAGCTGTCGATTCGCATGTATAAGATCCCGGTGTATTCTTACAAGGTAAAAACGGTGGACAATTATTTGGCCCTGCACACTCATCAATGTCCTCTGTGCAGTTATGGCCCTTGTATCCTGATGAACACCTGCAGTAAAAATTGCCGGCATAAGGAATGCACGTAGCTCCATTGAAACATTTCTGGGGATAGCAAGGGTCAGTTTCGGTGCAGTTGTCACCCATCCACCCATCTGCGCATGCGCAAGAATATGTTTGGTTATGGTTTGTGCAGCTTCCGTTGTTTGCACACGGAGTCTGACTACAGAAGTCTTCCATTTGACATTTGTCTCCATACCATCCAGCTTTACAGCTACAGTTATAGGTATTGTTGGAAATTGAACATGATCCGTGGACACATGGGTCGGGGGCACAGAAATCAGTATGGTTACAGTTAGGTCCGGTAAAACCAAAGGAACAGACGCACGTGTAGTTCTGAGATCCGGTCGCATTTAGCGAACACGATCCGTTGTTCTGGCATGGATCGGACTCGCAGTAATCAATGATTTCGCATGCCTTTCCAGCGTAACCCGATGGACAAGCGCAATTGTAGCCATTTAGTTCGTTGCTGCAATTTCCAGCGTGTAAACATGGCTGGCTGTTACAGAAGTCTTTCTGTTCACAATTTGATCCTAAATACCCACTTGAACAATTACATGCATGAGATCCGTTGACGGCCCTGCACGTTCCGTTATTTCCACAAGGGGATGATAGACAGGGATTATGACAACGGAATCCGTCCTCTTCGTTGGTACATCGGTAGCCATTGGTACATGGATTGGAATAACAGTTATCCACCAGATCACACTTTTCGCCTGCCCATTTTGATTCACAGCTACACACCGTTCTAGAAGAATTCGCATCAATAGAACAAATACCATGGACGCATGGATTAGAGTTGCAAGACAGACAATCGAAACCACCCATTTTGTTAATACACTGGTCTCCACTTTTGCAACTGTGTGTGCCATTTGCGCATTCGTCAACATCATCTTCACAAGCTAAACCTGACCAGCTGGAAGAGCACTCGCAAGTAAATTCATTTTTGTCTTGCTTACAGGTGCCGTTGTTCCTACACGGATGATACAAGCAGAAGTTTTCATATTGACACATTTTACCATGGTGTCTGGGATCACAATTGCACCAAAAGTCATTTACTTTGTCTTGGCATGTTGCATTGTGTTCACATGGATTGGAAGCACACTCATCTATGTTCGTTTCACAATGATCGCCGCTATAACCAGCCGTGCAATTACACTGAAAACTCCCTGGTGAGTTTTCACAGTTTCCATTGGCTGAACAATTTTCATGCTTACATTCGTCAATATCAAGCTCACAATTGACCCCTTCCCATCCTGGTAGACAGGAACAGGTGTAGGCACCAATGAGATCGGTACAGTTTCCGTTTTGACATGGACTGCTGGAACATTCGTTGGTTTCATTCTCGCAAAACTTACCCACAAATCCAATCGAACAATTACAAAAGAAATCGTCCACGAGATCCTCACAAGTGGCGTTGTTTTGACACGTGACATTTCGACAGTCATCAATATTCATACTGCAGTTGTCGCCTGTGTAACCTTTTGCGCAGTGACACTCATAGGTGCCGTTCATGTTCACGCAGGTTGAGTTGAACTGGCAAGGGTTGTTCTGACACTCATCAATGTCTTGATCACATGACGGAGAAGTCCATCCCGATTCACAATTACACATGTAACTACCCGGGGTATTGGAACAGTTGCCATGTTTGCAAGTATCGTTCTGGCATTCATCGATGTCCGTATTGCAGTCGAATCCCGTCCATCCTTCAGTACAATGGCATATTACTTCGGACTTGTTCTGGATACACGTACCATTGTTTTTACATGGTGCGTAACTACAGAAATTTGTGTATTGGCATTTGTCACCAAAATAATTTGGAGTACAGTCGCACCGGAAGCCTCCTATTATATTAGTGCAGCTTCCGCCATGCATACATGGTAAGCTAAGACATTCGTCGAAATCACTCTCGCAATTCTTTCCGTAGAACCCACTGGTACAATTACACGTGTAGTCGCCCATTTCGTTGATGCACGTGGCATTGTTTTGACAAATATTTTCTGCACATTCATTTATATCACTGTCGCATATGCTACCATTCCATCCTTTCGGGCATTTGCAGGAAAAGCTGTTGATTTCATCTATGCATGTGGCTTTATTTTTACACGGAGAACTTTTACATTCGTCTATGTCAATTTCGCAATAACGGCCCGAAAATCCTGGTTGGCACTGACAGGTAAAGTCATTAATCCCATCCACACAAGTAGCACCGTTTTGACACCGAGACTTAGCACAATCGTCGATGTTTGTTTCGCAGTTATACCCCGTGATCCCGATGGGGCAAGTACAATTGTAAAAGCCATCGAAATCCATACACGTTCCGTTATTCTTGCAAGGATGAGAATTGCATTCGTTTATCTCCGTTTCGCATTTTTCACCAGTCCATCCCTTTTCGCAGAGGCAGCTGAAGTTACCGGCGGAATTCGAACAGTTTCCCCTCACGCATGGCCTTTGGAGGCATTCGTCAATGTCTTCATCGCATCTTGGACCCGTCCATCCAGTTGAACAGATACACAGGTACCCACCCTGGCGATTTTCACATCGGATATTATGGACACACATGGCGGTGGTGTTACACTCGTCGATGTCGACGGAACAGCGCGGGCCCGTCCAGCCCGACTCACAGAAACACTTGTGTCCAGTCGGGCTGTTCTTGTCTTCTAAACTCACTCCATGTTCACACAGTTTCTGAACAACTGAGCAATTCTCACCAGTCCAACCTAAAAAAAAGTTTCAATTTTTGTCATACACTGAAAAATGAGTTACATGTATATCAGAGGAATAGGAGTTGCTTTTATTACTGACATTTCTAAATATTTTGGACTGATTTAATTAATCTCATTCCTGGATTTCTTTAGAAACACTATACATATAATCATCTGGGAATTTAAATAAATCTGCCCTAGTTATACCTGTAAGGTGCTTACCTAAGTTGCAAATGAGAGTACCGTTGGAATCACAGTATCCGGATCCGTTTTCTGGTGTGAAACATAGCGTGTCGCATTTCTCACCATAATAATGATCGTCACACATGACAGAGCCATTTCTGTCACACATTCCATGCAATGGCGGCTTACAGTATACTGTGCAGTTCTCTCCAAAATAGTTGTCGTTGCATACAATGGTGCCATTTGTGTCGCAATGCATATGTTGCAAACCGGAAGGAACTAAACAATGAGTGCTACATGCAGGCCCGAAAAAATTCGGAGCACAGGATGGGACGCCATTTTTATCGCAGACTAAATGGCCATCAGGAGATGAATTACATTCGTAATAACGGTATGAGATCTTCACTCTGAAAACATATTTTTTTTATTTATAGATTATTTTATTATTTACTAACAGTACTGTATATATACATGTACGTACATGTAGTTGCAGAATAGTTTTGTTTCAATAAAAAAATCCATCATTTTTTCTCTTCAAAGTCACATGAATCGTCAAACATTTCTTTACAAAGTCGAGAATTTTCTTTGACCGCTTTGCTAATTGAACAGTCCCTCACAATTGCCTCCAATTTTTGTTTGGTTGGGGTATTACTGATTACTTAACTTTGCGCCCGTATTTCTGTCCGAGATAATACTAATTACTTTGCCTTGCACCCGTATTTTTGTCCGGTGTATGATCACTGATAACTTTACCTTGCGATCGTATTTTTCTCCGGGGTATTACTGATTACTTTACGTTGCGCCCGTATTTTTGTCCGAACAATTTGTTTTGTCCGGACAATTACTGATTTCTTAACCTTGCACCCGTATTTTTCTTGTCCGGGGTATTATTACTGCTTACTTAACCTTGCGCCCGTATTTTTTTGTCCGGGGAATTATTATTGCTTAACGTACCTTGCGCCCGTATTTTTGTCCGGAATATTACTGATTTCTTTACCTTGCGCCCGTATTTTTGCCTGGGATATTACTGATTACTTTACCTTGCGCCTGAATTTTTGTCCGAGGTATTACTGATTTCTTTACCTTGCGCCCGTATTTTTGTCCGGGGTATTACTGATGATTTCCACCGCCTCCTGGGCACTATCCGTGGTGGCACTGGTGAAATGTTGCTGGGTTTCAAAAATGGTCTCAAAATTGGAACCGATGTCATAGAATTTTACCTGAATATTGTACTGATCCTTTGCCTGTAAAATCACATAGGTTTTTGTTTTTAAATTATCATATGACATATTTTCTTTAGCAATCAACTTACTATATACACCTGTAGAAAGTTTACTCATTTACATTTGCTAGCAATCAAGTTATATGTTCCAACATATAATTTTGTTTTTCGAATGTAAGATTGAAAAATGCCCATAAAAAGATTAAAAATAGACATTGGTACTTGTAATATTGTGGTGCTTAGTTGCCCTGCAATTTTGTCATCTAACATTTGAAAACAAATTTGGGATTGCATATCATTTAAGTACTAAAATATTAAAGATTTATATATAATTACTAACCGCCCATGTTGGAATGCTTAGAATTATCGGGTTGCTCAGATTTCCCACTTTATCGGTAAAATTCATCGCCTGGTTTTGACCGAGGGGGCTGCTGATTGCTTCTCCTACACACGTCTTGTCGGAACTTTTGCTGTATGCAAAGATTGTACATGTTAAATATTTGTCGCCGCCTCATATTTGAGAATGAAAATTAAATGTAGTTTCAAAGTTTTTCCGATCAACATTAATTTACTAACATTTTAATAATGAATAAATTTATATTATTTGTGAAGTGTTAAGATTATTTGTTCATACAACATATACATATAACTATAGAATTTTGTTTTAAACAAGTTTTATGGAATATTCGTTAATTATCAATCGTTTTTACATCAAAATATCTTTTTGACATTGTGACTACATGTTGGGCTGCTATCAAAAGAAAAGTCTTTTTAATAAACACAACTACCGTTGCAAGATTGAGATGTAAATATTGTCGTAGAATACAATCATAACAAACATTAAAATTTCCGCTTTGATATTTCATAAATACAGAAGTGGCTTATAACCTTTAGTAAAACATGCACAATGTGTCCTGCACAGAAGTATGTCAGATTGAGATATATGTTAAGTTCCCTGATAAATAAGTCGTAAATTACGAAACATTTCAATCATATTCAAAAGTTGATCAAAGTTCTGTTGATAAAACATCTTCGCTAGCCAAGGGTCCGATTCGTGAGATGAGCTTAAAAAAAATCAGATCTTGGCTAGCGAAGAATGTAAATCAGTATCTTACAGCACAAACATTTCCATTAATCAACATTTTTGCAAAATTTATGTCTATCTTATCGATTAAATCTTGTCATTTTTTATTAACACAAATACTTACAATAGACAAATACGGACAAACGGAGAACAGGCGACAGGACAAGATGTCGTCATTGGTTGCCGATGGCAACATATGATGTCATGGTTGAGTCCGTGGTTCAGAGTTACAAGATTTTTCGGATTCTCGTAGGATTGTACGGATACAGCAAAATATGTTGTACCGTACGTCAGCTATAATAAAAAGATAGAAAAAATAGTATTTTCTAGATATCGAAACTGCATCCGCACACACACCTTGGTTCGGATTCCCCCACTCTCCCGGCAAAAAATCCTGGAGCGTGAAATAAATCATTCTATCTTTTGCAAATACTAGCGTTTGTTCGAGTGCGAATTTTTTTCAGCAATATTTGTTTTAATAGGTAATTTATTAAATTTTTTTTCATAACATCCCCCCCCTCCACGGATTAGAATTTTTGTAAGATTGGCGAATTGGGTTTTTCTGCTTGATTTTGGGTAAATCTGCCCCCCCCCCCCTTTCCCCATTTCAAAAACGATGCCGCATGCCTGTAAAGGTTATAGTTCAAATTACAAGTACACGTAAAATAACTGCTTTTACAACATTCGCAGTGACTTAGTCTGTCCAAATTAATCTAATTCTAAGAATGGGAATGATTTTTTTACCAACATAATTACATGTATATAATATCACAACAATTTTGTATCATTTTGAATCCCATCAATTTTTCAAATCACATTCTCCCCAAAAATAGTACATTTTTAACATAGTTTCTTGAATTGAATTCACTTTTAACACGACATTCTAATGTGCAAAACATCTTTACTTGTATATGATATTTCCAGTGCAG
Source organism: Magallana hongkongensis (assembly GCA_016163765.1). Taxonomy (NCBI): domain Eukaryota; kingdom Metazoa; phylum Mollusca; class Bivalvia; order Ostreida; family Ostreidae; genus Magallana; species Magallana hongkongensis. The sequence continues at coordinate 26,823,454 of WFKH01010211.1, forward strand.
CGAAAGAAATAAAATGATCGAATAAGCGTGGTTTTTTCGCACTCAAGATATCATAATAATTATAACCTTTTCCAATGATTTTTGATTACTTTGTACATTTTACACATAAATACAAGATGTCAAATATAACCTACATGTCACATGTTTTTCTCTCTCACTTTTTCTCACTTTTGTCCACTTTAGAACAATTTGCAGCACAAAATGTTTTGTAACAATTGATCAATAATTTTTATCGAATGCTACCTTGTTATTTTTGAAAATGACATTATCTTAATTTTTCAATTAGTTAATATATATATGTGATAGTTTAGAAAATTTATTGCTTTTAATTGCGTTTATTAAAGTTTAAAGAAATCATAAATAATGTATCTCAGAAAATTTCTCAGGACATAGTAGAAAACCGCGTAAAATCCGCACAATGTTAAAGAATGATTGATAAATTTCAAGTTGTGATATATTTTTTTTAAAACCATGTAAAAATGGCAACCTGTGGAGGAGAGTTATGATTTTATATTCTATAAAGTATAGAAAGAATATTTAACCCACCTTCGGTATAAAACTGAACAAGAAAGCCGTTGTCAGCAATAGTTCCTTCATCTTTCACCAGAACTAACCACTGATAATATGTGTAAACGTTGTTTAGAAGAATAAACTCAACTCTAAATATCTTATCTCTCTCAAATAAAGGATCAATTGACGCAAGTCAATTCAACATCACCTATCGATTTTCCATAATCTCGGTCATTTTAAACTTTATTTTAAGGTGTTTATGTACGACTCAGTCCCAAAAGTCTCGTTATGATTAAACTTTTGGCCCCACATACCATTTTCGATTGGATGTCCACACGTTTACTAGATAAATGATTTTGAATAATTTCTCTTTTTTTTTTATCAACCGTGTGACTCCCTTTTACCGGATATGCAGCGTGAACTTGTTGACTCTATTTTCTGATGGTGTTTACTTGTATGTATTCAAAAACACTCTGTTTAAAAAAAAATATGCGCATATTATTTTCGCACCTCATTTTTTTTTAAATTAATTAGTTGGTAACCCAGTTATCTCATAGATAGACGGATCATTTTGAATTAAGGAAGTGAAATTCCTGACTGCGAGTGCATTCATTCCCTAAGATACCGGATTTTCGTTATCTTGGACAGTATTGTATATTTTGATAGAATATTTACCCAGGATTTCTACAGGGAAATCAAGTACAGACTTAAACAGACCGTTGACATTTGACATAGAAGATTCCAGTCATGTAAAATTCGTTCTGAATTTTTATTTTAAAAACACTTGTCGATTTCCATTAACCAGAGAGAAAAATCGTCTAATCAACTGTTCTTTTGCTAAGTCTTCGACATATGTTGTGGTTGTCGCGGGAAATTATAAGCATATTAAGTCTGTTTCTTAACTATATACTCGATGGCCATGAGCAGTGAAATATTGGAAGCCATCTTCTGACACGTGACGTTTCGATATCTGCAATCGGAATATCAGTCTGCCTTTCCTATTTAAAAAGGGAAAGGTCAGACTGTGTTCCAAATGAACTCTGTGTCAGAATCATTCTGAATGAGTGTTCTATCAGTCTTGAGATACCCGAATATATTCAAAAGCAACATCCGAAATTGCGAAAAGGAGAAATAATAAAAGCTATCGGTTTGAGTTTTGGTTGATGACAAGGGTTGGTTTTATGTTATTTTATGGGATAAAATGTTATGTTTTGTGCATCAATTTTAGTTTCTTTTTCTTAAAAAAAGAGCAAATATAATTTCCTATCGTTACTTAAAAAAAAAGAAAAGTGATATTATGTTATGTTATATATGCGTTAATAGTTTATTGCAATGTATACCAATGGACGTATAGATACATAACTGTATCTATACGTCGTATGTAATATAGGGCAGTAATCAGCGAGCATGGGCTTCTTCTACAAGTACGTAGTAACTGTGCTGATAGAAGGACATAGAGTATGCAATTTTTCTTCAATACTGTAAATGTGGGGGTTTTTTTGCAGTCTTAGACGTGACTGAATAAGTCTTTCCTTGCTTTGTACCTTTTTCAACAATTGCAATACCGAGTTGTAAGAGCCGGAGCCACAAAGAGCCGGAGCCATAAGAACCGCGTTGTAAAAGCCGGAGTCATAAGAGCTGTAGCTGCAAGAGCCAAGTTGTAAGAGCCGGAACCTTTATTACTTATCCAGTCCAAGGGAGCCGCGCTCTATGATCCGAGCCCGTCGACCCAGAGCCACTGCATCAGATCATCCTGTACATACTTGATCTACAAGCGGTCGAGTTTTAATCAATCATTATTTGTATAAGTTGAATTAAACTATTGGGTCCTCAGAAAGATAACTGATGTGCCCATCCGCTTTTACATAGTATCTGTATCAAGATTTATATGGGTTGCACGCTACCATATAATACGTTTATCTATATATTAAGAATTGTGCTGTTATAGTGTAGACAATACTTTACTGCACATGCTTAAATTTCATGAATTCCTTATTTTTAACCCGTTATGTAGTGCAAGCGCTATTTTGATTATTTATTTTATCCGGATAATATGAAAATGCAATGTTATTTATTATAAAAAGTCAGCGCATTAAAAATAATGGAAAGTTGTTCTGTACCTCATATAACAAATTGAAAATCCTTGAGTTATAAAATTTAATTTGTCGCATCTCATGACTTTCAGTACTTTGATGACTCCCTTTGGAGGAGAGGCAGTCAGTGGCATTCCAAGCTTTAAAGGGACATGGTGACGCACAAACCCACGATTTAGCAAATATTGAATTTTTACACGATTTCCACATATTTTATATATCATATGAAAAGATTAACTTTTGAAAAATTACGGTGTTCAAAAGTAAATAAATCAAATTAAAGAGAGAAATATAGAATTAAGCGTTGGGCCAACACGAAAATATTGAGTTTTCCTTCCGCTTCATAGCCACGCAAGCGCAAGGGAATGTAAATACTGTGCAGCGTGGCATACATCATGAGCCAGAAGCCTCTCATTGAAACATGATGTCTTCAAGAACTATATATTTATTAAGATGCATTCTCTATTAATGCATATTTCTTACCACAGACATCGAATAGCTTCAAATTCAAATTCTCTTTTCAGTGTGTCAATCCCACTGTAACTATTTTTAGACAGAAATCGCAATCGCGTGACACTAAACCAGTGTCCAAAACAACTCGGTTTGTTTACGTGTGCAATTTCCGGATGAGCTTTAATGACTTGTAAATTGATAGGTGGTGACTTATGATGCGTGAAACCTTCCTTATGATAAAATTTCAAGTAGCTCTTCTTATATCCGTTGTAATAATCGAAAAGTAAAACATCTGTTTTGAGTCACCGTGCCACTTTAATTTCCCCTGAGTTTATCGCTTATCACTATATATCGTCTTACGATCCTGATTAAAAAAATATAATGTGGAAAGGTCAAGCATGGATCTGAAGGGGGGGGGGGGGGCCCCCCCCCCCCCCCCCCCCTGAAAAATTCTTAGTTGTTAAATTTCATTTTTACTACCGAAAATAGGCCTCGGACCCCCCTGAAAAACAAAGTTATCCCTCGGACCCCCCCCCCACCCACCGAAAAAAAATTCTGGATCCGCGCATGACGGCATATGCCCCCAATTTATGTCGATGTATAAAAGATATCTATTTAGTCTATGATCAACAAGGCCTACAACTTTTCACCATATAATGCTCTTGATCTTGCTCACTTAATTAACACTTTATTCACTCATAGATGTTTAGTAACATGGAAAGCCGTACATGTAGGATACCCCTCACATTATTGTTGTGTTTTTCCATACAATTGATCAGAATAATGATTTGATGCAACTAGACCTACCCAAATTACAATCATTTTAATTTCCAAAATTACAATCATTATAATTTTCAAAATAATTTTAATCTAATCTAAACTGTCATTTATCTTTGTTTTATAATCCTATATGAAGTTGCATGAAATTATTATTTTGGTCAATCGATTTATATAGGAAAATACAAATCAATAATAATGTGTGTGTGTGTGTGTGTGTGTGTGTGTGTGTGTGTGTG